>JBBCBC010000006.1:24806099-25406099 GCA_037126765.1 Stenogyne calaminthoides
AATAAGATTCTTTCAAAATTTTCGAAATTTACATATAAATAACCAAGTGGGAGATTTCTTGAATTTAATGAGATAATCTTGTATTTCAAGAATACATATCTTCATTCCATAACAAAATTCAAAGAAAATCTTTCTCCCCTTTTATTCATAATTTTCGAAAAAAAGAAGGAAAAATAGCAACAAATATTTATTATATTTTTAAACACATTTTTCAGTTATTGGACTTTATGTTGGGCTACTTGAGGGGCCTTTAGGAGAATTAAGATTGGACCTTCCAATGGATCTTGAATTATCAATATTGAGCCACAATATTATTCAAGCCCATAAATATTAATTAATCCCACTACATAATTAATATTGCACTATCCATCTTAACCCATATTACTGTTAATATGTCTCCCGGTTATTATTTCCCGTGTTTAAGATTATCTAGCCCATTAATTAATTCAAGCCACTGAAATAGCTTTCCATTAATTAATATCTTTTATCCTTGGTAAAGGAACGGTTCAACATTATTATCCATACCGGAAACTAGTTCCACTTGCAAGATTTGGTATGATAAAACTTATGAACCTCCCAAGGGGGCAAATCGAACAAGCGTACTTGCACACGACTCTCCGTATTAAATCTTAGCAATCGCATGTGACCAATAATATTGTGTTGGTCCCGGTGCAAATGAGTCTTACACGTGTATGGGGGGGAATACACGTGTTTAGTGATTTTTCAAACTTTTTCTTCACTGAGGTCAGATGGGTCAGGTTGTCCTGATGATTTGGCCCTGAGAAGCACAAATCGCCCTGAGTCAATGTCTACCCGAGATGGTGTTCTGGAATTTGCTTTTCGAAACCTCAGATAATCCCAACTGAGCCTGAGTTTTCAGAGATCCTGAGTTGCTTGGATAGCTACTCAGATGTGCGGAATGGTTGGCCCTAAGTTTATACTCGTTTTATGCTTTGCTGAAAACCTTCCTTTTAATGAACCAGTGTTTAAGGTTGTGATTCAGTTAGATGCAACTTCAGTGGATTGATTCCAACTGAATATCAGTGAAAATATGCTTTCAGTTAAAGATTTGCAATAGATAATCAAATGCAGTACAGAAAGCAAATAACACAGCAAGTTATAGTGGATCAGAGACTCAAGCTCCTACGTCCACTCTCTCTGATTCTCAGAGAAATTCCTTAACCACTTCCTAAGGTTTTCTGACTACCTCAATGTAGCTTACTAACCTTTCTACTTTGAGCTTTCTGACTACCTCTGTAGTTTACTTACTCAAACACACACAAGCTTTCTGACTATCCAAGATAGTTTACTCACTTCTTTTCTAGAGTTTTCTGACTACCTCAATGTAGTTTACTAACTCTTTACAACTCCAACTCACCAACAATCACACTCAAACTACCTTACAAAGGGTTTGGGGCTTCTTGGTTGGTTTCCAACTAGGATGAGATATCCTTTACAATTAAGAACAATGCAAAGGCTAGGATATCTCTACTAAGCTTTGGATATATCTTATCAAGACTAGGCTTAGTGAATGAGCTCTCTTCAATATAAAGCACTTGAGAAATTCTTGGGTTTTCGAGTGCTTCAACTTGCAATAATAAGTTTGAGCTCTTGAGTTGCTTACAAATTTCCCGTAATCTTCAATGTAGAGGGTCACAAGTATTTATAGGAAGACACCAAGGTCATTCTTGAAAAACTATCCGTTGGAAGAGATAGCTTCATGAGTTTCCTCTTATGGTGTGTGATGAACGGCTATTTTTAGGGTTTGACACTCCCTTGCATGTTTTAGGCAATATGTTTTTTTTATCACAGCCCCACTCACCACTTTTTGCGATGCGGAACATAGTACTATCGACATTCTTGATTGACTGTCACTTTCGATGTCGATAAAAGACGATCTTGTCTTCCTCTGATTGGCTCTTTGTCTTCAGTAAATGTAGACAAACATAACGGCTCTTTTTGGTCAATATCTCTGAGTGATATAACCTTAACAACACTTAGTTTTAGTTCCTTTTGGCTGCATGTGAATGTCTCTGGCAATATCTATTTTTCTTAGTAATCGCGTTTTTCTCAGTATTGTATCCTTTAGATAGATATTTTTTGATTGCCTCGGAACATTGGGTTATCTTGAGCATTGATACATTCTTGAGTCTTGATATTCTTGTGTCTTGATATCTTTTGTCTTCGATCTTGATATCTTGATCTTGATCTTACGTGTCTTGAGTCTTACGAGTCTTGATGTCTTCTCGAGTCTTGAGAGATATCTTGGCCGATATCTTTGAGTCTTCATACTGAGTCTTCCCATGCATCATTGAATTGGATAGGCATCCACTTATCAATGTGCGGCCACTTCTGAGTTTAAGTTGTCCCTCTCCTTTTGCTCAGGAACTTCTTGAAACCACTTTTGTGCTTCTACTCTTCTTCTTTCTTCTTCCTTATCAAAGGGACTCCTGATACTGAAGCAGCAGTTTTCTTCGCTTGTTCCACCTGGAGTGATCTCAGAGCTTTTCTAGTGTTGAAGACTTCCTTCTCTGCTTCCTCTTCAGACTCTTCTAACTCCATTATCAGCTTTCTCTGTGTAGGCTTAGAAGCTTTGGCTCTCTTCTTCTCAGGTTCAACAAACGCCACAGCCTTTCTCTTGATTGGTTGTTCAGCACCGGCTTGGCTTGTTTCAACCCTTCTTCTACCACTCAGTTTTTCAGCATAGACTTCTTGCATTATTTCCTCAGAAACATGAGTGTAGATAGGCTTTTCCACTTTCTTGGATTTGAGCTTTTCAGTGGCTTCAACTTCCTTTAAGGCTTCAACAATATTCTTCTTTTCAGCCTCCTTATTTGCCTTTCTCTCCAAGGTGTGTGCCAATAATATTTTCAGCTCGGCTCCTGGCCTTTCCCCCTTCTTGGCACCATACCTTGGAAGAAGTTGGGATAGTGCAGTGTCCATGTGATATTGCTCTTTGCTGACACTTCGCACCTCTCCAGCCAACCGGGTCTTGCTTTCTTCTCTCGGCCTCATCAAGTGGTTCTTAGCCACAGAGAACTCTTCAGACATAGGTGCAAACTGGTTGGAGAGTACATCTTTCAGCATCTCTGTCATCTTGGTCATGAGCATGGATCTCATTTCCTCAACAACATTCTTGATCAGTTGATCATTCTTCTCCACCAGCTTGGCTTTTAGAAATGAAGTCCTCTCCTGATACATCTGCTTCATCTCTGTGCTCAGTTCAGCCTTGACTCCATCTACTTTCCCTTCAATGGCAGTCATCTTGTCATTCAGAGATGTCTGAAGCTGCATCAGGTCTGAAGTAGAACTTAGATTCTCTATCTTCTGGGACTGGTTGGCCAATGCTTCTTCAATCTGAGCAACTTTATCAACAATTGGCACAACCTTGTCCAGCTTGTCCACAATGGGACTGAAATCAATCTCTGGAGCATATGAGATTTGTTGCTTTTCCTGAGCTGGTTGCTCCGCCTGAGCCTCAGTCTCCACCTGAGCTTCAGTCTCTACCTGAGCCTCAGTCTCCACCTGAGCCTCAGTCTGCACATCAGACATTACAGAATTAAAGATAGAAACTTCAGTAGCCTTGGCATAATGTTTAGTAGTGCCAAAAGTTACCTGAAGAGTACTAACTTCAGTCTGAGGATGTGAGATATCAGGCTGTCCAGCATCAGTACTTTCCTTCTCCAATTGAGATTGCTTCTCATCATTCCCTTGTTGGTCCCCATCTTGATCTTTATCTTTGGAGCTCGGGGCACCAACATCAGCTTCTTTTATCTCAGCCAGCTTCTTCCTGACCAGCTCATCAAAATCTGACACTTTCATCCTGAGCTTGGTCTTTCTGAACCCGTTGAACTCAGTTAACACTGTTGTCTCCTCATTCCACCAGTCTCTCCTCTGAATGAGGCAATATTGAGCATCTCTGGCAGAGTCTGGTTGAGAATGTAGACTGTTGTCCTCAGTCTGAAGAAGAGATCCTGAAGTTTAGGATATGAGCTCAGCTCAGGGTACCTGTCCAATATGAACTGTTCCCCCTTGCTTCGCCACTCAGTCTCTTCTGCTTCACCCTTCTTCAGCTTCGGGCTCTCAGGTTCAGTAGGAAGGTCTTCAGGTGCTGAGGAATCAAAGAATGGTTCACTCAAGAGCAAGTCCAAGTTCAGCAGCTCCTGAGGCTCAACTTGATCTGAGGTTTGAGCAGGCAATTCCTCAGTAGGAACCTGAGCTTGTTCTGAGGTCTGAGGTCCTTTGAAAATTTCATGAGAAAATTTGTCTGAACTCAGTGATGTCTCAAGAACCTCAGAGAAAACTTGCTCCTCAGTTTGCTCTTCTGCCCTAGACACAACCTGAGCCAGTACTTGCAATGGCAATTTCTGAGCTTGCTGGCCCTCAGGTTGTACCTCCTCAGGTTCGCTCACCTCCTCCTCAGTGGAAATTAACACTCTTCTGCGCTTGGGAGTCAAAGTTTTCCTCTTCAGGGCATCTCCCTTCTCCCTCTTCACCTCCATCAAAGCCTTCCCCCTGGCTTGATGGGCTTCTTCAGCAGCTCCCTCTGCAGCAGCAGTTTCCACTTTCTTCTCTTTCTTTCCCTTCAAAGTCTTTCTTGTAGTTGTTGGCTTGAACATGATCTTAGACTTTGGGAAGGGTGAGGAGTTGGCATAAAGGTCTTCTTCCTCTCTGCACATCTCCAAAATGAAGGTTATTTTGGTTGCATGAAGAATTTTGCCTTTGATGATAACCGAACCATCCTCCTTCTTGATCTGCTTCGCTTGGTCACTCACCACTCTGATCAGATACCTCAACCAATTGAAATCAGTGGTGGGTGAGTCTTCTATAGCAGCCATCAATCTAAGCTTCGGCGTACTTATTTGTTCAAAACTGTCGGATCTACTCATTATGGATTTACTAACTATATCCAGCAAAACTCTGTATTTTGGCTTCAAATGCCTCTTATTAAGCGTAGCCTCAAACTTAATAGGATGCTCTGTTATCCTATCAAGGTATTCATGTTCCCTACCCAACATATACGTCGTAGGGTCTTCTCCTCTATTACAAAACTCAAATACATCATTTAAATTCTTAGGGATTATATAAAACTCCCTTACATAATCTACGTATTTAGAGCTATGTTCTAAGTGAGAAACAGTAATCTGGGACTCTATACAGTCCTCCTCATCTAATTTCATGTTTGAGATAAATTCTATTACCTCCTTCGAATATTCAACCTCCGGTTGGCTCGCAACCAGGTTTGTAAGCTTTGAGACTCGAATCATATGCAGCGCCTCTTCTTCGTGGGTTGCATTTGATGAACTCTCGAGCGATACAACATATTCGTACCAGGGCTTGGTCGAAATCACGAGTTTATCATATATGGAGAAAGTCATTTTGGAGAATTTTGAGTGTAGGGTTTTGAGAATGATGAAGGTTTTTCTGGGCAAAGATAGGTTTTAGTTGCAGAGTGTTTTTGAGAATGAAGGTTAATGAAATGGGGCTTAAAAGGATTCACAATGAATATATAGAATGGGTTCGTGGGAAATCGTAACGATTGATTAAAATCAACAGTTGAGATTAAACACCGACTAATCGGGTATATGAAAGGACGATTTCACGAATAATACGCCGCCAATTTAACCTTATTGGTGATTAATGAACAGTGTAATTAATAACCATTGACCTTCTTCGGTATTTCAAAGGTCCCGCCCAAAACATTATCTTCAGGTGTTTTGGTATTTATTGCCAATGATTACTGAGATTCAGTTAAGCAATAAATGAGTTGCATGAGTCATTATTTCTTCAGACTAATTTTCCTCTATCAGTCTTACTGAGTATTGACCTTGACAAAATGTCGATTATGAAACCGAAATCTTGAATGAGTTCAAGATGATAATCTTTAATCTTCGACCTTCAAGATATCTGAGTTTCCCAAGACTCAGATTTTAGTACTTCTAATTTTATCCTGAGTTTCTCAGTAGGATCCTGAGAAAACTTCATGCATCTGAAAACCTTAAATTTTTTCGATTTGCTCTATACACCTGGATCCAACATTCCTAATTCAACTGATAGTTCCTGAAATCTTGATTCAGCCAAAGGTTTAGTCAAGATATCAGCTCTATGTTTATCAGTATGAATCTTCTCCATCCTGATGTCCTTCTTCTCTACATGATCTCTGATGAAGTGATGTCTGATATCCACATGCTTACATCTGGTGTGCAATACCAGATTTTGTGAAATAGCAATAACACTATTATTATCACAAAATATAGGTACTTCATTGGCTATAATCTTATAATCCCTTAATTGTTGTCTGCGAGCCAAAGAATGCGGCACAAACTTCATGCGACCATGTATTCAAATTTTCAATCTTGGTTGCTACCGAGGTCCTTTTTTGAAAACCAAGATATCGCTTACTTCCAAGAAATTGACAAGTTCTCGTAGTAGACTTCTGTCAATTCTACACCCTCCATAATCGACATCCCGAATAACCGGTTAATTCAAGGTTATCATCACCGGATACCATAATCCTCTATTCATTTGTGCCCTTAAGATATTTCAAGATCTTTTTGGCGGCCTCCATGTGACTAAATTTTATGATTAGCTTGGTATCTTGCACATATCCCAACAAAGAAATGTTATATCGTGCCTACTTGTCGCGAGATATAGCAATGATCCAATGATCCTCTATAATCGGTGTGACTTCTTCGATTTGGTTTCCGTGATCGATCCATCTTGTAGTTAGTATTCATGGGAATTCTAACTGCATTGCAATTCTGTACACCATACTTTACAATCAGATCTCTAGTGTATTTTGCTTGGTTGATGAAAATTCCTTCCTTTGATTGTTTCACCTGAAGTCCAAGAAAGAAATTCATCTCCCCCATCATTGACATCTCAAACTTTCCTTTCATCGGTGTAGAAAACTTTTCACTGGCCCGATGATTTGGAGATCCAAATATGATGTCATCTACATAAATCAACAAGTAAGATATCTTCCCCATCTTCTATCCTGAACAAAGTCCTATCAATAGTTCCTTTGATAAAACCATGGTCGAAGAAACCGAGAAAGGGTATCATACCATGCTCGGTGCTTGCTTAAGACCATACAAGGCTTTTTCCGAGCACAGAAACTTGGTCATTTTGTGCGAAACCAAGAGGTTGTTCCACATAAACCTCTTCCTTAAGCACACCATTCGAAAATGCACTTTTCACATCCATCCGATGGATCGTGAATTTCATGTGGGCGGATATGCAAGAAACAATCGATGGCTTCTAGTCTTGCAACAGTGCAAAGGTTTCATCATAATTCAAGCCTTCTTCTTGGGAATAACCTTGTGCAACTAAATTTTGCCTTGTTTCTTACAATGTTGTTGTTCTCATCTCTTTTATTCTTGAACACCCACTTGGTTCCAATCACATTGTGCCTTTCAGTCTATCCACTAGCTCCCAAACTTCATTCCTTGAGAATTGATTCACTCTTCTTGCATAGCAGAAGAATCCAAAAAAAGAATCTTGTAGAGCTTCTTCAATCTCGATGAGTTCTTTCTCCGATAGGAAGCGGCCAGAATAATGCACTTTCACCATGGAACCTTCTTGTTTTTGACACCATCGGTTAGATCACCCACAATCGACTTGTAGGATAACTATCTAACCATCTTCTTCGGATGTTCCCCTTCAATAGTATCCTCAACATTAGAAATGTTAGGTTCGAGCGATTCATTAAATTCAGGAAACAACGAGAAAAGAGAAAGGGAATCATCTTCCTCGGGGAAATTCCATTCGAATATTGTCGGTGACATTTGTTCCCCCTTTGGTTGATAGATTCGAGTTTGCCTCACCGTGACCACATCTTCATTGGCATCACATACCTAAGTCCGAATCGGTGTCTGCTTCGGATTGGTCACTTTTTAGTGTGTTGGCTTTCCTTCAGTGGAGAATTTCCATCCCGAGTCTCACCATCCTGAGTATTTCCATCCTGAATTTCTTTGTCTGAGTCTGAATCACTCCATTCATAGAAAGTGACTGACTTCTTCTTTTCAGGTTCAGAGGATGTTTTGTCATTCTTTTTCGAGCTAAGTCCGGTGATTCTTTTGGTCGGCTTCTCTGCATCATGTTCTGTTTTTACGAACACAAGTAGATTCATCAAAAAAACAACATGAGGTGTTTCTTCCACAATAAGAGTCCTACAACAAACTCGAAAGGATTTTCGACTTGAAATATCCTAAGAATATCCCTTCATCGCCTTTGCTATCAAAAGTTTTCAACTGATCTTTACCATTATTGTGTATGAAACACTTGCAACCAAACACACGAAAGAAAGAAACAAGAGGCTTCCTTTCATTCCACAGATCATATGGAGTTTTTCCTTGACTCTTGGTCAAGATGGATCTGATACGAGAATAGCATCTTGATGTTTGATGGCTTGACCCAAAAATCTTTTAGGAATATCGACTTGCTTATCATTGTCCTTGCGAGCTTCTTTTCGAGTCCTGTTTCTTCTTTCAAAGAACACCATTTTGTTGTGGGGTCCTTGCAAATTTGATGTTTCATGAGTTATTCCATTTGTTTTGAATAATCGATATAATATGATTTATAAACTTCGGTTCCTTTATCCGATCCGATTTTGACCACACTCGATTTCTTTTCAAGATTGAGCCTTTTCAATTAGTTCAGGCGCTTTTTATCGAGTCTCTTTCTTACTGAGTAAGAATATGACCCATGTATATCTAGAGTAGTCATCAACTACCACGAGTGTATATTTCCTGCCATTTGTGCTCACAGGTGTTACTGGACCAAAAAGATCCATATGCAACAATTGAAGTATTCTTTCAGTAGAAACATCTACTTTGCTTTTAAATGATGCTCTAACTTGTTTTCCTTTTTGACAAGCATCACAAACATGTTCTTTACTGAACACTTCATTTGGTAACCCCCTCACAAGTGCTAATCTTGCAAGTTTGTTCAGGGTTTTGAAATTTAGGTGATTCATCCTTTTGTGCCACAACCAACTGGTATCTGTGGAACTTTTTGCAACCAAACATGTATCTTTAGGAGTTGAACTCCAATCAGCAAGATACAAATTTCCTTTTCTAGTACCAGTTAGCAGAATTTTCTGTGAGGTATCATCTTTCACATAACATAAGTTCTTTGAGAACTCAACATTGAATCCCTTGTCACAGAATTGGCTTATTGAAAGCAAGTTATGCTTCAAACCAGATACATATGAAACACCATGGATATGAACAGAATCAATTTCAAGAGTTCCATATCCCTCAGTTTGTCCTTTTGAGTTGTCTCCAAATGTGATCTGAGGGCCTCTTTGCTCAACATAGTCAGTGAGTATTTGGTTATATCCTGTCATATGTCTTGAACATCCACTGTCAAGATACCATACAGCAGGAGCCAATTCATCTCCACTCATCAGTGCTATGTGATCTTCATTCAGCTCAGTTCCCTTGTTTTTCACCTGAAAAACAGATCAATTCTTAGGTACCCATTTGGTGTAGGGTCCTACCAGGTTAGCTGTACCTTTTGGAATCCAAATCTGCCTGACAACTCTAATTACTTTAGAGTGGCTGATCTGTCTTCCATAAACATCTACATACACGTTCACCACTCTAGGTGCCTTAGCAGTATCCTGTGTATGAGTGCTAGCCTTAGCATGAACATGAGCCTTAGAATTTTTCTTGGGTACAGGCCTTTTGTTCAAGTGCTTTGGCTTTTGTGCAGCTGGTCTTTGTCTCTGTTGACTTGGGTTCAGGAAACCTTTACCCTTAGGCAAGTGGAGTTTGGGTTGCCTGTACTGAAATTGGGGTCTTTCAGTAATCTGAGGACTTGGTCTTTTCAGTTGAGAATTTCTCTGCTGAGTGTTTCTCTTCTGAAAATTCCTCTGCTGGTTCAGTGCAGATCTCTTCAGGTTTGTATTCTTAGCCTGAGGCTTTGAAGTACTAGCCTGAAAATTTCCTACTGAGTGGTCAGGTTTTCTAGCCTTTTCCTGAGGTCTGGGCTTTCTTCCCTGAACATTCAGATTTTCTGTTACCATAGGTCATTTACCCTTGTCTAAAACTTTGGGCCGTTCTTCAGTCAGAAGATTGGGTGTCACTTGTTTAACAAAGACAGTCTTTGTGCTACTAGAAGCAGCATTCAGATGACCTTGTGGTTCCCCCTGGAATGTATCCCAATCCAGCTTTTATAGTGGCAGGTCTTTGATAACTCTGAATTTCATCTATCACCTTAGATGCAGAATTCAATAGAGCTAGCTTTCTCTGCGCACTATCCTCACACTTTTGTAGAGTTTCATGCTTCTCAAAGAGGTCATTGAACTCAGTTCTGATAAGCTGAATCTCCTCAGTGGATTTCTCTAATTTTCCATTTAGGGTCTCTATCAACTTCTCTTTTTCTGAGAGTTGTACTTTCAGAACATCTAGTTCATCAGTAGTTCCCATCAATTGAGAAGTGATCTCAGCATTACTAGAGTCTTTCCACTTTAGATTCTCAGCAGTCAGTTCTTTGTTCTGCTCTTGAGTTTCATTCAGCAGTTCTTGTAAAACAGCATAGTCCTTCATAAGACTCTCAAAAGAATCCATCAGGTCAAATTGACTGTTTACAGTGGAACTTGACAACTCATGTGCTTGTGTAGGAGCAACAACAGAGATAGAAGAATTTACCTCCTCCACAGCCATTAGACAGATGTCATCACTGTCACTATCTGAGAACATTTCATCTGAAGAGCTGGAACCTTCTTCAGAGTGTTCTTCTTCTGCAACCATGGCTTTCTTGCTGGAGAACTTCTTGTCTCTCTTTGCTTGCCTTTCTTTTCTCTCCTTAGCACTTAGCTCTGGACAGTCATACTGAAAATGACCTTTCTTTTGGCAGTTGTAGCATATGTTGGCATCATCATCCTGATCACTTTCCTCCTTAGACTTGGAGTCCTTCTTTTTGGATGAAGATCCTTCAGCTTTCAGGTCTTTTCTCTTCTCAGTGGATCTGTCCTCAGCTTTTGAGTCTCTTTGGTACCTGTGATTCCTGTAATATTTTTTATATTTTCCATATCTACTATTAAGCCTTTCAAACCTCCTTGCCATCAGTACTAGCTTATCCTCTAGCTCATCCTGATTTTTGGCAAGTGAGTTCTCAGACTCTCTAGTTTTATAGGATTTTTCCTTGGCTTAGAAAGCCACATTTTTACTAGATGAATAATCATCTTTGTTGTCAGCTTTCTTTGATTTCTTATCAATAACAAACTCATAAGCTTTCAGCTCAGAGAAGACTTGTTGGTATGACATTGAATCAATGTTTTTGGTGTTTTCAATCACCACTGCATGAATATCCCATTTCTTAGATAGTCCTCTAAGAATTTTCAATGCCACTTCTATTTGTGGGTATCTCTTTCCAAGAGCATTCAGATCATTCATTATACTAGTGAATCTGACTTCCAGTTTGTCAATAGATTCACCATCTTCCATTTCAAAACTATCAAACTTTCCAATAGCAACATAAAGTTTGTTCTCTTTAATATGATCTGTGCCTTGGCACATCACATCAAGTGTATCCCATATTTCTTTGGCAGTATTACAATGAGAAATCATCCCCATCACACCATCATCAATAGTGATATATAGTGTATCTTTGGCAATATAGTCAAGATTGACTAACTTCCTCTCATCAGGAGTAAGTTGATCATCAGACTTTGGAAATTCAGTCTTGGGATCATTTCTCTCAGTTTAAGTAACTCTGGGATTCACAATAGTGAATTGGAATGGTCCTTCAGAAACCACTCTCCACATTCTTTCGTGCTTAGAATACAGGTGAGCCTGCATTCTTAATCTCCACAAATCATAGCTCTCAACTGAGAACATTGGAAGTTTCTTAGAAGACATGATGTCCGGAGCTTTTATAAGATTTCAAAGAATAGATCTGCTCAGTAGACCACAAGAATCTTTTAGCAAATAAGACTATGGTCAACAAAGCAGGTGGTCAAGTTGAACCACTGCTCTGATACCACTTGTTGGTCCCGGTTCAAATGAGTCTTACACGTGTGTGGGGGGGGGGAATACACGTGTTCAGTGATTTTTCAAACTTTTTATTCACTGAGGTCAGATGGGTCAGTTGTCTCCGATGATTTGCTCGAGAAGCCTGGATCGCCTCGAGTCAAAGTCTACCCGAAAAGTAATCTGTTGCTTTAAAACCTCGAGATAATCCCAACTGAGCATGAGTTTTCAGAGATCCTGAGTTGCTTGGATAGCTACTCAGATGTGCGGAATGGTTGGCCCTAAGTTTATACTCATTTTATGTTTTGCTGAAAACCTTCCTTTTAATGAACCAGTGATTAAGGCTCTGATTCAGTTAGATGCAACTTCAGTGGATTGATTTCAACTGAATATCAGTGAAAATATGCTTTCAGTTAAAGATATGCAACAGATAATCAAATGCAGTACAAAAAGCAAATAACACAGCAAGTTATAGTGGTTCAGAGACTCAAGCTCCTACGTCCACTCTCTCTGATTCTCAGAGAAATTCCTTAACCACTTCCTAAGGTTTTCTGACTACCTCAATGTAGTTTACTAACCTTTCTACTTTGAGCTTTCTGACTACCTCTGTAGTTTACTTACTCAAACACACACAAGCTTTCTGACTATCCAAGATAGTTTACTCACTTCTTCTCTAGAGTTTTCTGACTACTTCAATGTAGTTTACTAACTCTTTACAACTCCAACTCACCAACAATCACACTCAAACTACCTTACAAAGGGTTTGGGGTTTCTTGGTTGGTTTCCAACTAGGATGAGATATCCTTTACAATTAAGAACAATGCAAAGGCTAGGATATCTCTACTAAGCTTTGGATATATCTTATCAAGACTAGGCTTAGTGAATGAGCTCTCTTCAATATAAAGCACTTGGGAAATTCTTGGGTTTTTGAATGCTTCAACTTGCAATAATAAGTTTGAGCTCTTGAGTTGCTTACAAATTTCCCGTAACCTTCAATGTAGAGGGTCACAAGTATTTATAGGCAGACACCAAGGTCACTCTTGAAAAACTATCCGTTGGAAGAGATAGCTTCATGAGTTTCCTCTTATGGTGTGTGATGAACAGCTATTTTTAGGGTTTGACACTCCCTTGCATGTTTTAGGCAATATGCTTTTCATGCAGCCACTCACCACTTTTTGCAGTCTGGAACATAGTACTACTGACATTCTTCAGTGACATGTCGCTTTCAATGTCAGTAAAGTACAGTGATGTCTTCCTCTGATTGGCTCTTTGTCTTCAGTAAATGTAGACAAACATAACGACTCTTTTTGGTCAATATCTCTGAGTGATATAACCTTAACAACACTTAGTTTTAGTTCCTTTTGTCTGCATGTGAATGTCTTGGGCAATATCTATTTTTCTAAATAATCGCGTTATTCTCAGTATTGTATCCTTCAGATAGATATTTTCAGTGCCTCGGAACATTCAGGTTATACTGAGCATTCAGTACATTACTGAGTCTTCAGTAGTTACTGTGTCTTCAGTATCTTTTGTCTTCAGCCTTCAGTATCTTCAGTCTTCTGTGTCTTCAGAGTCTTCTGAGTCTTCAGTGTCTTCTGAGTCTTCAGAGATATACTGACTGATATACTGAGTCTTCATACTGAGTCTTCAGTTTCTCAGTTTCACACTGAGTCTTCAGTTTCTTAGTTTCATACTGAAACTTCAGTTTCATACTGAAACTTCAGAAACTTCAGTTTCATACTGAAACTTCAGTTTCTTCAGAAACTTACCGAGTCTTCAGAATCTTCAGAATCTAACCTGATCTATATCTGCTGACTATACAAGGTGCAGATAACATCTTGAACACTCTAAAACTAAATCCTGACTCAACTATCAAGATTATCCTGAACATGTCATACTTAGGGGTTTTTGGGATCTAATCAAAATCTTCTTTAATAAATTCATTTCCCAACATATTGCCAAAGATATAAAGTATTGAATCTCGTTGATTCTCTACCCGTAATAAGTCAAAGCAATAGTTACTAACCACACGCAATCCTATTTAAGGGACGAAGATTAAGAAATAACGAACCACTGAGGTCTAATTCTTTCTAGTTCAGTTATGAAGAATTTGTCCTTCTGTAGGTCCTCTTCAGTGCACTAAACATGCACTAGTGTAATCTCTTGGTCAAGACAAACCAATCTGAGCCTTACACTTCAACCTTTCACGATGGATTGTTCATTTCCATCTAGGTCGTGAATGATGTACTTTTGGTTACAAGGAACCGTTAATTTAATCTTCTGTGATCTGGTATCACTAAATTAACTACAATGTAACACGTACTATTTATTGAACAGTTATGCAGTAAATATATGTAACATTCGATGATATTTAAAGCATCAGTGATAAATAATTTATTTCAGTAAATAAGTCCGAAATTCAGTCTGATTATACAAAGTAAAAGCATACTTTCCAGTATAATCCCAACATTTGGTCGAGCGATTCTGCTCGACCACTCCTCTTGCTCGAGCGCCTTGTGCGGTCTGGAATCTGAGGTGCTCGATCGAGCAGATGTGCTCGACCACATGCTTGGTCGAGCGCCTCCCATACTCTGCCTTCCCGATTTCACTCAGGCTCCAACAATCCCAACAAATACGTGTATGCCAGTTTATAATTTATAAACATATTTTTTATTGGGAGGCTGGCTATAGGAGTTATAGCAGACTCATGGAGAGACGGAATGCGTCATGATTCAATAAAATATTTGTTTCTACTTAAATATTAAAAAATGAAACTATATGCAAATATTGCAGCTTTCATAGGTGACAATCTATAAAAGCAAAAGTTTTGCTCCTCCAATAAATTCTTGCTCAGAATCTAAAGGTAAAAGTTTTGTTCTATCTTAGAAATTTTTGCTCACATAATTCCACAGTAGCTTCAACGCATTTGCAAAGTCTAATTTCGTCACACCTTTGAGGATGCCTTTTCTATTTGTACCATATCACAAACAAACAAGACCTAATCACATCTATTACAAATTAAAAAGTATAACCAAAAGGTTATAGTAGGGAGATTTAACATGACAGGACAGGACGCATGCCTATCTATGCACATGGGTCATGAGTTATATTGTCCAGCAGTTATGTCATGAAATATATATACCACTTCCAGTAAAATTCTTTAAGACGTGTGTGCATGCTTTAGTGTCTTCTTTTGATATTCACGTCACTTCATGTAGTATAATTATGGGGGGAGTTACTAATAGGTATTATTTATAAGACACTATTACTCTTAAGTGCTACACTTTTTAAGTGTTACTCCTAGGTACAAAAATTGTGTGTAAAATACTTAAATACCCTTAACCAAATTTTGACATATTTGAATGTATATTTTCGTGCATTTACTCTCCCTCTAATTGAGCAAAACACACATTACTCCCAAACTAAAAATTCCCCCTAATTGATAAACCCAACACTAAACATACTAATAATCTTGCAACTGTTCAACGAAGATTTGGCAAAAAAAATTAAATCTACTAGTTTCCGAAATTGCACACCAATAATCGGTATAATCACTTCACACATGGATCATTGAACCTGAAATTTGCTGGATTCGGGAGAATTGTTGCACACCCATAAAAAAAATTCTACACACTCGTAAAAAAATTAAAATTATAGATTTTAAAATACTGCACGCTCGTAAAAAAAAATTGCACACCCCAAAAATGTAGATTTTAAAGTTCTGCACATCCCACACTTTTTTAATTTTAAAATTTATATTTTAAATCAGCCCAAAAAAATTTACATATTCGAAATTATTCTGCACACCTGTAAAAAAAATTGTGCACACCCCTAAAAAATTCTGCACACCCATAAAAAAATCTGCACACCCCAATTTTTTTTAATCATCTGTCCTTTTATTTAATTTTTTTCAGTAATAAAATATTAACCTAACAAAAATTCTGCACACTCCAAAATTTTGCACATCCGTAAAAAATAAATTATGCACACTAGTAAATATTTTGCACATCGGTTATGCTATATTAAAATTGACCTATTTTTTATATTAATTAATTAGTAACCAAATTCCTAATATAACACCTAGTGAAAATTCACTTAGATCTGTTAAAAACAATATGTATTAAGTGGCGTCTTAAATGATCCTAACGAATACTCCAATAATAACGCCCTACCAAAATTATAATGATAATTAATTGAAATGACCGGTTTTAAAACATATATCTCTAAAAAAAATAATTTTATAATTATAAGGATACATATGTCAAGAATAGCACCTATGAGTATTACTTACAAGTGCTAGCACCTAAGAGTAATACACCATGAAAAATAGTATGAAAAATAGTACTTTTAAGCAATTTTTCCTATATTATCTACCCCATTAATACCTAATACTTATAATACTGCTACACATATATACTAACCCATCATTTCATATTAAAACCTAGTCAAAACTAGATTAGCTTTTTCATAATGAAAAAAATATATGTGTATCAATGAGATATGTATATAATTTCACGTTATAACATTTGTATTATTTGAATTCAATTGTTATATTAATACATTAAATTTAATTATAAGCACATTCAAATTTTATATATATTTATCGAGTTTACATGTAAAATTTTGAAATTTTTCATATTTTATTTTGAGAAATTGGTTCCATATTTACAGACTCAACCTTTCTTTTTTTATATTTTACCAAAATTTTCAAATTGTAGCATTTTAAAAAATCATAACTTATTCTGCACATTTAAATCCTAAACGGATTTTCGAGAAAAATATTTTTTTAGAACAATAATTTTAGGGCCGGGGGTTATGTTTTAAGGACAATAAGATTTTATTTTTCTATAACGACTTCATACTAATAGCTATTTACGTATCACGTACAACGCAGGTGGTATAAACTAGTAAAAAAAATCATTAGGAAATTAATAAATTAAATTGTGCAGGTAAAGGAAAAGAGTTACTTAAACTCACCCACCCCACTTTATATTATCCTCTTGTCCCATCAGATATCTTTTTCCCTCTTAACACGCTAATACGCCATCTCTCTTGATCAAATACTACAATGCAACTTAAATTGTTACTTTGACTTTTTTAGACTTGGAAGATAGGATTTCAAAAAATTTGGGTAAACAATGTCGGATTTTCTCCCTGAAGCAATTTTGATCAAAATCTTCATCAAACTCCCCGTGAAGTCCATAATCCGCGCCACCAATGTGTGCAAACCATGGTGGTCTCTCATCAGAAGCCCCTACTTCATATCCCTTCATCACTTAATCACTAAAATCAAACTCTTGTTCGGTATCATGATATTGTTTTTATGCACAAGATATTGGTCTATGTAGTTTTCTGAAAAACTTATTGCATATTGCAAAAAGCTGGAAATATAAGTTCTGAAGCTTATGTGTCTGGTTCTTTATTTATTATTATCTAGCTGCTCTTTTAAAGGATCTATACAGTTATCGATGAGTTATTTATCCTGCATTACTCTAGGTTTCTGCATAAGTAACCAATCGGTTGGCTTAATGAAAGCTATCATGTGATTGTTTGATTGGATTCACTGTTTAAGATTTCAGTTTATATAATTTGTATCCCAACACTGTGAAGGCTATTTAATAGGATTTTTTGATTGAATGAGAATCATTTTTATTGTAATTGTCAGACATTGTATGGAAGCTTTACTTTCCTTTATGTGTCACTAATATGAGAATTGATGTTGATCTAGGGGATCAGATGTCTTGCTGAAGCTCTACATTTGACTCATATTGGGCACATCTAAGAGCTGTAATTATTGCACGGTTTCATTCTTGAGGGACTATTTTGAATTTTAACATGCTAATGCATATAAATTGTCTATTATTATAAGTTGTTAAACTATTTAATTTTAATTTATTATAAGTGTATTTTACTTAAATGAATAACTTTATATATAATAGAAATAAATGTATTAATTATGAAAGTTATAATTACAAAATTATTTATTGCAAAAATTATAATTACAAAATTATTTACATATACAATACAATAAATAAAGGGGGGCTTTCAATTATATACAAAGTAGGACCAATTATTTCAATTTACTACAACCCAAAACCACCCTTCTTTCAACTATCTACAATTTGAAGAGTAATAAGATTGAAACACCCTTAATGATTAAATCATGAACCCTGCCTAATAATTTTTGCACAAACAAATTAATAATTAATGATTCAAATTAACTTCATTTTAAAAAATATTTTATTAAATTTCAATTTACAATCATTTTTATATTTATAAAAAAAACATTATATACATTTTTTATTCATTTTATTTATTTTTGTACGAGCACAATATTTGCACAAAAACAAAATATATTTTACTAATTACATAATGGGAAAGCAGCAAATTTGCACAAACGAAGAAGAAATATACTTGCACAACAAAGTTACTTCCAGAATGAAGTAATTGTTCAATCAAAATTTGAAAACAAAACAAAATCATCCAAAATTCGCCATCAGATCAACACAACGTTAAATAATTTACTAATTACAGAAAATAAAATCCCCAAACCATTTTTTAGTCTTATTTATTTTTTACACGTGACAATAAATTCCATCCCAATTCAAAATTATATTTGCACAAACACAGAACATTTTACTATTTACAGAAATGGGAAAGAAATAAATTTGCACAAACGAAGAAATAATATTTGCACAAACTTAACAAATATTTGCACAATTAAACAAAGAAAAAGAAAAATCCCGACTTCACCTTCTACAGTTGCCCCGGAGGTGGACCTGTACAGATCCGCTCGCCACACAAATCCACCACCACAATTAAAAAAAAAAGAGTAACCAAGACAAGCCCCAAAAGGATTTGAGTAGCCAAGACAACCAAAAAAATTGTTCAAACAAGAAGAAAAGATAAATGGGCTGGGCTCAAAGGGCCGGTTCAAAAACCCTAAATCTTCTCTATCTTCCTTCATTTACCAGCTTCTTCAATTGGCCGCAGCCCTACGCCGTCGTCCTCCGCCTACATGCACCACACCACAAACACCACCATCCGTCGCATCCCGTTCACCCCCCAACCACCATCCGCCGCCTCCCCCTCACCCCCTAACATCCGCAGCCTCCGCGCCGTCGTCCGCCGCCTCCACGCATCACACCACCATCCGCAGCCTCCACGCCGTAGTCACTCCACCATCCGCAGCCTCCACGTCGTTGTGTGCCGCCTCCACGCACCACATCACAAACCACCACCATCCGCCACCGTCCGCTCACCCTCACCACCATCCACCGCCTTCGCGCGCCCCCATCACCAACCATCACCTGAGATATTTTAGAGAGAAATAGATATGACTTTTGGTTCCATAGGATTTGAATTTGAAGAGAGAGAGAGAGAAGGGTTTAGAGAGAGAGTGTGGAAGACGGTTTGAGGGGAGATAAAACGAGGGGTGGGTTTTTAATAGAAAATTTGAGTATTTTAGGTATGAGTTGTATTTAATTGAAATGTGTGATTTTGATTGTATTAGATTGATATTTGGATGGAAATTTTATATCTTCCTGAAATTTTTCCATAAATTAAAATAAGAAAAAAAATTAATAAAAAAGCATCCGCAATTTTCTTGCTTACATATACAATACTTTTGTCACATTATTTCAACCAAACTCAAACCTCCAATTTGTCCCATCATTAATATAATATATTATGTGCATATAGCATCATTGCCCACAGCGGTGGCGACTTCCACAATAAACCTACTTCTCGCTTGGTTATATTTTAAACATTTACATTATTTAATTTACTTTACTATTGGTTTTTCATTATAAAAAAAGTCTTTTAATTATTCACACATTTGAAAATATGTTTGTTTCAAAATTAGATTGATAGTGGGTCTATTGAAGACAAATTATCAGATGTGGGTGATTTGTTTTAAAATGGGTATGAATGTTATTTTCTTATGGAAATAGTTAAAAAGGAAAAACTGTTTATCAAACTGACTATTTTCTTTTTTTTTCCTATTTATATTAAGGAGTATTTGTTTATACTACTCACTCCGTCTCAATTTTTTTAGGGATTTTTTTCTATTTTTTTTCTCAATCTTAAGAGAATATTTATTAAAATGGACATACTCACTTTATCACTTTATTATATAAAATACTAATAAATAACTATTTGTACCCTCAATTAATCATCATTTTATCACATAAAATACTAATAAATAATTTTTTCTACCCCCAACACTTTATCACTATTTCACTAAATTCTTATGAATAATAAGACTTCTATTAAGATTAAGACGGAAGGAATACTACTTTGAGATATTCAATTTTTGTTAGAATAATGAGTTTGATTAATGAATGCAGTACTTTCCTTGGAAGGTATGGAAAGACCGCCCTGATCTCCTTCGAAGTCGTGGTGGATGCTTCTCCTTTTGGATATTCCAAAAGGACGGCGGTTATCATAGTAACGACTAACGAAGAAGTAGATTGTACTTAAATAGTATAATGTTCTAGATTAATTAGGTTTAGTTAATCTTATGCTTTTATTTTATGTGGTCATCTTCTAGCTAGTTATATTAATATATTATTATGTTTACGTGTGCTTAATTAGTTGTCTCCAATGAATAGTACGTTTTTACTAATTACTAGTATGTAGTTATGTGGATTACTTACGTGTGAAAAGATTGAATTGCATTTTAGAATATTTGGTTTTTATAATAGCTAGTTTGTGATTGTCATGTGCATTGCTAAACTATGTACGTATAAATATACAAATTAATTAATCAAGATATACTTTTTTATATAATTTTACTATAATTTTACTACTGTGTGGGGAAAAATATCAATCTCAACAAAAGATATATTGTCATATTTTCGACTCACTAACGCCGAAATATTGCAAATTTTGATATATATCGTTATAAAAAGTTCATTTTAGTTTTTCTTTTCGAGTTAGATTGAATTCATGGTTTCAGAAATATTAAACTATGAACTGTACATGATCTTCATTTGAAAATTTTGAATTTAATATTCATTCCGTCTCAATCTTGATGTAACTATTTTCATTTTATTTGTCCCAAATAATATTTTCTAAAATAGAAACTCATTTTATCACGTAAAATGCTAATAAACAATTATTTCTACCTTAACACTTTATCACTTTGTCACATAAAATACTAATAATTAAATAACTCTTTCTATCCCCAACACTTTATCACTTTATCATCATTTCTTAATTTTCGTGTCTACAGTAAGACTTCTCCCTCCGTCCCACTATATTTGTCCCACTTTCCTTTTATGGACGTCCCACTATATTTGTTTCAGTCCATAAAAGGAAAAAGTAACACTCCACTAACTATTATTTTAATATTATTCCCCTCATTTTTCATCTCAATTACCCCAAATACCTTCACTTTTCATCCATTAAATACTATAAAAGTCCACTATCTATTATTTTAATATTATTAACCTTAAATAATTCAATAAAAAGAAGTGGAACAAAAATACCGGGACGGAGGGAGAACTACTTAATTTTAAATTGCTTGTATTGGAGTGACACATTTTTAATTTTCTTTTCATTTGGTCTCTATGCTCATAGATTACAAGCTAATCAAAAAACCAAACTCCTTTTATGCTAATTAATAAGAGTAGCAGTTTGATGAGGTGAGATGCATGCAAGCAAAACTCTATATAGATTTCATGAAAACAGGATACCGCAGATCACAACCCATGGGTACTGATGGTTGCGTGAAAAGAAGTCGTATATATGGTACATGAAATTAATGACGAATGCAGCGCATTATAGAGTTCTATTGAATTATAGTGTGCAGTGTAGCCAAATAAAATGCAAAACATGATTTGTACTATCCAGATATATTTAATTAGAGTTATGGAGTATATAGATAGGAATTAATTAGGGCGTGAAAAGTTGTATGACACATTACTGTACTCACAAGATTTCTTGCCAGCATATTCATATCTTGCTTCACTGCTCCATTGCTTTCTTGAATCAGAATTAACATTTCCTTCATACAAATTACTAATAAAATCACAAGATTCAATTTTTACAATAAAGGGTAGAAAATTGAAATTGAAACTTTGGGGATCCAACCAACTCCTAACACAGTATATTTTTTGGCTAGTTCTTGTATGCATCCTGGTGCACCGTGCACTCATAGTGCATTTTAGAAGCGTGCAACTTGTTATGTTAAAAAATATGACTTATTTACACAGAAAAGTACAACTGTTAATATGGGAACATACTTGCATGTTTCTGTTTGGAATAGTTGCACGTTTTTGTTTTGCATAGTTGCACGCTTCTAAAATGCACCATGAGTGCACGGTGCACCCCGTGCACATGAGATCCACTTATATTTTTTTTTTTTTTAATTTGGAATATAATTAAGATCTTAATATCTAAATTAACACAAATTAAATATATGATTTGAATTTAAATCAATTCCTTTTTAAGGATTATAGATTCAACATTACTCATTTAGTAGTATTGTTATAATCTTACATGGCTAATTTTATGACTGAAAGCTATATATTGAGCTATGCAATATACTAAAAAGTGTTGATGTACTTTTTTGATGTGTGAATTATAATTTTTATTTGCTGCACCCAAACATTTTTTATGACGTTATTTGTAATTATTATATTTTTATTTGCTGCACCCATATTTCATATATTTTTTTCTAATAAATACGTTTTGAATAAAATCTAATTACAACTTTAGTGTACAGTGCTATTTAAAAAAAACACACGTTATTATTGTAGAATTTTTTATAATTTTAATATTTTATTCCCTTCAGACATGATTTCTGATTTTTTTTTTTGACAAAATTGATATGAGACGTCTCATACATCATACGGATACAAATTAGCACAAATCAATATCCTTCGATCCTTAGCAGGCTTTGTGACTACACTTAGCTGATGTCCATACTAAAATTATTTTGTCAATCAAAATAATGCTCTCATGCTGATGTTCGTAGGAATGATGATATATTTGGGACTAGACTTAGCTAGCGTTGTACCATACTGATTCATGATTCCGTCGCTAATCTATTTATCACTTTTTGAGATATCAATTAATTTTACTGCAATGATACTGTGCAGGCATGCAACTTTTGGGATATGATTGCCCGTAAAAGTAGTGGTTAATTAAGTGATAGTATTTCTCTGCTTTTTTTTTTTTGTAGCTATTTATTTTCTCTGCATTAAAATGACAATTTCTTTATCTTTTCCTCACTTTATGTCTCCATTTGCATTAAATTAATGTTCTCAAATCATCTTTGGATTCTTTTATTTTTATCCTCAATGCATGGCATCCATGGTGTGTACGTAGACTGTGTTTGTTTTTGGATTTAAGCGTCCGCAACAAGTTTAGGTTTTAGAAATAAGGGATTTTAAATTTTTAATGAATAGTAAATGTATGTGTTTATTTTAGGATTTGAGTAGGATGATATTTAATTTTATGTCAAATCAATATTTAATAGTAATAAATGTAATAGTATTATATTATATTGAGAAGTATAATTATGAATTAATTAGTTTTACTTAAATAAATATAATTTTCTTAATAGATTATCTGGTTATATTAAGATGTTATTCTCATATTTATAGATATTGCGAAAAGTACATTGTCATTAATCTAAGATGTAGAATAGTAGATAGAATAGATAAATAGAACAATGGACACGTGATATAAAATAATAATAAAAAAATTATTAGGAAATTAATTAATTAAATTGTGCAGGTAAAAGAAAAGGGTTACATAAAACCATACTAGATTCAAAGATTAAGTATCTTGTCTTAGTCTAGTAAAAAAGTATAACCAAAAGGTTGTAGTAGGGAGATTTAACATGTTAGGACAGGACGCATGCCTATCTTTGCACACACCAATCACCCTTCACTCTGTGCAGAGTTTATATCTCACTCAACGCATTAAAAATACTTTCTTTGAAATGCTGCATTTCTCTCTAAGCTTCGTGTAAGGTTCTTCTTGGCTCAATGTGGGAAAGAATCCTCTCTTTATTGCTGCTAAAATCAAAATTTGCAGAGCTCTTCTTGAAAAAACCTCTGTTTTACAAAAGGGTCTCTTTCTGGCCTTCAATTATGATATTAAGAATCTTGTCTTAGTCTAGTAAAACGTATAACCAAAAGTCTGTAGTAGGCTACCTACAGTAATATTCATATATAAAAAGGGTCTATTTCATGTTTGATTTTATTATTAAATTAATACAAAATTCTACTAAAGTCAGAAAAAATTAGCACGAGAAGGAGAATTATATATTTATGTTGGGATATTTTAGTTTTGATTAATTATGCCAAAACATTATCAACTTGTGTTATTTAAGTTAATCTACAGATAACAAGTTGAGGGGGAACAAGTTAAGGGGGAACTCATGAAATCGATTTAAGATGATCGAGATCGATTTAGGTCATTTTTAGGCCGATCGAGATCAGATGAGTAGGATGAGTTCCGAGTTAACTGATGAGCTAAACAAGAAGAAGCATGCTGATTTGTGATGAAGAAAAGCTGATAAAATGTTGTGAAGAAATCAGAAATCAGACGAGAAGAAATCAAATCGGTAAAAATAAATCGCCTCGATGAACAAAGGAAATCAGTTCGATGAACAATGAAATCGATTCGGATGAACAAAGATTTCAAAGAATCGATGAACAAGATGATTTCAAAGATCGATGAACAAAGTGATTTCAAAGACACCGTAAATCTGCACCAGATTTCTACATATCGATTTCAAATGACAAGATTAGGCACCGTAAATCGGAAGAGATGAACGAAGAATCGACGAAATGATCGATCCATTAGACACACAAAAGCAAAATGGACAATAAGAAGATAACAACACATATATGAATGTGACATAAAAGTTCGCAAACAACAAAGTCTGCAATAGACAAAGAAAAGTTGAAGACTATTAGTATGGATTTGAATATTACTCTCCAACGGTAATATTCAAATCCACACTATAAATACATTGCACTATCTTCAAAAAGAAGATGATGGAGTTTGCTGCAAAGTGAAGATTAAAGCCAAATATTCAAGCATCTCCATTCAAGAACACAGAGCATTACATATCCAAATTTACCAAAGAGTGTTCTTCAATAGATCTAAGCACAAATGTAATATCCTAAGCATAGAGAGATTTTCCCATCCTTAGCATTGAGGCTAAACAAATGTAAGGGAAAATCTCAACCTAGTTGGAAACCAAACAAACCTTACCCAAATCAGTTTGATAGGATAAGTTTGTAGGTGAGTGTGAACTCGGTAAACATCTAGCAATCCCGAAAGGGAGGGTAGGCAATCCCGTGAGGGAGATAAGTCCCGTTTGAGTGTGAACTCGGTAAACATCTAGCAATCCCGAAAGGGAGGGTAGACAATCCCGTGAGGGTGATAAGCCCCGTTTGAGTGAGAACTCGGTAAACATCTGTTGGTTAAGTTGGTGCCCCATGAAGGGGAGAGTGGATGTAGGATGAGTTGTCCGAACCACTATAAAACACGTGTGTTCTTATTTGCTTTCATATTAACTGTCATACATACTTTAGCAAATCTGCATTAACACATTCGAATAAAAAAAAAAATTAAGTCACCTCCCATTGAAATTTTACGAGTTTTAATCGGGTTTTTCGGGACCAACAATTGGTATCAGAGCAGGGGTTCAAAAGTTCACTAGATTTTAATGTGAACACCTGAACTGATCTTTTTTTTTGTTAAAACCCATTTAGTTTAAAATGCATTTTATTTTTAAAACTCATGGAGGTTGACAATCATCTTCTCATCATTTTTTTAATGCATCAAATGTTCCTCATCATTTCACTTGTTTAACTAACATTGTTTTTCTCGTTTATTTTTATTGTTAGTTAGCTTTGGCATCATTATCAAAAAGGGGGAAATTGTTGGGATATTTTAGTTTTGATTAATTATGCCAAAACATTATCAACTTGTGTTATTTAAGTTAATCTACAGATAACAAGTTGGGGGAGAACAAGTTAAGGGGGAACTCATGAAATCGCATTTAAGATGATCGAGATCGATTTAGGTCAGCAGACGAGGCCGATCGAGATCGATGAGTAGGATGAGTTCCGAAAGTTAATCGATGAAATTTGAACAAGAAGAAGCATGCCGATATGTGATGAAGAAAAGTCGATAAAATGTTGTGAAGAAATCGAAATCAAAGTAGAAGAAATCAAATCGCTTCGATGAATAGTGAAATCGGTTCGGATGAATAACAATGATTTCAAAGAATCGATGAAACAAAGATTTCACCACACCAAAAAATCAAGGACACCAGATTTCTACAGATCGATTTCAAATGACCGGATCAAATCAGGCTGACGTAATCGGAAGAGATGAACGAAGAATCCGACGAAATGATCGATCCGTTAGACACACAAAAAGCAAATTGGACAATAAGAAGATAACAACACATATATGAATGTGACATAAAGCCTGCAAAACAACAAAGATAATAGACAAAGAAAAAGCTGGAAGACTATTAGTATGAATTTGAATATTACTCTCCAACGGTATTATTCAAATCCACACTATAAATACATTGCACTATCTTCAAAAGAAGGTGATGGAGTTTGCTGCAAAGTGAAGATTAAATTAAAATATTCAAGCATCTCCATTCAAGAACACAGAGCATTACATATCCAAATTTACCAAAGAGTGTTCTTCAATAGATCTAAGCACAAATGTAATATCCTAAGCTTAGAGAGATTTTCCCATCCTTAGCATTGAGGCTAAACAAATGTAAGGGAAAATCTCAACCTAGTTGGAAACCAAACAAACCTTACCCAAATCAGTTTGATAGGATAAGTTTGTAGGTGAGTGTGAACTCGGTAAACATCTAGCAATCCCGAAAGGGAGGGTAGGCAATCCCGTGAGGGAGATAAGTCCCGTTTGAGTGTGAACTCGGTAAACATCTAGCAATCCCGAAAGGGAGGGTAGACAATCCCGTGAGGGTGATAAGTCCCGTTTGAGTGAGAACTCGGTAAACATCTGTTGGTTAAGTTGGTGCCCCATGAAGGGGAGAGTGGATGTAGGACGAGTTGTCCGAACCACTATAAAAACACGTGTGTTCTTATTTGCTTTCATATTAACTGTCATACATACTTTAGCAAATCTGCATTAACACATTCGAATAAAAAAAAAATTAAGTCACCTCCCATTGAAATTTTACGAGTTTTAAATCGGGTTTTTCGGGACCAACAATTGGTATCAGAGCAGGGGTTCAAAAGTTCACTAGATTTTAATGTGAACACCTGAACTGATCTTTTTTTTTGTTAAAACCCATTTAGTTTAAAATGCATTTTATTTTTAAAATTCATGGAGGTTGACAATCATCTTCTCATCATTTTTTTAATGCATCAAATGTTCCTCATCATTTCACTTGTTTAACTAACACTGTTTTTCTCGTTTATTTTTATTGTTAGTTAGCTTTGACATCATTATCAAAAAGGGGGAAATTGTTGGGATATTTTAGTTTTGATTAATTATGCCAAAACATTATCAACTTGTGTTATTTAAGTTAATCTACAGATAACAAGTTGAGGGAGAACAAGTTAAGGGGGAACTCATGAAATCGATTTAAGATGATCGAGATCGAGGTCAAATTTTTAGGCCGATCGAGATCGGATGAGTAGGATGAGTTCCGAAAGTTAACTGATGAGTCGAACAAGAAGAAGCATGCCGATTTGTGATGAAGAAAAGTGATAAAATGTTTGTGAAGAAATCACAAAATCAAAGTAGAAGAAATCTGAAATCAAAGTTTAAAATCGGTTCGGATGAACAAAGAAATCGATTCGATGAATAGTGAAATCGATTCGGATGAACAAAGATTTCAAAGAATCGATGAAACGATGATTTCAAAGATCGATGAACAAAGATTTCAAAGACACCGTAAATCTGCGGACCAGTTTCTACTGATCGATTTCAAATGGACCGGATCAAAGACCCGAATCGAAGAGATGAACATGAATCGATGTCAGCGGATCGGATCCGTTAGACACACAAAAGCAAATTTGACAATAAGAAGATAACAACACATATATGAATGTGACATAAAGTCGCAAACAACAAAGGCAATATGACAAAGAAAAAGTTTGGAAGACTATTAGTATGGATTTGAATATTACTCTCAACGGTAATATTCAAATCCACACTATAAATACATTGCACTATCTTCAAAAGAAGATGATGGAGTTTGTTTGCAAAGTGAAGATTAAAGCCAAATATTCAAGCATCTCCATTCAAGAACACAGAGCATTACATATCCAAATTTACCCAAGAGTGTTCTTCAATAGATCTAAGCACAAATGTAATATCCTAAGCTTAGAGAGATTTTCTCATCCTTAAAGATTGAGGCTAAAACAAATGTAAGGGAAAATTTCAACCTAGTTGAAAACCAAACAAACCTTACCCAAATCGGTTTGATATGATAAGTTTGTAGGTGAGTGTGAACTTCGGTAAACATCTAGCAATCCCGAAAGGGAGGGTAGGCAATCCCAGGAGGGAGATAAGTCCCGCTTTGAGTGTGAACTCCCAGAAACATCTAGCAATCCCGAAAGGGAGGGTAGACAATCCCGTGAGGGTGATAAGTCCCGTTTGAGTGAGAACTCGGTAAACATCTGTTGGTTAAGTTGGTGCCCCATGAAGGGAAGAGTGGATGTAGGACGAGTTGTCCGAACCACTATAAAAACACGTGTGTTCTTATTTGCTTTCATATTAACTGTCATACATACTTTAGCAAATCTGCATAACACATTCGAATAAAAAAAAAATTTAAGTCACCTCCCATTGAGATTTTACGAGTTTTAAATCGGGTTTTTTCGGGACCAACAATTTATTTATTTGTTTAATTTGAAGGGAAAAACGACAATTATTACAAAGCATCTAAATCAATTATATTATTGTTGTTTTGTCTCTACTCTTTTACAGACGGTCGGTCTGCAGGTTTATTTTACCCCCTCCATTAATTATTAAGTTTATCTAAATATTATTCCTATTCAGTTAATTTCCGTTTTAATTTCTGCAATTTATATTAATTTTTGTAACTTGTTTAATACTATCTCATTTTTATGTAACACCTAGTGCGACTTTCTTTGCACACACCAATCACCCTTCACTCTGTGCGGAATTTAATATAATTATTGTATAAAATCAAATCAAATAAAAAAAGTCAATAAAATATATGTATATGATAATTAAAGGAAAAAAATAAATTTTTTATGTACGCGTTGCTTGCGTTTTTTTTTACACGTAGGAAGTGGACATAATTATAAATATTACACCAAAACCTCTATATTATTCCTGATATAAGTATATCATAAAATATAGACTAAAGAACAGGTTTTACGTGAAAGTGGTGCACAATACACTACTATCCATATTACTGAATATGGGTAAAGCCATGACCCGCAACGTTTAAACGGTTATACACGATGTATATGGGAACCTTCACGCATGTAGTAGTGGCCAAGTGGTCTGTTTGTTAGTTTTTTCCCAGATGAGAGGCAGGTTCAAAACCTGCTACTGTTTTTTTCTACACTCTACTTTTGTGCCACTTTTTTATTTATCATGCCACATCGAAGTTGATTTAAATTCACTTTAGTTTTATTTTAAAATAATTTTTTTTCTAATTCACCTAATAGAAACAATAATTACAAAAAAGTTCATTTAATTTTATTAATATATGTATTGTTTTCAAATTTTAAAATTCATTTAATTTTATTAATTTATGTATTGTATTCAAATTTTAATTTTTTTTTTCATAAAATTACAGTTTAAATTCATTTTAGTCTTATTTTTTTATTTTTTTTCCAAATTCAACTAATACAAATTGTACTAGTAGTATATCTATGGTTACCCAAAATAAAGATAGTAACTACTATGGCTCAAATCAACTAATATTATATAATATGTGAATTAATACTGTAGATCATATTATAAGTCTATAATTCATATCAAATAATACTATAGTTTATATCAATTTATAGTATAGCTCATATCACTTAATACTATAACTCATATCATCTAATACTATAGCTCATATTATCAACTAATAGTATGTATGTGGTTTTATACGATATGGTTGCCCAAAAAAAGATAACAACTAATATTATTGCTCAAATCAACTATAATACGTGAATTAATATTGTAGATAATACTATAGCTTATATAAAGTAATACTATAGATTATATTAACCAATACTATAGCTCATACCATCTAATACTATAGTATATATTATCAACTAATAATGACAAAAACTCGTATAAGACGATCTCATGCATAAGACAGTGTACAATCTAGCACAAATTATAACAATTCCTCTCAAAGTGTTAAAGCGTCGATGCCCAAATTATGTCCGTCATACCGTGAGACCGTTTTATATAAGTGTGCCTCACTAATAATATATATGTGATTTTATATGATATGGTCGCCAAAATAAAAATAATAACTAATACTATTGCTGAAATCAACTAATACTATAGCTCATATTAAATAATATTATAGTTCATATAAACTAATACTATAGCTCATATTAAATAATATTATAGCTCATATCAACTAATACTATAGCTCATATCATTTAATACTATAGCTCATATTATCAATTAATAGTATTCCACAGAAAAATGGGGTGTTATGGAATAAAAATAAGGTAACACATAAACTCTTGATAATATTACACTAATTACACAACAGTATTACACTAAATTACACCACTGAAAACAAGAGTACACCAGAGAACCAGAACCAGGAAAGAAGGGAGGAGTATAGTTGAGATTCAATCATCGAGAGCATTTCAATGCTGCATCACTGAAAGTTAAAGATAGAGAAAGAAAGCCACCATAGACATCATCATCAAATTACACTCTAACCAAAACCCAGCTTGCATTAACTCATTGTCGGTGATTAATTAATCAAACAATGTATTTACAAACAGAGACAATTACACAAACACCTTGTGCTCAACGCTTCTAATTTCAAAATTAAACTAAATCATAAAATTAACAGAATTAAAACATCTGCATATAAGATGATTAAATCGTGAGATTCAATCCTAAATAATCTTTTTCAAGCACCAACTGCGTCTTGTTGGTTTCAATCGAAGAATTATTTTTATATTCGGGATGCGATCTTTTCTTCAAAGACAACGACACGCCAGACAGTATCGTTCTGCAACTTCTCACCGCCGGTCCATGGTGAGATCTGGTGGTTCTGCGGTGAATACGCACGACGAAATCGGTGACAACATGGTGAGTATAGCAATTTGGTGAAGGACATAAATGATTTGACAGATACTGTATTCGGATCTTAAGACGACGGGTAAGTATGGCAATTTTCACGGAATAAATTTTACACAAGTTTTTGTGATCGCACAAATCTGCTCTGAATCTTCGAACAAATCTCTGGTGAAGAAATTGTGAGCGACTGAAAGAGAGAATTGGGAAAAGACGAACAGTTTAGGGAGATAAATTTGGCTGAGAATGAATGAAAATAGGAAATATTTGATTTTTATAATGACCCGTTTAATGATCCGAAATTGAATGGATAATGTTGCGTGAATATTATTACGGCGTAACTGGTTCATATAATATTTTGCCAAGATTAAAACTTAAAATAGGAAAATTTGAGGGGGGAGGAAGTGGATTAGAACGTAAATACAAAAAATGTCCAAAAACTTAATTATGTACATATCGGAGCAAAGGGGTGTATGTACTTCAATTTTTTTTTCTCAGGGCACGTGCCCCCATAATTTTTTTGTTTTAATTACTATATTTATATATTTTTTTAAAAATTATAATTATATTAGATTTTTTTAAATTTGACCAAATTTTTAATCCTCAATTTCAATCACATATTAGTTGAAATTATGCTTTCTATAATAAACATCATAAAGTATCGCCTACGCAATTAAACGAAAAATGATAGTTTGATGGTATAAACTGAGAGAGAAAATTTTATAGTATTAATAAGTTAATCATTCGAATATTTAAGTCTATGGAAATTGTATGTTTAACTTGTAATAGAGTACATGAGTTGTTATTTAGAATTTTTTTAATATATTTTATATTTATATTTATTTTGTGTACCGCTATAAAAAAATTCTGAATCCGTTCTTGATATTAATTATTTATTACTTTTAAGATAAAATTTATATGTACCTGATCTACATTTTTGTATAATATTATTTGTTTTACTATAAAGTACGTATTAGTTTGTTATCAATATTCAAATAAATTGCATATTTTTTTAATTACAGGGTGCAACTAATTAAGTTAGTTACATGCAACAAATTCGTAGAGCGAAATTATGTACGTACTTTGTCCAAAAGATTTACTCGCGATAATTAAAGAGACCTGATTAAAGGTGTAAATATGGAACCAATTTCTTCAAATAAAATATGATAATTTCAATATCTAAAAATATTATAAAATTTTACAAGTAAACTCGATAAATATATATAAAATTTGTAAGTGCTTGTAATTAAATTTAATGTATTAAGATAACATTTGTATCTAAATAATACAAATGTTAGAACCCGAAATTATATACTTTTAGAATGTGAAATTTGATTAAATACGTAAAAAATAAAAATTGTTTTTCTTCTTCTAATAAGTTTTTATATTTAATTTATTGGATTTTAGTAATTTATACATGTTAGTAGTATATTTCAATATATACATGTATGCCAGTTTATAATTTTATAAACTTAGTTTTTTTATTGGAAGGCTGAATATAGGAGTTATAGCAGACTCGAGGAGACAATCTATACTCAAATATTGCAGCTTTCATAGGTGACAATCTATAAAGGCAAAAGTTTTGTTCCTCCAATAAATTCTTTCTCAGAATCTAAAGGTAAAAGAAAGTTTTGTTCTATCTAAGAAATTTTTGCTCACATAATTCCACAGTAGCTTCAACACATTTTCAAAGTCTAATTTCGTCACACCTTTGAGGATGCCTTTTCTATTTGTACCATATCACAAACAAACAAGACCTAATCACATCTATTGCAAATTAAAAAGTATAACCAAAAGGTTGTAGTAGGGAGATTTAACATGATAGGACAGGACGCGTGCCTATCTATGCACATGGGTCATGAGTTATATTGTCCAACAGTTATGTCATGAAATATATATACCACTTCCAGTAAAATTCTTTAAGACGTGTGTGCATGCTTTAGTGTCTTCTTTTGGTATTCACGTCACTCCATGTAGTATAATTATCTACCCCCATTAATACCTAATACTTATAATACTGATACACATATATACTAACCCATCATTTCATATTAAAACCTAGTCAAAACTAGATTAGCTTTTCCATAATGAAAAAAATATACGTGTATCAATGAGATATGTGTATAATTTCACGTTATAACATTTGTATTATTTGAATTCAAATGTTATATTAATACATTAAATTTAATTATAAGAACATTCAAATTTTATATATATTTATCGAGTTCATATTTTATTTTGAGAAACTGGTTCCATATTTACAGACTCAACCTTTTTTTTTTTTATATTTTACCAAAATTTTCAAATCGTAGCATTTTAAAAAATCATAACTTATTCTGCACATTTAAATCCTAAACGGATTTTCGGGAAAAATATTTTTTTAGAACAATAATTTTAGGGCCGGGGGTTATGTTTTAAGGACAATAAGATTTTATTTTTCTATAACGACTTCATACTAATAGCTATTTACTTATCACGTACAACGCAGGTGGTATAAACTAGTAAAAAAAATCATTAGGAAATTAATGAATTAAATTGTGCAGGTAAAGGAAAAAGTTACTTAAACCCACCCACCCCGCTTTATATTATCCTCTTGTCCCATCAAATATCTTTTTCCCTCTTAACACGCTAATACGCCATCTCTCTTGATCAAATACTACAATGCAACTTAAATTGTTACTTTGACTTTTTTAGACTTGGAAGCTAGGATTTCGAATAATTTGAGTAAACAATGTCGGATTTTCTCCCTGAAGCGATTTTGATCAAAATCTTCATCAAACTCCCCGTGAAGTCCATAATCCGCGCCACCAATGTGTGCAAATCATGGTGGTCTCTCATCAGAAGCCCCTACTTCATATCCTTTCATCACTCAAATCACTGAAAATCAAACTCTTGCTCGGTATCATGATCTCGACGTTCATGATTGGCGGGAACACTACATAGTAATCCCAAAAGGATGGCCCTTCGCCATCAACTCTTCACCGGAGCTTGAACTCCCCTTCAAATGCCCAACTTCTTATTTCGCAATTGCCGGATCTTGCAATGGCCTCTTGTGTTTGTTTAATGGTGACGAATTAGCGAAATCTTCGTGGCCTATAATGATATGGAACCCTGCAATTAGACATCACGTGGTTTTACCCTAACCCAATCTGAACAAATACGAACGTCTAGTGCTAGGGTTTGGAGTTTCTAGAAATGTTTACAAGGTTGTGAGTCTTTTTTACTGCGGAAAGGCTCATCTAGTACGAGTTGAGATTTTGTCCCTTGGGACAGGGAAGTGGCGAAATATTTGTCTGCCTAAATTTGATTGTATGGTTTGTGTTCCCAGATTCATCCAACGTCCACATTCAGTTTTCTTTAAGGGGTTTATGCATTGGAGTACCAGTGAAGCAATTACTGGTCGTAATTTGATTTTGACATTCCATGTTGGTGATGAGGTTTTCGGTGAAACGATGTTATCAGAGGAGTTGGAGAGGAGTAGTGCTATACGCACATCCGGAAGAGTAGACATGTGGTCAACTTTAAATCTAACAACTTCGGTCGCGCAACGTGTCGCGCGCGACTTGCCGGTTTTGTTGCGCGCGACTGATTTTCCTTTTCTTTTTCGAAATTTTAAGTTTAATAATTATAAGTGTAAATATTAAATATTTTAAGTATATTAATTATTGATTAATGATTTATTTTTTTATCTTAAGTGCTATTAATATTTTATGTATACTAATTAATAATTTAAGATAGCTAATTAATTAATTAATTATAAATATGCAGTTATTTTATATTTAATTAATCTTAAGCATCAATTTGATACAATTAATATTAAGCACTCTAAAAATATGTGTTCAAAACTTCAAATAATATTAAGCACACCAATTTAATACAGTTTATAGTATATATTAAAGTATTAGTTGTTTAGGGTTGAAAGTATTAGTTGTTTCATTCAAAAGTATTAGTTGTTTAAATTTGAATTTATTAGTTATTTCATTTAAAAATATTTATTGTTTCATTGAAAGACATTAAAAGCGAACAAAATTTTGTAATTATAATTTTCATAATTGATACATTTATTTTTATTATAAAGTTATTCATTTAAGTAAAAAAACATTTATGTGATAAATTAAGAGTAAATAGTTTAACAACTTATAATAGTAGACCGTTTAATTAATATTTCACAAAAATTTAGCACCAATTTGATACAACCTTATGTTGGGGTTATACTGGAAAGTATGTTTTTACTTTGTATAACCAGACTGAATTTCTGTCTTATTTGCTGAAATAATTTATTTATCACTGTTGCTTTAAATATCATTGAATATTACATATATTTACTGCATAACTGTTCAATAAATAGTACGTGTTACATTGTAGTTAATTTAGTGATACCAGATCACAGAAGATTAAATTAACAGTCCATTGTAACTAAAACTACAAAATTCACAACCTAGATGGAAATGAACAATCCATCGTGAAAGGTTGAAGTGTAAGGCTCAGATTGGTTTGTCCTGACCAAGAGATTGCACTAGTGCATTATGATGTGTTGAATAGAACCTACACGAGGATAAATTCTTCAGAACTGAATATAGAAGAATTAGACCTCAGTGGTTAGTTATTTATTATTCCCCGTCCCTTAAATAGGATCGTGTGGAATTAATAACTATTGCTTTGACTTATGATGGGTAGAGAATCAATGTGATTCTGTTAGGCCCGGTGGAAAAACCCATTTTGCGCGTGCGGAAGCAAACATGACAAGCGATATAAAAACAGGGGTGAAGGAATGGTGATTCCAGATTTTTTCTTTTTGAGCTCATGTGTTGTGTTTTGCTTATGATCGAATGCATATGACAAGATAAGAACGTAAAGCAGTAAATAACACAACAATGTATAGTGATTCGGAGACTCAAGCTCCTACATCCACTCTCCCTGTTCCTAGGGAAATTCTTTCAAACACTTCCTAAAGTTTTCTGACTACCTCTGTAGTTTACTAACCTTTCTACTTTGAGCTTTCTGACTACCTCTGTAGTTTACTAACTCAAACTGGACTTATCACCCTCTTGGGCTCGCCTCTAGATGTTTAACGAGTTCACACTCCAACGGGACTTATCACCCTCTCTCGGGATTGCCTAACAACTACCTCACTTCACCACTAGTTATCTCTTACAAGAATGGGGTTTGGGTTTGGTGTTGTCTCCAACTATGGTGAGATTTTCCCTTACATTTGTTTAGCCTCAATGCTAAGGTTGGAAAAATCTCTCTAAGCATAGGATACATCGTGGGTTGCTTAGATTGGGTTCTAGAACACTCTTTGGATATATGTGTATATCTACAGACTTGTGTTCTATGGTGGGAAAGCTTGAGTATATGTTCTCTTAGCTCTGTAGCATCGTTGCTATCTTCTTCGCACTTCCACACGTAAAAATGTAGGACGAACTTGTATTTATAGTGTGGATTTGAATGTTACCGTTGGAGAGAATCACACTCAAATCCATACTATTCTTTGTAAGTTCTGCAGCTTTTTCAGGCTGGTTGTCTTCCTCTCATTGGTCCACGTCAGCTGGATTCCAACGGCTATATTCCTCAGTTTCAGTACCTCGGAACATTCAGGATATACTGAGCATTCAGTAATTACTGAGTCTTCGATAATCTTGTGCCTTGATATCCTTTGTCTTTAGTCTTGATATCTTGATCTTACGAGTCTTGATGTCTTCTGAGTTTTTAGAGATATATTGATTGATATATTTGAGTCTTGATCTCGAGTCTTGATTCTCGATCTCATCTTGAGTCTTGATTCTCGATTTCATCTTGAGTCTTGATTCTCGATTTCATCTTTGAGTCTTGAAACTTCGGTTTCATCTTTGAAACTTTTTCTTGAAAACTTACTTGATCTTGAATCTATATCCTGATCTATATCTGCTGACTATACACGGTGCAGATAACATCCTGAACACTCTAAAACTGAATCCTGACTCATCTATCAAGATTATCCTAAACATGTCATACTCAGGGGTTTTGGGATCTAATCAAAATCTTCTTTATTAAATTTATTTCCCAACAATTTCCCCCTTTTTGATGATGCCAAAACCATCTTGTTACAAAAACACTTAACCTATACTAAGGTTTCAGTTTTTCCTATTACAAGATTGGTATATATCCCAACAACAATCTCCCAACAATTTCATCACCAAACAACATTCAGGCATATCAAAAGTAAAGACATGTAGAAAGATAATGAGGTATTATCTTTGAGCATAAAGATAAAGTTTCATTGATTGCATGATATCAGTTACAGATTACAATGGACTTATCAAAACTAAAGACAAAAACATAAAGAATTACAAGAGTCTTCAGTCTTGGTCTTCAGTCTTCTTTGATCTTCAGCTCGGCTCCTGGCCTCAGGTTTATCTGAGCTCTCAGTGTCTTCAGTGACATACGGAGTCTCAGGTTTCTTAATTTAGTGGACCTTGTCTGATCAGACATACTAACACTCAGGCTGTCTGAGTTCAGTTTCTTCTGACTTCAGACATTCTGACCCTCAGGTCTCTTTTTCTCACTAAGTCTCAGATCAGTTTTACTTACTGAGTCTCATATCAGTTTTCTTTACTGAATCTCAGATCAGTTTTACTTACTGAGTCTCAGATCACTTTTACACAGGCTATCTGATTTCTTCTTTGATCGATCAACTTTCGACCGATCGAGATCAACATATCTTTAGATCAACATATCAGGATATCATCTGGTAAGTACATCATATCAGTTTAGCATATTAGTTTATCATATCTGATCTTGATCACGTCTGATCTCGATCAGTTTTATCTGTTTATCTTCATATCTGATCTCGATCACGTCTGATCTTGATCAGTCTCTTTTGCTCATCTTCTGATTTGCAACCTTCTCTTCTGATTTGCTAGCTTTAGCTTTTCTTCTCTTCTGATTTTGCACAGCTCATCAGTTGAATCCGGAACTCATCTAACTCATCTGATCTCGATCAGTCTAGTCTGCAGCCTCGTCTGATCTCGATCATCTACCTCTGATTCCGTGAGTTCCCCCTCAATTTGTTCTTTCGTTCCCCCTCAACTTGTTATCTGTAAATTAGCTTGAATAACACAAGTTGATAATGTTTTGGCATAATTCATCAAAACTCAAATATCCAACAAGGACGCCAAAACATTAAAATATTATGCATTTTTAAAGAAACATGTTTTCCTTTAAATAGATCAGTTCAGGTGGTCACTCTGAAATTAGTGAACCTTTTGAACTCCTGCTCTGATACCACTTGTTAGGCCCGGTGGAAAAACCCATTTTGCGCGTGCGAAAGCAAACATGACAAGCGATGCATAAAAACAGGGGTGAAGGAATGGTGATTCCAGATTTTTTCTTTTTGAGCTCATGTGTTGTGTTTTGCTTATGATCGAATGCATATGACAAGATAAGAACGTAAAGCAGTAAACAACACAGCAATGTATAGTGGTTCGGAGACTCAAGCTCCTACATCCACTCTCCCTGTTCCTAGGGAAATTCCTTCAAACACTTCCTAAGGTTTTTGACTACCTCTCAGTAGTTTACTAACCTTTCTACTTTGAGCTTTCGACTACCTCTCGTAGTTTACTAACTCAAATCGGACTTATCACCCTCTCTAAGGCTCGCCTCTCTAGATGTTTAACGAGTTCACACTCCAACGGGACTTATCACCCTCTCTCGGGATTACCTAACAACTACCTCACTTCACCACTAGTTATCTCTTACGAGAATGGGGTTTGGGTTTGGTGTTGTCTCCAACTATGGTGAGATTTTCCCTTACATTTGTTTAGCCTCAATGCTAAGGTTGGGAAAATCTCTCTAGGCATAGGATACATCGTGGGTTGCTTAGATTGGGTTCTAGAACACTCTTTGGATATATGTGTATATCTACAGACTTGTGTTCTATGGTGGGAAAGCTTGAGTATATGTTCTCTTAGCTCTGTAGCATCGTTGTTATCTTCTTTGCACTTCCACACGTAATAATGTAGGAAGAACTTGTATTTATAGTGTGGATTTGAATGTTACCGTTGGAGAGAATCACATTCAAATCCATACTATTCTTTGTAAGTTCTGCAACTTTTTCAGGCTAGTTGTCTTCCTCTCATTGGTCCACGTCAGCTGGATTCCAACGGCTATATTCCTCAGTTTCAGTACCTCGGAACATTCAGGATATCTTTGAGCATTGATAATTCTTTTGAGTCTTGATGAATTCTTGCCTTCGATATCCTTTGTCTTCGATCTTGATATCTTCAATCTTACGAGTTTTTCGATTGTCTTACGAGTCTTCAGAGATATATTGATTGATTTACTGAGTCTTCAGATTCTCAGTCTCATACTGAGTCTTCAGATTCTCAGTCTCATACTAAGTCTTCAGATTCTCAGTTTCATACTGAGTCTTGATCTTCAGTCTTCTTTGCTCTTCTGCTCTGGCTCTTCAGTTCTCTTCTTCCACCTCATCAGCAGACACTTCAAGGTTAAACATTCCATAATATCTCTTCTTCAGCGCATCTCTCTCCTTGATGATATCAGGATTGTTCCCTGTCAGGCCTAACTGAATGGCGTACTGAGCAATCTCCTGAGAAATGGCTGTTTCATTCACCAAGCCATTCTCCAGCCTAGGAGGAGGGTAAGAATATGGACCAGGGACTGTTATCTCAACCTTTCCTTCATCCGCAAGATTGATCCAGCTTTGAAGATACTTCGGATAGAAAGTTAGTAGATAGTCGATGAAAGCCTCACTAGAATCTGAGCTCTCCCCTCTCCATTCTCTTAGCACATCGTAATAAAACCAAAAGGTTCGTTTAAAGACTCAGTATGAAACTGAGAATACCTTGTATTTTGGGCAATATTATTAGTTACATGACGATTGCTAAGATTTAATACGGAGAAATGTGTGCAAGTACGTCTTGCTTGATTTGTCCCCTTGGGAGGCTCAGTAGTTTTATCATACTAAATCTTGCAAGTGGAATTAGTTTCCGTTATGGATAATAATGTTGAGCCGTTCCTAAACCAAGGAAATAAATATTAATTAATGTGAAGCTATTTCAGTGGCTTAAATTAATTAATGGACTGAATAATCTTAAACACGGGAAGTAATAATCGGGAGTCATATTAACTGTAATATGGGTTAAGATGGATAGTGCAATATTAATTATGTAGTGAGATTAATTAATATTTATGGGTTTGGATAATATTGTGGCTCAATATTGGAAATTCAAGTTCCATTAGAAGGTCCAATCTTAATTCTCCTAAAGGCCCCTCAAGTAGCCCAAAGATAAAGTCCAATAACTGAAAAAGATGTTTAAAATAAAATAAAATAAAATAGTGTTGCCTATTTTTTCTATTTTTTCGAAAATAAATAAATAAAAGAGGGAGAAAGAGTTTCTTTGAATTTTTGTTATGGAATTAGGATAAGTGTTCTTGGAATACAAGTTTATCTCATTAAATTCAAGAAATCTCCCACTTGGTTATTTATCATGTAATTTTCGAAAATAATGAAGAAAATAAGAAAGGAAAGATTTTCTTGATTTTCTTGAAAAGATATTATGGAAGATATTTATTCTTGGAATACAAGAATATCTCATAAATTCAAGAAGATCCCAATCTTGGAAATCTTGGACCCTTATTTTTCAAAAATTCCATAACAAGAGAAGGTGAGATTTTTTGTGGAATATTTTAATTATGGAGAAAAGAATATATGAGATATATTCAAGATTTCTAGGAGATCAAGAAAAAGAATTTCCCATACTATTTTTCCCTAAAAATTTCGACCACCTCCCTCTTATAAATGGGGGATGAATGTTTTATCCCCAATGAAATTCCTTGTGTTGAAAAAATTGGAAATCCACAAAGGTGGTGCAACATAATTTTATTTTTCCTTTTGTTAATTGTTCGCGAGCATCCTTCCACCGGATTGTCAAACAAGGACGAGGGAATACTTGAGAAGGCTCTTTGAGTTTGTTCGTATGAACGGGATATCCATCTTCTCAACGATTGTCACTCCAAGAGGTTAGTTCACATAAACTCCTAGCAATTCTACATGCGTAGTGTAGGTCCCGAACGGGTTTTGTGAGGGCAGAAGTCTAGAGGGGAGGGGTGAATAGATTTCTGAAAACTTTTCGTGCAAGATCAGGTGTGATGGCAGGTTGCCTGATCAGAGTGTGTGTGAATCAGTTTGGACTGATGTGCAGAAACTAGTTTTAACCCGTGTGAAAAACCAGTTTTATAAGATCAGATTCTGAAGTCTGTTTTCAATTAGATGACTGAAATGTCAAGCTGATCAGATCAGTTGCTTGATGTAGACTGATCCTAACTCAGAATATGTATGCAGTTTAAAGACAAGTTATGTGCAATCATGTAAAGCAGTTAAGAGCAAGTAAATGCACACAAGATTTTTATAGTGGTTCGGACAACCAGTCCTACGTCCACTCTTCCCTATCACAATGGGCACCAACTTAACCAACTGGACTCAGTTTATTGTGTTAGTCCAACACAGTACAACCAATAGATGTTTATAGAGTTTTCACTCAACCGATCCCAGAAATCAGAACTAGAAACCCTAGTCTGAAATCTTGCTAAACAAACTTAACCTAACTTTGAGTTTGGGTAAAGATTTGTTGTTTGTTCCAACTGGAATTCTATCCTAGTTTTGAGGTAGCCTTAAGCTAGAGGATAAGAATTTTGTGCTAAGAACTAATGGGATGAACACTTATAAAAACTAAACTTGAATTTGTGTTCTTCGTGCGAAAATCTTGATATAGCTTGAGCTTGATGATAATTTCCGTGTTTTCACTATGAAGAGCAATCTCATATTTATAGACCTTGTGAGGTCCCGATTAAAACCGATTTTGCGCGTGCGGAAGTGAACATTTCATGGCAATGCATATAAAACAGGGGTGAGGGAATGGTGATACCAAATTTTTCGCTTTTAAGAACGATGTGTGTTGTTTGCTTGTAATCGAATGCATATGACAAGTATAAACATAAAGCAGTAAAGAACACACGGTATTTTATAGTTGTTCGGACGAAACCCATCCTACATCCACTCTTCCCTTAACACAGGGGCACCTTAACCGAACTTAACCTGCGGGACTTATACCCCTCACGGGATGGCTGAGATGTTTACCGAGTTTGCACTCAAGCGGGATTTATCTCCCTTACGGGATTGCCGATAGATGTTTACCGAGTTCACACTCAAGCGGAACTTATCTCCCTTACGGGATTGCCGAGATGTTTACCGAGTTCACACTCACCTACAAACTTAACCTAACTTTGAGTTTGGGTAAAGGTTTGTTTGGTTTCCAACTAGGTTGAGATTTTCCCTTACATTTGTTTAGCCTCAATGTTAAGGATGGGAAAATCTCTCTAAGCTTAGGATATAATGTTTGTGCTTAGATCTGGGGTAGAACACTCTTGAATATATTCGTGTATTTCTAGCTCTGTGTTCTATGGTGGGAATGCTTGAGTATATAGGATCGGGAGCACAATTCCTTTCAACGTGCCTTGTGTTGAATGCCTTAGCCGTGCTACGATCAGGCCATATTTCAGGACTCGCATCATCTGGCACACGACCTTGGCTGGGAACTGCTGGAACCCATATCTTCTTAGCTCTGTAGCATCGTTTGCTACATTCTCCACACTCTATCGCATTCATTCCTCCCTTGATAATGAAGGAAGAACTTGTATTTATAGTGTGGATTTGAATATTACCGTTGGAGAGAATCACATTCAAATCCATACTACTCTGTAGCTTTTTGCATCTTTTCAGGCTTGTCGTCTTCCTCTCATTGGTCCACGCCAAATTGATTTAACGACTATATTCTTGATTTCTTCCGAGTCTCTAATCTACAGCTATATTCTTGAGGATCTTCCAGTCTCAAGATCTTCGATTCTGGCTCGAGCCTTCAGTTTATCTCGAGCTATCCCCAACCTTCGAGTTATCTGAGCTATCCGAACCTTCGTGTTATCCGAGCCTTCGGTTATCCGAGCCTTCAGTTTATCCGAGCCTTCGAGTTTATCTCGAGCCTTCGAAGTTATCCCGAGCCTTCGAGTTATCCGAGCCTTCCCGTTCTTCGGTAACTTCTTGAGTCTCATGTTCTTGATTATTCGGACTTCTTCCTTCAGCGGACCTTATGCGATCGGGCATCTTGGCGACACTCATGCTTTACGAGTTCGGTTCTCACGAACCGACATCGACCCTCGGTCACATTGACCCAGTATCGATTTCTTTTTTGCACGATCGTCAGCTCGGTGATCGGATCATCACTCTTCGAGATCAACGTATCAAGATAGGATCAGTCGATTACATCGAGTTAGCATATCGGTTTATCATATCGATCTCGATCGCGTCGATCTCGTCGATCTCATCTGCTCATCTTCATATCGATCTCGATCACATCGATCTTAATCGATCTCATCTCTTCGTCTTTTGATGCGCAACCTTCTCTTACGATTCTTTGGCTCTAGCTTTTTCTTCACCGATTTTGCCTGACTCATCGGTTGACTCGGAACTCATCTAACTCATCGATCTCGATCATTCTCAAATCTGCTGACCTCGTCGATCTCGATCTTCTTCTTCCAATTTCGTGAGTTCCCCCTCAATTTGTTCTTTCGTTCCCCCTTAACTTGTTAACTGTAAAATAGCTTGAATAACACAAGTTAATAATGTTTTAGCATAAATCATTAAAACTAAAATATCCCAACAGACCTCGAAATTAAATAGCCGTTGGAGAGCAATTTGAATTTCAGGCTATTTTTGGTAAGTTGCAGGATTGATTTGACGTGCTTCAGAAACGGCATGACCGAAAGCATGTATATTTGTCCTTTCTAATCTTTTGACTTATGCAATGCCGAATCCCGCATTGTCAGTTCCGTACGTACGTGTCTCCCTCTCATTGGTTAACAAGTACACTAATTCAGTGTTTGTTCTACCAACTAAAGTTGACATTCTTCTTGTCTGATAATACGTATGATCTGGTGTAACATCAATTGACACCTGGTGTGAGCTGACCTGATCAGATAAAACTGATCAGTCTAACTGATAGAGTCTTCTGGTGCATGTTATCTTAGCTCAACTAGCAAACTCGACTGATGTAGGTCTTATGGTCTTCTGGTCTTGATCTTCTGGTAGTCATCTGATCTTCAGGTCTTCTGAACTTGAGCTTCATGTCTTCACGTGATCATCTGACTAACTGACTAGTCTGATCTTCTGACCTCGTCTGGTCTTCTGACTCGTCTTGTCTTCTGTCTTCTTATCTGGTCTTCTAACTTGACTTGTCTTCTAACCTTATCTGGTCTTCTGACTTGACTTGTCTTCTGACCTTATCTGGTCTTCTGACTTGACTTGTCTTCTGACCTTATCTGGTCTTCTGACTTGACTTGCCTTCTGACCTGACCTATACATATTGAGTTCCCCCTCAATATGTGACCTATCTTATACATCAGCTGTCTATACATTTCAGCTGGTCATCCTATCCTGATTCTAAGTCATCAGTCAGCTAGCAGGTCTGACTGGTCCTATTACAACTGTTTTGGCACTTCCATCAAAACTTAAATACAGATTTCCCAACAATTTCCCCCTTTTTGATGGAACCAAAACACTTAATCAGAAAAACAGATAACTATGCGAAAAATAAAGACATAAACATCAGAAATCAGAAGACAATTAGATGTTGTCTTAAGATCAGAAAGGTAACTTGTTTTATATATAAGAGTTGAAGATTACAAGTACAAGAATTACCTATCATCTGATCTAAAGAAAAGATATCTTCTGATTTCTTCAAAATGAGAATCTATGAAGATCTGCTAGAATATTGAAAATCTTGTACATTCTCTGCAGCAAGGCCTCCAGTCTTTCTCTCTCAAATATATCTCCTTTCTTAGCAAAATCTTAGAAGAGCTTTTTAAATCCTACTGGGTCAAGAGAGTTATCTGCCCTGAGTGGTGGGATCATTGTCTGAAATTTGGGTGCAGAAGGGATTAAGGACATGATTTTCCCTTCATGCATCACCACCTTGTAGAAATTTGGGTATTTGATCTCCAGCCAATTTAGAAATTCAGCATCGAACGCTCCTTGATCAGTATTTTCTGGTATCTTCTAAATAATATGCACATCGCTCAGCCAGTTGACTTTAATCCTTGTCCATTCAGGAAGCAAGTCTTGTCGGGCCACCAGAATACCTTCAACCTCCTCAGGAAAGACTCTCTCTTCCCAATCTATTTCTTCTGCTTCTACTGCCTTCTTATTCTTTCTTTTGTCATACATTCGGCTCAGACCGGCCGCTTCAGCAAGCTTCTTCTTCTTAATAGCCACTTCTATGATCCCACACCTCATCTGTTGCTCTTCTCTATCTGCAGCTGGCATCTGCCATTGAGACTGGGTCACTACAGGCTTCTCGATCTGCTTGGCCTTCTGCTTTTTCCATGCTTTCTCTTCCGGCCCAGCAGATTCTTCCTCTTCTTGCAACCTCTTCGCAAGGTCAAGACTTTTCGCCAAATCTTCTTGATCGAATCTCTTCTAAATAGATGATGAGAAATCTTCAATTCTGTCCACCCTTGTTATCAGATCACCAAGGGAGGATTTCTGTTCAGATATGGCCTGTCTTGACACTGAATCAGCCTGCTGTGTTCTTCAACATAATGTAACATCTAAGCAACCTCCGTATCAGGAGTCTCAGCAGCTGTTCTTGCGGGTTGTTGTTTTTCTGATCCACCCTCTTCTTCCCCCTTTTTGGTTTCAGCAAAAAGTTTTGATATCCTGATGTTCAGGGCATTGAACTCCATTAGTATCTCAGATCGTAGCTCGTCAACTGCAAGAGGGGTGATCTGAACAGTGGAGGCAGTTGGGGGAGGTTCCATTACCCGATTAAGAATGGTTTGCAGCGCCTTCTGAGCTTTACTGATGGAGCCCTCCAGTCTTCTCCATACAACATCAAGACTTATATCCGTCTTCCCCAATGATGATTAGATGCTCTGCAGAAGGGTGCCAATGTCGGATAGAATGGAGACCTCTACTGACAGCTTATCAGATAATGGATCGATGCAGCTCATTACTATTGCCGTAATCTGATCGTGAAAGTGCAGCAGTTTGTCAATCGTCAGCTTCCTTTCTCTCTCCACCAAGGCCTGTTGCTCCTCTATGAATCTGTCCATCAGGTTTTGAGTCAGCGTTTGAAATTGCTGATCGATAGATGCCTTAACCCCATCTTGTATGTTCTTTGTAATCATCTCCAGGGTTTTGGTAGAGATAGTAACAGCCTGACGAGATGTTGAAGCCTCGCCAATCAGGGTCTCATCTGCAGCACCCTTAACTGGTTCATCGGTAGGTTGCTCATACTCAGTGTAAGTATCAGCAACATCTTCCTCCTCTTCCTCAGAAATGCCCAGCTTCTGGTGCACCATCCATCTGATATCAGCATCTGTAGCAAGTTCGGTTGCGCTGGATACACTGACATTCTTCTTTGCCCTCTTCTCTAAATCTACAAAGTAATCAGGCTCCAAAGCATTCATTAGAATGAGGAAATCTTCAATATCTTTGAGCCTGATATCTCTCCAAAAGACAATCTCCTCGATCTGCTTTCTGATCCCAGGATGATTGATGAGATCAGGGAAGTGCTGGTCCAGAAATACATTTACTTGGCGCCGCAGAAAATAGATGGTGGAATTTTCTTATTCAGGCGAGCCAAGAATTGTTCTTGTGTGAAGGGGTTGTGGGAGATGGATACAAATAGATCTTCACCAGCAACATCTGGTGAGTGCTCCAGTTGAGCGGGTTTTGGGGCAGGTGATGGTGTTTGTTTTCTGGGTGAGGGGGTAAGGGAAGGAGAAGGGGTAAATGGTGATTTGGGAGAAGGTTCAGGTGATGGTGATATGTGGGTTATGGGTGAAGGTGTTTTGGAAAGAGGTGTGGGTGAACTGGGGAAGAAAGTGGCTTCACGACCCTTGAATAGAGAACTCAGATGAGTTGAGTCAGATGGTTCAGACTCAGTCTGAGCATCCTCAGCTTGTACACCGGTCTCTCTGGCCTCCACCTGATTGGTTCTTCCACCAACACCATTTCCTGTCCTGCTGACAGATCTCCTTCAGATCCTATGATCTCAACATCGCTGTCCTCATCCCTAAGACCCTCAGAAGGCATTCCAGCCTTCTTTGGCAGCATTGATGTGAGTTTCTTCTGATGCTTCGCACCTGCATAAGAAGACTTACTCACAACTTGTTTCCTCTTTGCAGCTCTAGCCTTCGGTTGGGCTCTTGCCTCCGTCTGCACAGATGATGTCGCCTTAGTCTTTGGCACATACGGAGCAAGGTCATCATCTGATTGTCCTGGCAATTCCTCCTCCTTAAGCAAAATTGCCTTGAACTTCTCCAGGTAAGGTTTCCTCCCAATATCTGACCAGGGATAGTTGGGCATCTTATCAGCAAGGATGATGCTGACTTTGTGAATGTTGCATATGTTTTTGGTCAGCACCACCTGGTTCTGCTCATTCACAGCAAACTTTGCAGATTCCTATAGCAGTCGACTTTTGAACAACCCCATCCAATTCATGTCTGGGGCCTTCTCGATGATAGCATTCATGACATGCTGCTTCTGTTGGGTTAATGCATCTGGACTAAAGGCAATTCCCAAAATGACCTTGGAAACAATCTAGAACAAGAGTCGGTATTTCCTTCTGAGGTAGGGAACCTTGACATTAGTAAAATTTGCGATGTTCCCTGGCCTTAGGAGCACTTTCTGTAAATACTCCTTATCGGACATCCCGACATTGAATTTGTCAGGGTAGTTTCTGCCCATTGGGAGTCCAAATATCCTCTACAGGTCTACATTTGTGACATCAATCCTGTTTCCACCAACGAAGGAATATAGTTCCTTGTTGTCCGTCTCTTGCAATTTCTGTAAAAACTCCAGGGATTCGATTATAGATACACTATCTAAGTGCCTATAGCAAAACTGTTCTAGTCCACAAGCTCTCAAACACTCCATTATCTCCAAAGATTTCGGATCGCGAGTGATGTGGAAGAAGATATATTTTTCATCGATGACATGCTTGAGCATGGAGGAGTAATCATGGGATTGTGTAGATGCCATTATCTGAAAACATATCACCATATAAACATTTATCAGTGATTTATCATAAGTATAGGCATACACACAACATAACGAATACCATATATATCACAAAACTTGTAACCCTAACACATAGTACATATGAAATACCAAATATTAAACACTGTAAATTACCAAAGAAGCGATTTGAATGATTTTGAAGAAGATAAGGAATCGCTTGAGTAATTTGAAAGAGTTGATTATTTTCTGGAAAATGAATGCGTGTTTGAATGTAGAGGAGATGAAAAGGTTCTAGAAATGGTATTTAAGGGTTTATAAGTGAGAGGGAAAATAAAATTTTGCACGAAATTTTGAAATACTCGAGTGTCCTTGATTTAATTGGACGATCAAGATTGAGTGGTTGAAAAGTAATTAAATCGTGCGGTCAGGGATTAAAACCGATAGACTTTTGGACTTAAAAGTTCGCAATAAATGCATTTAACACAAAAATCCCACGTCCGCATTTAATGCTTGCAAGCATGACATCATAAAGTAATGGGAACAGTAATAACTAACATAGAATAGGCATAAAGATAAATCAGAAAACGTATCTGACTGACTGATATTGTAATCAGTCAGTTACCACTGTGTTTTGATCTGGTTGGCCTGATTACTGTTGACCTTACTGATGGTAGCTTATCCCTTAGTATTTCCTAACAATGTCCCCCTCCAATCTGATCAGATGTCCCACTTATCTGATAAGATTTTTGCTGATCCAATCTGATCAAGTCAGGTCTTGGGATGTGTTGGTCCCGGTGCAAACGAGTCTTACACGTGTATGGGGGGGGAATACACGTGTTCAGTGTTTTTAAAACTTTTTTTACTGAGGTCAGCTTGGGTCAGGTTGTCCTGATGATTTGGTCCTGAGAAGCACAAATCGCTCTGAGTCAAAGTCTATCTGAGACAGTGATACTGAGCTGCTTTCAGATACCTCAGATAATCCCAACTGAGTCCTGAGTTTTCAGAGATCCTGAGTTGCTTGGATCAGATAACTAACTTACTGAACCCTCAGAAGAGTAAGATCAGTTTGGTAACTATCCGTTCTAGCTGCTCAGATGTGCGGAATGGTTGGCCCTTAGTTTATACTCGTTTTAAGCTTTTGCTGAAAACCTTCCTTTAATGGAATAGTGATTAGGCTGTGATTCAATTTATATGAACTTTTAGTGGATTGATTCCAACTGAAATATCAGTGAAAATATGCTTTCAAGACAAAGTAATGCAACAGATAAATCAAGCAAAACAGAAAGCAAATAACACAGCAAATTATAGTGGTTCAGAGACTCAAGCTCCTACGTCCACTCTCCCTGATCTTTTCAGAGAAATTCACTAATCACTTCCTAAGGCTTTCTGACTACCTCTGTAGTTTACTAACCTTTCTAATTTTGAGCTTTCTGACTACCTCTGTAGTTTACTAACTCAAAACTCATACAAGCTTTCTGTCTATCCAAGATAGATTACTCACTTCTCCTCTAGAGCTTTCTGACTACCTCAATGTAGTTTACTCACTCTTTACAACTCCAATCTCACCAACAATCACACTCAAACTACCTTACAAAGGGTTTGGGATTTCTTGGTTGGTTTCCAACTAGAATGAGATATCCTTTACAATAAAGAACAATGCAAAGGCTAGGATATCTCGACTAAGCTTTGGATATATCTTATCAAGCTAGGCTTAGTGGAATGAGCTCTCTTCGATTTAAAGCACTTGGGAAATTCTTAGGTTTTCGAGTGCTTCAACTTGCAATAATAAGTTTGAGCTCTTGAGTTGCTTACAAATTTCCCGTAACCTTTCAATGTAGATGGTCACAAGTATTTATAGGCATACACCAAGGTCACTCTTGAAAAACTATCCGTTGGAGAGATAGCTTCGTGAGTTTCCTCTTATGGTGTGTGAGAAACGGCTATATTTAGGGTTTGACACTCCCTAACACATTTTTAGGCAATAGCCTTTCATGTAGCCGGTCTTCACGTTTTGCGATCCGAACTTAGTACTTGACATCTTTTTTAAATGACACATCATTTGTCGATGTCGATATGGTGCAATCTTTGTCTTCCTCTTTTTGACTTTTGTCTCCGATTAAAGGTAGACAACTCAAGCGGCTCTTTTGGTTACAATCTCTGAGTGATATAACCTTAACAACACTTTGTCTTAGTTCCTTTTGTCTGCATTTGAATGTCTTGGCAAATATCTATTTTTCTAAGGAATCGCGATCTTCTCAGTATTGAATCCTTCAGATAGATATTTTCAGTGCCTCGGAACATTCGAGTTTATCTTGAGCATTGATGCATTCTTGAGACTTGATGAATTCTTGTGCCTTGATATTCTTGATCTTGATTCTTGATCTTACATCTTACATTGTCTTGAGTCTTACGAGTCTTGAGGTCTTTTGAGTCTTCAACGTCTTACGAGTCTTCCACGGATATCTTGATCTTCATCTTGAGTCTTGATTCTTGATTTCATCTTGAGTCTTGATGTCTCGATTTCATCTTTCAGTCTTGATATCTCTCGATTTCTGCTGAAGTCTTGGCTGTCGATTTCATCTTTGAAACTTCGGTTTCTTCGAAACTTCTTGAGTTCTTGAAATCTTGAGCCTAACCCGATCTATATCTGCGACTATACATTTTGCGAGATAACATCCCGAATACTCTAAAACCGAATCGACTCAACTATCAAGATTATTCTCAACATGTCATACTCGGGGTTTTTAGATCTAATCAAAATCATATCTTTATTAAATTCATCTCCCAACAATTTCCCCCTTTTTGATGATGTCAAAACCTATCTTGTTACACACATACTTAACCTATACTCAGGTTTCAGTTTATCCTATTAAAGATTGATTTTATTTTCAACAATTTCCCCCATAAATAATGAGTCTCTTAACAATTAATCTCCCAACAATTTCCATACAGAGATTTTCACAGCAATTTCTTCAGTAATGAATCTCTCAAAGGATTCATTACCAAATACTTAATTTCTCAATCAATTAATCTCAGAGACAATCATTCAGGCATATCAAAATTAAAAGACATGTAAATAAGATAATGAGATATTATCTTTTGAGCATAAATGATAAGTTTTCATTGATGATAGGTAGACTGTTACAAGTTACAATAAATCTTATCTGAACAAAATCAAAAAGACAAAAAAAATATAAATGATTACATCAATCTTCTGAGTCTTCATTCTGCTCTTTCAGCTCTGCTCTTCAGTTCTGCTCTTCCAGCTCGGCTCTTCAGTTCTGCTCTTCCACCTCATCAGCAGGGACTTCTAGGTTGAACATTCCATAATATCTTCTTTTCAGCGCATCTCTTTCTTTGATGATATCAGGATTGTTCCCTGTCAGACCTAACTGAGTGGCGTACTGAGATATTTCCTGAGAAATGGCTTTCTCATTTACACAGCCATTCTCCAGCCTGGGAGGAGGGTACACGTATGGACCAGGGGTGGTTATCTGCACCTTTCCTTCATCTGCAAGATTTATCCATCCTTGAAGATATTTTGGATAGAAGGTCAGGAGATAGTCGATGAAAGCCTCATTTGGATCTGAGATCTCCCCTCTCCATTCTCTGAGCACATCATAGTAGAACCAGAAGGTTCTCTTGATTTCTTCCCACGCATCATTGAGATGGACTGACATCCATTTGTCAACATGCGGCCATTTCTGTGCTTTTGTGCTCCCTCTCCTCTTGCTTGCGAACTTTTTGAACCCACTCCTTCTTTTCTGCTCTTCTTCAACCTTCTTTCTGATCACTGGTACACCAGAAACAGAAGCAGCAGTTTTTTTCGCTTGTTCAATCTGGAGTGTTTTCAGAGCGCTTCTGGTATTGAAGATTTTCTTCTTTGGCTCGACTTCAGAATCTTCAATACCCAGTATCAATTTCCTCTGAACTGGCTTAGAAGCCTTTGCTCTTTTGCCCTCAGGATCTTCCATCGCCATAGCCTTTCTCTTGATGGGCATTTCAGCACCAGCTAGGCTTGTACCAATCCTTCCTCTACCACTCAGTTTCTCTACAGCAACTTCCTGCATTGTTTCCTCAGAAACCTGAGTGTAGACTGACTTCTCCACCTCTTTGAACTTAAGCTTCTCAGTGGCTTCTATCTCCTTCATAGCTTCGGCAATGATCTTCTTCTCAGCTTCCTTTACAACCTTGCCCTTCAGAGTATGTTCCAATAAAACTCTGAGATCGGCTCCTGTGTTTCCCCTTCTTGGAACCATACTCTGGCGAAGCACGGAGAGTCTTGATCCATATGGTATTGTTCTTTCTTGACACTCCGCACCTCCCCTGCCATCTGATCTTGCTCCTCCTCGAGCCTTCTGAGGTGGTTCTTCACCATAGAGAATTCTTCAGACAGATGAGCAAATTGGCTTGAGAGAGCTTCCTTGAACATATCTGTCATCTTGGCCATGAACATTGAGCTCATTTCCTCAACAAATGTTCTTCACCAAAGATCTCATTCTTCTCAACCAACTTTGCTTCTAGAATGCGTGGTGCGCTCCTCGATGCTTCGGCCATTTCTGCGTTGAGCTCGGCCTTGACCCCCTCCATCTTTTCTTCTAATTTTTTTCTTCCATGGAGGTCGGCTTATGCATCGAGTATCTGGTTTGCACGGTTACGAAGAAGAACTCAAAAGTTATCAACCTTAAAGGCTTGGTTGGCCAATGCCTCCTCGATCGAGCAACTTTGGTTAGGATCGGCTCAACCTTCTCTAGCTTCACCATCGATTGGGGTGAGATCAATCTCGGGGAGTATATCGTCGGTTTGTGACTCTGAGTTGGTATGTTAATCTGAGTCTCGATCTGAACACGAGCTTGGGTTTGAACTGGGCTTCAGACTTCGATCTGGTCTGGGATTCACCCTGAACTTGGGTGTCCACCTGAGCCTCAGTCTGCATATCAGACATTACAGAGTTAAAGGTAGGAACTTCAGTAATTATGGCATAATTATCAATAGTGCCAAAAGTTACCTGAAGGCTAACTTCGATCCCGAGGATGTTCGACAGCGATCGTCGACATCGATCGGGCCGAGTCTTTCTCCTTCTGAGATTGACTCTCATCATCCCCTTGTTGGTCCCCATCCCGAGATTTGTCAATGGAGCTCGGGGTACCAACTTCAGTAGCTTTCCTCTCAGCAACCTTCCTCTTCACCAGCTCATCAAAATCAGAAATTTTCATCCTGAGCTTGGTTTTCCTGAACCCTGAGAATTCAGTGAGAAAAGTTATCTCCTCGTTCCACCAGTCTTCGCCTCTGAATGAAGCAATGTTTAACATCTCCGGAAGAGTATGGTTGAGGATGTAGACCGTTGACCTCAATCTGAAGAAGATGTCTTGGAGGTCAGGGAATGAGCTCAGCTCAGGGTAGCGGTCAAGAATGAACCGTTCCCCCTTGCTTCGCCATTCGGTCTCTTCAGCTTCACCTTTCTTGAGCATCGGGCTCTCAGGTTCAGTTGGAAACTCTGCTGAAAGATCGACCAAGAGCTCATTCAGGAGCTTATCAAAATTAAATTGGCTCCCGAGGCTCGGAAACTCGAGGTTTGGGCGGCGGCTCCTCGGTTTGAATCGACTTGGTTACGAGGTCCGAGTGGCGCCTCCTCACTGGAATTTCGGTTTGCTCTCGAGAACTGAAAGGGCACTTCCTCGGTAGGAATCCCAGCATCTTCTACGGTCTCGAATCCAAGACTTCCTCGTAGGAATCTGAACTTTCTCTGAGGTCTGAGGTCCTTGGAATATTTCCTGAGAAAACTTATCAGAACTAAGCGACGTCTCAAGAACCTCAGACAAGACTTGCTCCTTAGTTTGATCCTGTGCCTTTGAGATAGCCTGAGCCAATACAAGTAAGGGCGATTTCTGAGCAGTTTGGCTCTCAGGCTGAATCTCCTCAGTCTCACTTTCTTCATCATCATCAGTGAGAACCACCATCTTTTTGCGCTTAGGAGCAAGGGTTTTCTGCTTCTTCAATTTATCACCATGCTCCTTCTTGGCATCCAACAAAACCTTCCCCCTGGTTTGTTGGCTTTCTTCAGCAGCAGCCGTAATTGGTGATTCCACTTTCTTCTTTTTCTTTCCCTTGATTGTCCTCTTTGAAGTAATGGGCTTGAACATTATTTTGGGCTTAGGGAATGGAGTAGATTTGATGAAGATATCCTCCTCCTCTCGGCACATCTCCAAAATAAAGGCTATTTTGGTGGCATGGAGGATTCTGCCTTTGATAGATATTGCCCCATCCTCCTCCCTTTTTATGACCTTGGCTTGCTCACTCACCACCTTGATTAGATATTTCAACCAGTTGAACTTCTTGGTGGGTGAGTCCTCAATCGCCGCCATTAGTCGGAGTTTGGGAGTGCTGATCTGCTCGAAGCTTCCAGATCGACTCATGATGCACTTTCCAACAATATCCATCAACACTCTGTACTTCAGCTTCAGATGCCGTTTATGCAGAGTGGCTTCAAACTTAACAGGTTTCTCAGCTACCCTGTCAAGATACTCTTTCTCCCGACCCAACATATACAATGAGGGATCATCTCCCCTATCGCACAACTCAAATACGTCGTTTAAGTTCTTAGGGACAATGTAGAGCTCTCGAACAAAATCCACATACTTCATCGATTGTTCAAGATGAGAAACAAAAATCTCTGACTCTATACAATCATCCTCATTTATTTCCAAATTAGCGACAAACTCTATTACCTCGGGAGTATACTCTGCCTCCGGTCGATTTGCGACAAGGTTCGTCAGTTTTGCCAATCGGATTAAATGGAGCGCCTCTTCTTCGTGCTTGGCATTGGTGGTACTCTCCAAAGAAACCACGTACTCATACCATGGCTTTTTTGTCTCGGCTAATTTTTCAAACATGGTAGGAGCCATTTGCGATTTGAAGATTTAGGGTTTTGAGCGATGAAGTTTTTCTGGGTAAAAGGGATTTATTTGCAGAGGGTTTTTTTGGGAACGAAGGGTTTCAATAAAATTTGGCTTGAATGACTGTCAAAGGTTTAAATAGCCCGAGATCGTGGGAAGTCATACCGGTTAGGTGAAAAGCAACAGTTAAGATTAATCCACGATTAATCAGGTATGCGAAAGGTCGATCCCCGAAAAGTAAGCCGTCATTTTAACTTCATTGGTGATTAAATGTAACAGAGCATTTAATGACTATTGACTTTCTTAGGAATTTCAAAGATCCCGCCCAAAAACATTCCTCAGGTGTTTTGTATTTATTGCGAATGATTACTGAGTTTTACTTAAGCAATAAATGAGTCGCATGAGTCATTACTTCTTCAGACTAATTTCCCTCTTATCAGTCTTACTGAGTATTGACCTTGATAAAAATGTCAGTATGATACTGAGTACTGAATGGGTTCAGTATGCTACTGAGTACTGACCTTCAGTAAATCTGAGTTTCCTGAGACTCAGTTCAGTATTTCCAATTTTATCCTGAGTTTCTCAGTGGAATTCTGAGAAAACTTCATGCATCTGAAAATCTTCAATTTTTCAGATTTTACTCTATACACCTGGATCCAACATCCCTAATTCAACTGATAGTTCCTGAAATCTTGATTCAACCAAAGGTTTAGTCAAGATATCAGCTCTCTGTTTATCAGTATGAATTTTCTCCATCCTGATGTCCTTTTTTCTCGACATGATCTCTGATGAAGTTCCTTCTTCAGTCTAATTCTCCTGAAGTTCAAGAAAGAAATTCATCTTCCAACAATGACATCTCAGATCTTCTTTCAACAGGGCTAATGATATCTTCATTCGATTTCGATTGCCCTTTTCTCATTTTACGAAAAAATAGATTAGATCTGTGGTACCCATTTGGTCCTACCAGGTTAGCTGTACCTTTTGGAATCCAAATCTGCCTAACAACTCTAATCACTTTAGAGTGGCTGATCTGTCTTCCATAAACATCTACATACACATTTATCACTCTGGGTGCCTTAGCAGTTTCCTGTGTATGAGTGCTAGCCTTAGCATGAACATGAGCTTTTGAATTTTTCTTTGGTTCAGGTCTTTTGTTCATTTGCTTTGGCTTCTGTGCAGCTGGTCTGAATCTTTGTTGACTTGGGTTTAGGTAACCTTTACCCTTAGGCAAGTGGGGTTTAGGTTGCCTGTACTGAAATTTGGGTCTTTCAGTATACTGAGGTCTTGGTCTCTTCAGTTGAGAGTGTCTCTGCTGAGTGTTTCTCTTCTGAAGATTCCTCTGATGGTTCAGTGCAGATCCTTTCAGGTTTGCATTCTTAGCCTGAGGCTTCGAAGTACTTGCCTGAAATTTTCCTACTTAGTGGTCAGGTTTTCTAGCCTTCACCTGAGGTTTGGGCTTTCTTACCTGATCATTCAGTTTTACTGGAACCATAGGTCCTTTTCCCTTGTCTAACACATTGAGCATTTCTTCAGTTTGAAGTGTAGGTGCCACTGGTTTAACAAAGATTGTCTTCTTGCTACTTGATGCAAAGATTCGATGGCCTTGTGAGGTTCCCCTGAATGTATCCCAATCCAGATTTTTATAGTGGCGGTCTCGATAACTCTCAATTTCATCTCTTACTTTAGATTCATTATTCAATAGAGTTAACTTCTTCACAAGACTATCCTCACATTTTTGTAGAGTTTCATGCTTCTCGAGAGGTCATTGAACTTAGTTACGATCACCAATCTCTTCAAATGATTTCTCTAGCTTTTTCGATTAGGGTCACTCTCAACTTCTCTTTCTCTCGAGTTGTACTTTCGAACATCCAGTTCATCAAGAGCTCCCATTAATTGAGAGGTGATTTCAAGATTGCTAGAGTCTTTCTATTTTAGATTTTTTGACTTTCAGTTCTTTATTACGCTCTTGAGTTTCATTTAGCGATTCTTGTAAAACAAAGATAATCCTTCATAAGACTCTCAAAAGAATCCATCGAGTCAAATTATTTGTTTACGGTGGAACTTGATAACTCTTGTCTTAGTGTAGGAGCAACAACAGAGATAGAAGAACTTACCTCTCCTACTGACCATGAGACAGATGTCATCACCGGCCACTTTCTACGAAAGCAGCACATTTCTTCCGAGGAGTCGAACTTTCTTCGCACTCCTTTTCTTCCTTAGCAATCTCAGCAAGTGTATCCCATATTTCCTTTGTATTCTCACAATGAGAGATCTTCCTCATAACACCATCATCAACAGTGCTATATATTGTATCTTTGGCAATATAGTCAAGATTGACTAACTTTCTCTGATCAGGAGTAAGTTGATCATCTGACTTTGGAAATTCAGTCCTGGAATCATTTCTCTCATCTTCTGTAACTCTGGGATTCACAATAGTGAATTGGAATGGTCCTTCAGTAACCACTCTCCACATTCTTTCATGCTTAGAATACAGATGAGCCTACATTCTTAATTTCAACAAATCATATTTCTCAACTGAGAACATTGAAAGCTTCGTAGAAGGCATGATGTCTGAAAAAAAAAATTCAGCAATTATTTATGTTTAGAAAACCACGGGAGTCTAAGCAATTTAGACTTTGGTCAACAAAGCTAGTGGTCAAGCGAACCACTGCAGAGATGGGGTTTTAAAAATTTGGATCAGTCCAAGTGATCACCTTAAAAATAGTGATCTTTTGAACTCCCGCTCTGATACCACTTGTTGGTCCCGGTGTAAACGAGTCTTACACGTGTATGGGGGGGAATACACGTGTTCAGTGTTTTTAAAACTTTTCTTACTGAGGTCAGCTTGGGTCAGGTTGTCCTGATGATTTGGTCCTGAGAAGTACAAATCGCTCTGAGTCAAAGTCTATCTGAGACAGTGATCCTGAGCTGCTTCCAGATACCTCAGATAATCCCAACCGAGTCCTCGAAGTTTTCGAGATCCCGAGTTGCTTGGATCGATAACTAACTTAATGAACCCTCGTAAGAGTAAGTTCGGTTTGGTAACTATCTATCTAATTTGCTTTCGGATGTCTTGGAATGGTTGGCCCTTAGTTTATACTCGTTTTTAAGCTTTTTGTTTGAAAACCTTCCTTTAATGGAATAGTGATTAGGTTGTGATTCAATTTATATGCAACTTTTCGATGGATTGATTCCAACCCAAATATCGATGAAAATATGCTTTCAAGACAAAGTAATGCAAATGATAAATCAAGCAAAAACAGAAAAGCAAATAACACAAAGAAATTATAGTGGTTCGGAGACTCAAGCTCCTACGTCCACTCTCCCTGATCTTTTCAGAGAAATTCACTAATCACTTCCTAAGGATTTCTGACTACCTCTGTAGTTTACTAACCTTTCTAATTTTGAGCTTTCTGACTACCTCTGTAGTTTACTAACTCAAAACTCACACAAGCTTTCTGTCTATCCAAGATAGATTACTCACTTCTCCTCTAGAGCTTTCTGACTACCTCAATGTAGTTTACTCACTCTTTACAACTCCAATCTCACCAACAATCACACTCAAACTACCTTACAAAGGGTTTTGGGTTTCTTGGTTGGTTTCCAACTAGGATGAGATATCCTTTACAATAAAGAACAATGCAAAGGCTAGGATATCTCGACTAAGCTTTGGATATATCTTATCAAGCTAGGCTTAGTGGAATGAGCTCTCTTCGATTTAAAGCACTTGGGAAATTCTTGGGTTTTCGAGTGCTTCAACTTGTAATAATAAGTTTGAGCTCTTGAGTTGCTTACAAATTTCCCATAACCTTTCAATGTAGAAGGTCACAAGTATTTATAGGCATACACCAAGGTCACCCTTGAAAAACTATCCGTTGGAGAGATAACTTCGTGAGTTTCCTCTTATGGTGTGTGAGAAACGGCTATATTTAGGGTTTGACACTCCCTAACACGTTTTTAGGCAATAGCCTTTCATGTAGCCGGTCTTCACTTTTTTTTTGTCTGAACTTAGTACTTCCGACATCTTTTCATGACTGTCATTTGTCGATTATTAGTATGGTGCAGTCTTTGTCTTCCTCTTTTTGACTTTTGTCTCGATTCTGGATTAGACAACTCAACGCGACTCTTTTTTGGTTACAATCTCTGGTGATATAACCTTAACAACACTTTGTCTTAGTTCCTTTTGTCTGCATTTGAATGTCTTGGCAAATATCTATTTTTCTAAGGAATCGCGATCTTCTCAGTATTGAATCCTTCAGATAGATATTTTCCGTGCCTCGGAACATTCAGTTTATATCTTGAGCATTGATACATTCTTGAGTCTTGATGAGTTACTATGCCTTGATATTCTTGATCTTGATTCTTGATCTTACGTGTCTTGAGTCTTTAGGGTCTTACGAGTCTTGGCGTCTTACGAGTCTTCACGGATATCTTGGCCGATATCTTGAGTCTTCATCTTTGAGTCTTGATTCTTGATTTCATCTTGAGTCTTGATATCTCGATTTCATCTTGAGTCTTGATATCTCGATTTCTGCTTGAGTCTTGAAAACGATTTCATCTTTGAAACCGGTTTCTTGAAACTTCTTGAGTTCTTCAGAATCTTCAGATCTAACCTGATCTATATCTGCTGACTATACATTTTGCAGATAACATCCTGAATACTCTAAAACTGAATCCTGACTCAACTATCAAGATTATTCTGAACATGTCATACTCAGGGGTTTTGGGATCTAATCAAAATCATATCTTTATTAAATTCATCTCCCAACAGGATGTGTGCCCCCGCCAAAACCTCATCCTCGGGGAGACGTACAGTCGCCTCGATTTCCTGAATCGGCGTGATGTGTGATAGACCCATAATGATGACCTGGACACTTTGTGACGTCATATGATGTGAACTAACCCAACCAGCAGTCGCGTATCACCTATGCACTGCCCCTGCAATGCCAATTTCTTTGGGAGGGCCTCGAAAGTTCAAACTTTGCATTCTCACCCCCGCTCTTCCTCTATAAATAGGATGGGTTTTTAGACATACAACCTATTATACTCTCTCTCCACATTTATCGTTCTCAAGCTTGCGCATGGGAAATTCCGGCGAGTCCTCAATTTCAAGGCGTCCTCTGGCAATAGGCTTCTTCTACTCTACACAACTGGCCTCCGGTTCTCAGTCCATCCCTGTGCTTCCCTCGTTTCTGATCTCGTCTTCATCGGAGGATGACCATACGGCCATTGCCAAGCTTCACTGCTACCAGGGTGACGGATCTGCCGCCGCCAACATGGAGGTGCCCCTGGCCGTCTGTGCCTTGGGCGCCGATCGGGATGACATGGTTAACGACGATGAGTAACTTCTTACATGTAATATGGATTTAGTATTGTATATGCTAACTCGATCAAACCAAAATGCCCTTCACAATCCCTTGCATCACATGTATGACACTCGTGTTCATTTAAAGCGGGAAGTCTCATCGCAGCATCTGACACTTCACGGGTTGTCAAAAACATCATTTTCTGATAGTTTTGCAGCATCTTCCTCATATGAAGCACTGAGATGAATTCCCTGGGAACCATGACTCCAGTAACTCCGTAGTATGAATCAAGTCGCTAACCTGCCTCCGGGCCTTATTGTAACAAAAATCAACCTCCGGGTCTATTGTAATGGGATTTTTCCCGACCTCCGGGTCTTTATCAATGAAATTCTCTTTTAATTCCTTTGTTGTGTTGACTCGATTTCCTTATGCAAATTTTGCCTAGTCTTTGTCGTCTTAATATTTATGCGACTCGCTTAATCGTCTTACAAAGTCGGAACATCCAATCTGATCAGATCCCCATTCATCTGATATCCCCTTTTCTGATCAATTCCTGATTGATTTTTCTGATCAATTGAGGTACCTTACTCAACTGATTCTCCTGATCTGGTCAATCTCTTAACCAACTGGTCCTGGAGACCAGTCCACCAAAAATTTCTGGTGCACTTTCTCCAAGGTCCAGAAGTCCTAGCTCATTACAGAGTTCTCTGAATCTCAGCTCTTTGCATGTCAGTATGGATCTTTTCCATTCTGATGTTCTTCTTTTCAACATGATCTCTTATAAAATGATGTATGACATCCACATGCTTGCATCTTGTATGTAGAACATGATTCTGAGTGATTGCAATAACATTATTACTGTTACAGAATATAGGTACGTTCATAGCTATAATGTTGTAATCACTCAACTGCTGACTAAGCCAGAGCAGTTGGGAACAACAGCTTCCTGCAGCCATATATTCTGCTTCAGTAGTAGATGTGGCAACTGATGTCTGCTTCTTTGAAAACTAAGAGATCAGTTTACTACCTAAGAACTGACATGTTCCTAAGGTTGATTTTCTGCAACCTCCATAATCAGAATCAGAATACCCACTAAGCTCTAGATTATCATCTGATGGGTAGAATAAACCAAGGTTTATTGTCCCCTTCAGATACTTAAGAATCCGCTTAGCTGCTTCCAGGTGACTTTGCATTGGATTTGCCTGAAATTTGGCACACACACCTACTGCAAAAGTTATATATGGTCCGCTGACAGTCAGGTATAGTAGAGATCCAATGAGAGCCCTGTATTCTTTCTGATTAGTTTTCTGACCATTCTCATCTGGATCCATCTTGAATCCAGTCATCATAGGAATTTTGGCTTCCTTACTATTCTGAATTCCAAACTTAACCAACAGATTCCTGGTATACTTCGCCTGGCAGATGAATATCCCTTTTGTACTTTGCTTAACTTGAAGACCCAAAAAGTAATTCATCTGACCCAACATGGACATCTCGAACTTCCCTTGCATCAGTTTGCTGAATCTATCACATAGGTTCTTGTTGGGAGATCCGAAGATGATATCGTCCACATAGATCTGAACCATCAGAATATCTTCATCATCTTCTATTCTGAATAAGGTTCTATCCACTATTCCTTTAGTGAATCCACTGTTTATCAAGAACTGAGATAGTGTATCATACCAGGCTCTAGGAGCTTGTTTCAGGCCATAAAGAGCTTTTCTTAAACGGTACACCTGGTTGCCTTTTTCAAAGCCAGGAGGTTGTTCAACATAAACTTCCTCAGCTAGTACCCAATTTAAAAATGCACTCTTTACGTCCATCTGATACACAACAAACCCTCTGTGGGCAGCATAAGCCAGAAACAACCGAATGGCTTCCAAGCGAGCGACTGGTGCAAAGGTCTCATCATAATCAATTCCTTATGATTGTGAATACCCCTTAGCACAAGTCTTGCCTTATTTCTGGTTATGACATTATTCTCATTTCTCTTGTTCTTGAATACCCACTTGGTGCCTATCACATCTTGATGAGTTGGTCTGTCCACCAGTTTCCACACTTGATTCCTTTCAAAATGCTCTAACTCTTCGTGCATGACAAGAATCCAGCTAGCATCTTGTAGAGCTTCTTCTATGGTGGTTGGTTCCTTCAAAGACAGATAACAACAATACATGGCACTTTTACCAACCCGATGTCTAGTCTGGACTCGGGCATTCGGATTGCCAATTATCAGATCAGTTGGATGGTCAGAGAACCAAGTCCTTCTTTTCTGATGTATATCAGTTTGGATGTCATCATACTCATCTGATATTGAGTCACTAGCAGTTGGGAGTGGTGCGATAATAGGATCCACTTGGCATGGACAAGTCTCAGCTGATGTTGGAATCATCATATGCTGATGTCTGCCCATAGGAACATCAGGTGTTCCCCCTGAACCAGATGGTTCAGTTGATACTGTATCAGCTGTATCAGCTTCTTCATTGACAGTTGTACGTACCTTTGGGTCTGATTGACCTGGTGAATCAGTAAGATCAAGCTTTGGGACATACATTGTTATGTGATCTGATCCCTTGTCTTTGATACTTAGCTGATCCATTTTCTGCGCATCAGGTAACGGTTGATCTGGTACTGCTTGTTCTGAGGCAGATTTCTCTTGTTCAGAAGATGTCTCATCAAGGACCACATGAGTTGTTTCTTCCACAACTAGGGTTCACCTGTTGAACACCCTGAAAGCCTTGCTGGTTGAGGAATATCCTAAGAATATACCCTCATCTGACTTGGCTTCAAAGGTTTTCAACTGGCTCTTCCCATTGTTGTGTATGAAACACTTGCACCCGAAAATATGGAAGTAAGAACCACGAGGTTTTCTGCCCTTCCACAGTTCATAGGGTGTTTTGAAGTGAGCCTTAGTCAGAGAACATCTGTTCTGAGTGTGGCATGCAGTGTTGATGGCTTCTGCCCAGAAACGGTTTGGAGTGGCATGTTCAACTAACATAGTACGAGCAGCTTCTTTGAGTGTTATGTTTCTCCGTTCTGCTACTCCATTCTGTTGTGGTGTTCTTGCAGCTGATTTTTCATGTTGTATCCCAAACTTAGTGCAAAAGTCAGTAATAAAAGAGTTCAGAAATTCTGTACCTTTATCGGATTTGATTTTCACAATACTGACACCCTTCTAATTCTATAATTTCTTGAGCAGCTCGGGTATCTTTGTTGTTGTCTCATTCTTCTTATATAAGAATATCACCCAGGTAAACTTGGAGTAATCATCCACGATCACCAGAGTGTATTTGCATCCGCTGAGACTAAGTGGTGTAACCTGTCCAAATAAATCCATATGGAGCAGTTGCAGTACTCTGCTGGATGCTGGTCCTGGGATTCCCTTGAATGAGGCTTGTTGGTCCCATTTGAAAACCTATTAGTGCGTTAAATACCATGTAATGCATATAAAACAGGGGTGAGGGAACGGTAGTTCCAATTTTTTGTTTTTAAATCTATGTGATGTGTTTTGCTTAAAATCAAATGCATATGGCAAGTAAGAACATAAAACAGTAAGGAACACACAATTTATAGTGGTTCGGAGTCCAACTCCTACATCCACTCTTACCTATCACAAGGGGCACCAACTTAACCAATTGGACTTAGTTTAACATGTTAGTCCAACACCCAACAGATGTTTACCGAGTTCACACTCAAACGGGACTTATCTCCCTCACGGGATCGCCTACCCTCCCTTTCGGGATTGCTTAGATGTTTACCGAGTTCTCACTCACTTACAAACTTAACCTATCAAATTGATTTGGGTAAGGTTTGTTTGGTTTCCAACTAGATTGAGATTTTCCCTTACATTTGTTTAGCCTCAATGCTAAGGATGGGAAAATCTCTTTAAGCTTAGGATATTACATTTGTGCTTAGATCTAGGGTAGAACACTCTTGAATATATGCGTGTATTTCTTGCTCAGTATTCTATGGTTGAAATGCTTTGTGTATATGGCTCTTGGCTCTATAGCATCTTTTTCCACATTCTCCACACTTAATTTGATGGAAGAACTTGTATTTATAGTGTGGAATTGAATGTTACCGTTGGATGGAGTCACATTCAAATCCATACTATTCTGTAGATTTTTGCAGTTTTTTCAGGCTGGTTGTCTTCCTCTCATTGGTCCATGTCAGCTGAATCTAACGACTATATTCTTCAGGATTCTTCTGAGTCTTCAGGATTCTTGATTCAGCAGACTTCTCTTCAGCGGACCTTGTCTGATCAGGTATACTGACACTCAGGCTAACTGAGTTCAGCTCTTTTGACTTCAGACAACCTGACCCCCAGGTCACTAGCACTCATGTTATCTGATCATCAGTAGCGTTCTGATACTCAGTGAACATAACTTCAGATGACTTCTCTTCTGATTTCTTCTCTCCTGATCTGATCAGCTCACCTGATCAGATCAGTATAGCATCAGGTCAACATATCAGTTTATCTGCATCAGATTAGTACATCATGTTAGCATATTAGGTTAGTTACATCAGGTTATCTTATTTGATCTCGATCACGTCTGATCTCGATCAGTCTCATCTGCTCCTCTTCTGATCAACAACCTCCTCTTCTGATCTGGTCATCTGATCATGTCATCTGATCTCAAGTCCATCTGATCAAGTAACTTCTGATTCTTCTGATCAGCTGGCTTAGCTTTTATTTTCTTCTGATTTTGCTCAGCTCATCAGTAAACTCCGGAACTCATCTTACTTATCTAATCTCGATCAGTCTTGTCTGTAGCCTCGTCTGATCTCGATCATCTACTTCTGATTTCGTAAGTTCCCCCTTAACTTGTTCTCTCGTTCCCCCTCAACTTGTTCTCTCTTTCCCCCTCAACTTGTTATCTGTAGATTAGCTTTAATAACACAAGTTGATAATTTTTTGGCATAATTCATCAAAACTAAATATCCCAACAATTTCCCCCTTTTTGATAATGACACCAAAACATTAAAATATATGCACTTTTACAGAAACGGGTTATTCAAAAAGATCAGTTCAGATGGTCACATTGAAAACAGTGAACTTTTGAACTCCCGATTTGATAGCAATTGTTGGTCCCGTTTGAAAACCCATTAGTGCGTTAAATACCATGTAATGCATATAAAATAGGGGTGAGGGAACGGTGGTTCCAATTTTTTGTTTTTAAATCTATGTGATGTGTTTTGCTTAAAATCAAATGCATATGGCAAGTAAGAACATAAAACAGTAAGGAACACACAATTTATAGTGGTTCGGAGTCCAACTCCTACATCCACTCTTACCTATCACAAGGGGCACCAACTTAACCAATTGGACTTAGTTTAAAATGTTAGTCCAACACCCAACAGATGTTTACCGAGTTCACACTCAAACGGGACTTATCTCCCTCACGGGATCGCCTACCCTCCCTTTCGGGATTGCTTAGATGTTTACCGAGTTCTCACTCACTTACAAACTTAACCTATCAAATTGATTTGGGTAAGGTTTGTTTGGTTTCCAACTAGATTGAGATTTTCCCTTACATTTGTTTAGCCTCAATGCTAAGGATGGGAAAATCTCTTTAAGCTAGGATATTACATTTGTGCTTAGATCTAGGGTAGAACACTCTTGAATATATCGTGTATTTCTTGCTTTCAGTATTCTATGGTTGAAATGCTTTGTGTATATGGCTCTTGGCTCTATAGCATCTTTTTCCACATTCTCCACACTTAATTTGATGGAAGAACTTGTATTTATAGTGTGGAATTGAATGTTACCGTTGGATGGAGTCACATTCAAATCCATACTATTACTCAGATTTTTTGCGCTTTTTTTTTAATTTGGTTGTCTTCCTCTCATTGGTCCATGTCAATTTTGAATCTAACGACTATATTCTTGAGATTCTTCCGAGTCTTGAGATTCTTGATTCAAATGACTTCTCTTGGCGGACCTTATCGTCGATCGTATCTTGACACTTTCGAAATTAACCGAGTTCACTCTTTTGACTTGAACCCGGCCCAGTCACTAGCACTCATGTTATCTGATCATCGATGGCGTTACGATACTCGATGAACATAACTTGAATGACTTCTCTTACGATTTCTTCTCTCTGATCGATCGGCTCACCGATCGGATCAAGATAAAGATCAGTCAACATATCAGTTTATCTGCATCAGATTAGTACATCATGTTAGCATATTAGGTTAGTTACATCAGGTTATCTTATTTGATCTCGATCACGTCTGATCTCGATCAGTCTCATCTGCTCCTCTTCTGATCAACAACCTCCTCTTCTGATCTGGTCATCTGATCATGTCATCTGATCTCAAGTCCATCTGATCAAGTAACCTCTGATTCTTCTGATCAGCTGGCTTAGCTTTTATTTTCTTCTGATTTTGCTCAGCTCATCAGTAAACTCCGGAACTCATCTTACTTATCTAATCTCGATCAGTCTTGTCTGTAGCCTCGTCTGATCTCGATCATCTACTTCTGATTTCGTAAGTTCCCCCTTAACTTGTTCTCTCGTTCCCCCTCAACTTGTTCTCTCTTTCCCCCTCAACTTGTTATCTGTAGATTAGCTTTAATAACACAAGTTGATAATTTTTTGGCATAATTCATCAAAACTAAATATCCCAACAATTTCCCCCTTTTTGATAATGACACCAAAACATTAAAATATATGCACTTTTACAGAAACGGGTTATTCAAAAAGATCAGTTCAGATGGTCACATTGAAAACAGTGAACTTTTGAACTCCCGCTTTGATACCAATTGTTGGTCCCGTTTGAAAACCCATTAGTGCATTAAATACCCTGTAATGCATATAAAACAGGGGTGAGGGAACGGTGGTTCCAATTTTTTGTTTTTAAATCTATGTGATGTGTTTTGCTTATAATCAAATGCATATGGCAAGTAAGAACATAAAGCAGTAAGGAACACACGATTTATAGTGGTTCGGAGTCCAAATCCTACATCCACTCTTCCCTATCACAAGGGGAACCAACTTAACCAACTGGACTTAGTTTAACATGTTAGTCCAACACCCAACAGATGTTTACCAAGTTCACACTCAAATGGGACTTATCTCCCTCACGGGATTGCCTACCCTCCCTTTCGTGATTGCTTAGATATTTACCGAGTTCTCAATCACCTACAAACTTAACCTATCAAACTGATTTGGGTAAGGTTTGTTTGGTTTCCAACTAGGTTGAGATTTTCCCTTACATTTGTTTAACCTCAATACTAAGGATGGGAAAATCTCTCTAAGCTTAGGATATTACATTTGTGCTTAGATCTATGGTAGAACACTCTTGAATATATGCGTGTATTTCTTGCTCAGTGTTCTATGGTGGAAATGCTTTGTGTATATGGCTCTTGGCTTTGTAGCATCTTTTTCCACATTCTCTACACTTAATTTGATGGAAGAACTTGTATTTATAGTGTGGATTTGAATGTTACCGTTGGATGGACTCACATTCAAATCCATACTATTCTGTAGATTTTTGCAGCTTTTTCAGGCTGGTTGTCTTCCTCTCATTGGTCCATGTCAGCTGAATCTAACGGCTATATTCTTCGGGATTCTTCTGAGTCTTCAGGATTCTTGATTCAGCAGACTTCTCTTGGCGGACCTTATGCGTCGGGTATCTTGACACTCGGGCTAAGCGAGTTTAGCTCTTGACTTGAACAATCGACCCTCGGTCACTGCTTTTCGAGCTATTTGATCATCAGTAACGTTCTGAATCTCAGTGAACATGACTTGAGATGACTTCTCTTCTGATTTCTTCTCGCCTTATCGTCGATCAGCTCACTTTGATCGGTCGATCTCTTTATCAGTCGACATATCGGTTTATCTGCGTCATTAGTACATCGAGGTTAGCATATCGGGTTAGTTGCATCGGGTTATCTTATTTGATCTCGATCCGCGTCGATCTCGTCGATCTCATCTATCTCCTCTTACGATCTGGTCATCGATCATGTCATCGATCTCAAGTCCATCGATCGGGTAACCGATTCTTCGATCGGTGGCTTTTCTTTTTTTCTTCTGAATTTGCTTAGCTCATCAGTAAACTCCGAAACTCATCTTACTTATCTGATCTTGATCAGTCTCGCCTGCAGCCTCGTCTGATCTCGATCAACTACTTCTGATTTTGTGAGTTTCCCTTAACTTGTTATCTCGTTCCCCCTCAACTTGTTCTCTCGTTCCCCCTCAACTTGTTCTTCCGTTCCCCCTCAACTTGTTATCTGTAGATTAGCTTTAGTAACACAAGTTGATAATATTTTGGCATAATTCATCAAAACTAAAATATCCCAACAATTTTCCCCTTTTTGATAATGACGCCAAAACATTAAAATATATGCACTTTTACAGAAATGGGTTATTCAAAAAGAACAGTTCAGATGGTCACATTGAAAACAGTGAACTTTTGAACTCCCGCTTTGATACCAATTGTTGGTCCCGTTTGAAAACCCATTAGTGCATTAAATACCCTGTAATGCATATAAAACAGGGGTGAGGGAACGGTGGTTCCAATTTTTTGTTTTTAAATCTATGTGATGTGTTTTTCTTATAATCAAATGCATATGGCAAGTAAGAACATAAAGCAGTAAGGAACACACGATTTATAGTGGTTCGGAGTCCAACTCCTACATCCACTCTTCCCTATCACAAGGGGCACCAACTTAACCAACTGGACTTAGTTTAACGTGTTAGTCCAATACCCAACAAATGTTTACCAAGTTCACACTCAAACAGGACTTATCTCCCTCACGGGATCGCCTACCCTCCCTTTCAGGATTGCTTAGATGTTTACCGAGTTCTCACTCACCTACAAACTTAACCTATCAAACTGATTTGGGTAAGGTTTGTTTGGTTTCCAACTAGGTTGAGATTTTTCCTTACATTTGTTTAACCTCAATACTAAGGATGGGAAAATCTCTCTAAGCTTAGGATATTACATTTGTGCTTAGATCTAGGGTAGAACACTCTTGAATATATGCGTGTATTTCTTGCTCAGTGTTCTATGGTGGAAATGCTTTGTGTATATGGCTCTTGGCTTTGTAGCATCTTTTTCCACATTCTCTACACTTAATTTGATGGAAGAACTTGTATTTATAGTGTGGATTTGAATGTTACCGTTGGATGGACTCACATTCAAATCCATACTATTCTGTAGATTTTTGCAGCTTTTTCAGGCTGGTTGTCTTCCTCTCATTGGTCCACGTCAGCTGAATCTAACGGCAATATTCTTCAGAATTCTTCTGAGTCTTCAGAATTCTTGATTCAGCAGACTTCTCTTCAACGGACCTTGTCTGATAAGGTATACTGACACTCAGGCTAATTGAGTTCAGCTCTTACGACTTCGAACAATCGACCCTCAGTCACTTGCTTTTCGAGCTATCGATCATCGATGGCGTTACGATTCTCGATGAACATGACTTGAGATGACTTGTCTTGATGACTTCTCTTCGATTTCTTCTACTTTGATCGATCGGCTCACCGATCGATCAATCAATATAACTATCAGTCGGCGTATAAAATTTATCTGCGCATCGGTTAGTACATCAGGTTAGCATATCAGGTTAGTTACATCAGGTTATCTTATTTGATCTCGATCACGTCTAATCTCGATCAGTCTCATCTGCTCCTCTTCTGATCAGCAACCTCCTCTTCTGATCTGGTCATCTAATCAGGTCATCTGATCTCACGTCCAACTGATCAGGTAACTTCTGATTCTTCTGATCAGCTGGTTTAGCTTTTCTTTTCTTCTGATTTTGCTCAGCTCATCAGTAAACTCCGGAACTCATCTAACTTATCTGATCTTGATCAGTCTCGTCTGCAGCCTCGTCTGATCTCGATCATCTACTCCTGATTTCGTGAGTTCCCCCTTAACTTGTTCTCTCGTTCCCCCTCTACTTGTTCTCTCGTTCCCCCTCAACTTGTTATCTGTAGATTAGCTTTAATAACACAAGTTGATAATGTTTTGACATAATTCATCAAAACTAAAATATCTCAACAATTTCCCCCTTTTTGATAATGACGCCAAAACATTAAAATATATGCACTTTTACTGAAATGGGTTATTCAAAAAGAACAGTTCAGATGGTCACATTGAAAACAGTGAACTTTTGAACTCCCGCTTTGATACCAATTGTTGGTCCCGTTTGAAAACCCATTAGTGCATTAAATACCATGTAATGCATATAAACCAGGGGTGAGGGATCGGTGGTTCCAATTTTTTGTTTTTAAATCTATGTGATGTGTTTTACTTATAATCAAATGCATATGGCAAGTAAGAACATAAAGCAGTAATGAACACACGATTTATAGTGGTTCGGAGTCCAACTCCTACATCCACTCTTCCCTATCACAAGGGGCACCAACTTAACCAACTGGACTTAGTTTAACGTGTTAGTCCAATACCCAACAAATGTTTACCAAGTTCACACTCAAACAGGACTTATCTCCCTCACGGGATCGCCTACCCTCCCTTTCAGGATTGCTTAGATGTTTACCGAGTTCTCACTCACCTACAAACTTAACCTATCAAACTGATTTGGGTAAGGTTTGTTTGGTTTCCAACTAGGTTGAGATTTTCCCTTACATTTGTTTAGCCTCAATGTTAAGGATGGGAAAATCTCTCTTAGCTTAGAATATTACATTTGTGCTTAGATCTAGGGTAGAACACTCTTGAATATATGCGTGTATTTCTTGCTCAGTGTTCTATGGTGGAAATGCTTTGTGTATATGGCTCTTGGCTCTGTAGCATCTTTTTCCACATTCTCCACACTTAATTTGATGGAAGAACTTGTATTTATAGGGTGGATTTGAATGTTCCTGTTGGATGGAGTCACATTCAAATCCATACTATTCTGTAGATTTTTGCAGCTTTTTCAGGCTGGTTTTCTTCCTCTCATTGGTCCACGTCAGCTGAATCTAACTGTTATATTCTTTAGGATTCTTCTGAGTCTTCAGAATTCTTGATTCAAATAGACTTCTCTTGGCGGACCTTATCGATCGGTATCTTGACACTCGAGCTAATTGAGTTCAGCTCTTCCGACTTCAGACAATCGACCCTCGAATCACTTGCACTCGAGCTATCGATCATCGATGGCGTTACGATTCTCGATGAACATGACTTGAGATGACTTCTCTTCGATTTCTTCTCTTCGATTTCTTCTCTTTGATCGTCGGCTCACGATCGATATATCGTTAGGGTCGACATATCAGTTTATCTGATTAGATTAGTACATCATGTTAGTTGCATCATGTTATCTTATTTGATCTCGATCACGTCTGATCTCGATCTGTCTCATCTGCTCTCTCCTCTTACGATCGAACCTCCTCTTCGATCCGGTCATCGATCTCGAGTCCATCCGATCGGGTAACCGATTCTTCCGATCGGTGGCTTAGCTTTTCTTTTCTTCTGATTTTGCTTAGCTTATCAGTAAACTCCGGAGCTCATCTTACTTATCTAATCTCGATCAGTCTCGTCTGTAGCCTCGTCTGATCTCGATCATCTACTTCTGATTTTGTGAGTTCCCCCTTAACTTCTTCTCTCGTTCCCCCTCAACTTGTTCTCTCGTTCCCCCTCAACTTGTTATCTGTAGATTAGCTTTAATAACACAAGTTGATAATGTTTTGGCATAATTCATCAAAACTAAAATATCCCAACAAGGCTTTTACCTGTTTTCCCTTCTGACATGCGACACATATCTGATCCTTAGAGAATTCCGGGAGACCCTCAACCAAAGACATCCTTGCTATCTTGTTAAGTGTTTTAAAGTTCAGATGGCTCATTCTCTTGTGCCAGAGCCAACTGCTGCTTTTGGAACTCTTAACAATCAGGCATGCATTTCTTGGACAACTGTTCCAATCTGCAGTGTAGATCGTTCCATTTTCTTGTACCAGTTAACAAGATTTGTCCAGTAGCTCAATTCTTGATAGTACATTGATCTGTCGAGAACTCAACACTGAATCTGTTGTCGCAGAATTGTGAAACTGATAACAGGTTATGCTTCAAACCTTCGACATACGAGACTCCAGTAACTTGTACATCATCATTCTCTAAGGTTCAGAATCCTCTAGTAAAACCAAAGTTATCATCACCAAAGAGTACACGTGGGCCTTCTTGTTCTGTGTAAGAGCTAAGGAGATGTTTGCTTCCAGTCATGTGCCTTGAGCATCCACTATCGATGTACCAGATAGTTGCTTGTACACCTCCTTTATTGGTCAAACCCACGCGAACCTGCAATCAGATCAGGCTTTAGGTACCCCAGTAGAATCGAGTCCTGGGGGGTTAGAAATACCTTTCGGGATCCAAACAAATCTGGCACCTTTGTTGAAAATAGAGGGCTTGATTTTTCTCCCATAAACATCTACATAATCATACGTCTCTTCATATGTAATCTGGTCAGTATGATCATGAGTGTGAGCCTTGGATGAATCAGAAGACTTGGGATTTTTCATTGATATTTGTCTTTTTTTAAACCAGTGGGGCTCAGGTGCAGCAGCCCTAGGTTTCTGATTGTAAGGGTAGGTACGACTGCTACCATTAAAAGATTCATATCTTTTTGGCATATCTGGTCTCAGCAGTTTACCCTTAGCTTGCTTGTTAGGCAGCTTGACCTGATTAGGTTTCAGATCAGATTTCCCTTTGAGAGGTTGTGTTGGTCCCGGTGCTAACGAGTCTCACATGTGTATGGGGGGGGGAATACACGTGTTCAGTGATTTTTAAAACTTTTCTTTCACTGAGGTCAGATGGGTCAGGTTATCCTGATGATTTTGCCCTGAGAAGCACGAATTGCCCTGAGTCAAAGTCTACTGAGACAATGATCCTGAGCTGCTTTCAGAAGCTTCAGATTAGCCCAACTGAGCCTGAGTTTATCAGAGATCCTGAGGCGCTTGGATTAGATAATTATCTTACTGAACCCTCAGTAGAGTTAGTTCAGTTTGGTAACTATCTGTTCTAGCTACTCAAGTGTGCGGAATGGTTGGCCCTAAGTTTATACTCATTTTAGCTTTGCTGAAAATCTTCCATTCAATAAAACAGTGATTAAGGATGTGATCAATTTGATGCAAGTTCAGTGGATTGGTTCCAACTGAATATCAGTGAACTATGCTTTCAGTGAAAAACATGCAACAGATAATAATGCAGTACATAAAGCAAAACAACACAGCAATTATAGTGGTTCAGAGACTCAAGCTCCTACGTCCACTCTCTCCGATCTTCAGAGAAATTCCTTAACCACTTCCTAAAACTTTCTGGCTAACTCACTGTAGCCTACTCACTTTTCTACCTTGAGTTTTCTGGCTGACTCACTGCAGCTTACTAACTCAAACACACTCAGCTTCTTTGAACTTTAGTTTCTCAGTGGCTTCAATTTCTTTTAAGGCGTCAACAATTTTCTTTCCTTCAGCTTCTTTTTGAGCCGTTCTCTCCAAGGTTTGTGCCAACAACTCACTTAATTTGCCACCAGGCCTTTCCCCCTTTTTGGCACCATACCTTGGGAGTAGTTGAGTCAGTGCAGTATCCATATAATATTGCTCCTTACTCATACTGCACACTTCTCCTTCCAACTGATTATGCTCATCTTCTAGCCTTATCATGTAATTCTTGGCCATTGAGAACTCATCCGAAAGAGGAGCAAACTATTTTGAGAAGACATCATGCATCATCTCTGTCATCTTGGTCATGAGCAGAGAGCCCATTTCCTCAACAACTATTTTGATCATCAGATCATTCTTCTCAATCAGCTTGGCTTTAAGATAGGCAGTTCTTTCTTGATACACCTGCTTCATGTTGGCATTAAGCTCTGTATGTACTCCATCAATCTTTCCATCTAATGTAGTTAATTTACATGATAAAGTTGTTTGAAGCGTATCAGATGATGAACTCAGGTTCTCCATTTTCTGATTTTGAGCAGCCAGAACTAATTCCATCTGAGTCATCTTGTCTGTGAGAATTGTTTGCAGCATGCTTGATGAAGAGCTTAGATTCTCAAGCTTTTGAGATTGGCCTGCCAGTATCTCTTCCATCCTTGGCTCTATCTTCTTTAACTCATCCAGGATTGGTGTGAAATCAACCACTGGAGTTTGTACAACATTTTCCAACCGAAATTTGGGTGCTCCAACCGAGCCTCGATCGCATATCATAAACATCGATTTAAAGCTAGGTACTTGATAACCCGGCATAATGTATACTTGATGCCAAAAGGTACCTGAAGAATGCTAACTTCAGTCTGAGGTTGTCTGATATCAGTTGGTTCAACATCAGTATCTGTCCCCATCTGACTCTCAGTTTCCTTCTCTTTTTCAGTATCTATCTGAGGTTCCTTCTCCTTCTCATATTTCTTTTCTGCATCATCTCCCTTATCCTTATCTTTATTTTGATCATGGGAGCTGGAAGCATCAACTCCTTCAGTAGCTTTCTTTTCAGCTAGCTTCTTTTTCACCAATTCATCAAAATCAACAGCTTTCATTCTCGGCTTGGTTTTTCGAAACACGAGAATTCATCGGCATTTGTCTCTTGCATTCCACCACTCTTCTCCTCTCAGTATGAAGCAATGTTCGGCATCTCAAAGTGTTTGATTCGAGAATATACCTTTTGTGGTTACGAGCACGAAGAACATATCACGAAGGTCGGGATAGGCATTAAATCGAGGGTATCTATCTAAAGATGAACCGTTCCCCTTGCTTCGCCATTCGGTCTCTTGACTTCTCACTTCTTCAATCTTGGGCTTTGGAAGCGGTGGATTGAGTGTATGAGTTCTAGAAATTTGATGGATCTAGAAATGGTTCATTCGAAGCGCATCGGGGTTTAGCAATTCACGAGGTTCGGTGATCCTGGAGTGCGAGCAGTCTTTCTTCGATGAGGGATCGAGGTCCTTGAAGATTTCTGAAGATTTTATCTGAGCTCGAGAGAGGTTTCGAGTACCTCGGAAAAAACACATTCCTCGGTTTCTTGCTCCACTGTACATTTGTCACTACTGAGCAAGAACACGAAGTGGAATTTCAACCCGCTGGCGGCCTTGAGTTGAGTTTCTTGATTTCATTGGCCTCCTCGACAATAGATTGAAGCCTTCTGCGCTTACGAGGAGCCGTGCTTTCTTCTTCGATTTCTCTTTTTAACTTACATCGTGGCTTTCCCCAAACTTGTCACTTCTTCAAGGGCTTTCTTGTGAGTCTCCTCCCGAGACTCGAGTTTTTCTTTTCTTTCCTCTCAAAGTCTTCTTTGTTGGTTTGAACATGATTTTTTGACTTTGGAAAGGAAGTGAAATCGTAAAGATGTCCTCCTCTTTCTCGAGACATTTCCAAGATAAATTTCTTGGTTTTTGAATCTTTCCTTTGATAACTCAAAGCCATTCACCTGTTTGTTTGAACTCACCACCTTGATCAAATTGCAACCAATTGAATGTCGTGGAAGGTGAATCTTCAATCGCCGCCATTAGCCTTAACTTAGATGTCCTCCTCTCTACTCATGATGCATTTACATTATCCAAGAATAATATTTAGGCTTCAAATGCTCTTATTTGGTAGCTTCAAACTTTATTGGATGCTGAATTTTATCCAACTATTCTTGTTCCAACCCATCATGTATCCATTCTTCACCTCTATCACTTAATTTATGACATTTAGATTCTTAGAATAATATATAATTCACCAAAATCCTATTTGAACCATCAAATAGATTCTATGCAATTCTCAATCTGAATATTAGTGATAAACTCAATTACCTCTTTTCGCTTCAATTCGCCGACCATTTTGCCAAACGCATATCTTAACTCCTCCTCGTGAGTTGCATTGATTTCTTTCTAACGACATATTTGTACCAAGGTTTATTGGAAATGGCGAGTTTGTCGTATACATAAAGTGTCATTTTTGGAGAATTTCTGGTGAAGGGTTTTGAGAAAGGTGAAAATTTCTGGGCAATCGAGTGATTCAAAGTAGAGTGTTTGTGAAGATGAAGGCTTTTTGGAATAAGGCTTTGAAAGAAAATTTTCCAATGGATATGGGATTTTAATTTATGGAAAATCGCGTAGATGAAGAAATTGACGGTTGAGATTAAAAACCGACTAAAACGGGTATATGAAAGGACGATTTCGCAAATAATAAGCCGCCAATTTATCCCTATTGGTGATTAATGAATAGTGCATTTAATTACTGTTCCTGCAGACCATTGACTTTCCTCGTGGATTTCAAAAGTCCCGCCCAATTATTTCTTCAGGTATTTTGTCATTTATTGCCAATGATTACTGAGATTCAGTTAGACAATAAATGTGTTGCATGAGTCAATACATCTTTAGACTAATTTTCTCCATCAGTCTTACTGAGTTTTGACCTTGATAAAATGTCGATTATAATCTTGAAAATCGATCTTCGAGATAACCGAGTTTCCCAAGACTTCGATTGTTCAAGATTCTCGATTTTTATCCTGAGTTTTTCAGTAAAAACCTGAGAAAACTTCATGCATCTGAAAACCTTCAATTTTTCAGATTTGCTTTATTCACCTGGATCCAACATACCTAATTCAACTGATAGTTCCTGAAATGTTTAGTCAAGATATCAACTCTCTGTTTATCAGTATGAATTTTCTCCATTCTGATGTCTTTCTTCTCAACATGATCTCTGATGAAGTGATGTCTGATATCAACATGCTTACATCCGTGTGCAATCTGAGATTTTGTGTAATAGCAATTGCACTATTATTATCACAAAATATAGGTACTTCATTGGCTATAATCTTATAATCCCTCAATTGTTGTCTGAGCCAAAGAATCTGTGCACAATAGCTTCCTGCAACCATGTATTCAACCCAGAGTAATCTTGGTTGCTCTTTGAGGTTTGTTTCTTTGAAAACCATGATATCGGTTTACTTCCAAGAAATTGACAAGTTCTGTGGTAGACTTCTGTCAATTCTACATCCTCCATAATCGACATCCCCGAATAACCCGGTTAATTCAAGGTTATCATCAGTTGGATACCATAATCCTCTATTCACAGTTGCCTTTAAGATATTTCACCTCCATGTGACTAGCCTTAGGATTAGCTTGGTATCTTGCACATATCCCAACAAAGAAATGTTATATCGGGCCTACTTGTCATGAGATATAGCGATGATCCAATGATCCTCTATAATCGGTGTGATTTCTTGATTTACCTTCGAGATCGGGATCGGGATCCATCTTGTAGTTAGAATTCATAGGAATTCTAAGCGTATTCTTTCATACACCATACTTTGCAATCGGATCTCTGGTGTATTTTGCTTGATTGATGAAAATTCCTTCCTTAGTTTGTTTCACCTGAAGTCCAAGAAAGAAATTCATCTCCCCCATCATTGACATCTCAAACTTTTCTTTCATCAGGGTGGAAAACTTTTCACACAGCTTATGATTTGGAGATCCAAATATGATGTCATCTACATAAATCTGAACAATTAAGATGTCTTTCCCATCTTCTATCCTGAACAGAGTCCTATCAACACTTCCTTTGATAAAACCATGGTCAGTAAGAAACTGAGAAAGGGTATCATACCATGCTCGGGGTGCTTGCTTAAGACCATACAAGGCTTTCTTGAGCACAGAAACTTGGTCATTCTCATGCAAAACCGGAGGTTGTTCCACATAAACCTCTTCCTTAAGCACACCATTCAGAAATGCACTTTTCACATCCATCTAATAGATTGTGAATTTCATGTGGGCAGCATATGCAAGAAACAATCTGATGGCTTCTAGTCATGCAACAGGTGCAAAGATTTCATCATAATCCAAGCCTTCTTCTTGGGAATAACCTTGTGCAACTAGCCTTGCCTTGTTTCTCACAATGTTGTTATTTTCATCTCTCTTATTCTTGAACACCCATTTAGTTCCAATCACATTGTGCCTCTTAGGTCTATCCACTAGCTCCCAAACTTCATTCCTTGAGAACTGATTCAACTCTTCTTGCATAGCAGTAATCCAAAATGAATCTTGTAGAGCTTCTTCAATCTCAGTAGGTTCTTTTTCAGATAGGAAGCAGCAGAACAAAGAACTTTCTCCATGGAACCTTCTTGTTTTGACACCATCTGATAGATCACCCACAATCTGACTTGTAGGATGACTATCCAACCATTTTCTCCTGGATGTTCCCCCTTCAGTAGTCCTCAACATCAGAAATGTTAGGTTCAGGTAGTTCATTATATTCAGGGAACAATTGAAAAGGAGAAACAGAATCATCTTCTCAGGGAAAATTCCATTCAGAACATTGTCAGAGACATTTGTTCCCCATTAGTTGATAGATTCAGAGTTTGCCTCAGCTGTGACCACATCTTCATTGGCATTACATACCTGAGTCTGAACTGGTGTATGTTTAGATTGGTCAGCTTCAGTGTGTTGGCTTTCCTTTAGTGGAGAATTTCCATCCTGAGTCTCACCATCCTGATTTTTTCCATCCTGGACTTCTTTGTCTGAGTCTGATTCACTCCATTCATAGAAAGTGACTGACTTCTTCTTTTCAGGTTCAGAGGATGTTTTATCATTCTTTTTCAGGCTAAGTCTAGTGATTCTCTTGATCAGTTCTCCTGAGTCATGTTCCTGTTTCTTCTGAACACAAATAGATTCATCAAAAACAACATGAAGTGTTTCTTCCACAATAAGAGTCCTACAGTTGTAAACTCTGAAGGCTTTACTGACTTCAGAATATCCTAAGAATATCCCTTCATCAGCTTTGCTATCAAAAGTTTTCAACTGATCTTTACCATTATTGTGTATGAAACACTTGCAACCAAACACACGAAAGAAAGAAACAAGAGGTTTCCTTTCATTCCACAGCTCATATGGAGTTTTTCCTTGGTTCTTGATCAGCATGGATCTATTCTGAGAGTAGCATACAGTGTTGATAGCTTCAGCCCAAAATCTCTTAGGAATATCAGCTTCAGAAATCATTGTCCTTGCGAACTTCTTTGAGTCCTATTTCTTCTTTCAAAGAACACCATTCTTGTTGGGGGTCCTTGCGGTGATGTTTCATGAGTTATTCCATTTCTTTGCACAATAATCGATATGATATGATTGATAAACTCGATTTCCTTTATCCGATCGATTTTGACCACACTCGATTCTTTTTCAAGATCTTGAGCCTTTTCAAGAGTGGTTCAGGGAAGTTTTGTGCGAGTCTCTTTCTTACTGAGTAAGAATATGACCCATGTGTATCTAGAGTAGTCATCAACTACCACAAGTGTGTATTTTCTGCCATTAGTGCTCACAGGTGTTACTGGACCAAAGAGATCCATATGTAACAGTTGTAGTATTCTATCAGTAGAAACATCTACTTTGCTTTTGAAAGATGCTCTGATTTGTTTTCCTTTCTTACAAGCATTACATACATGATCTTTACTGAACACTTCATTGGGTAACCCCCTTACAAGTGCTAATCTTGCAAGTTTGTTCAGGGTTTTGAAGTTTAAGTGATTCATTATTTTGTGCCACAACCAACTGGTATCAGTGGAACTTTTTGCAACCAAACATGTATCTTTAGGAGTTGAACTCCAATCAACAAGATACACATTTCCTTTTCTAGTACCAGTCAGTAAAATTTTCTGTGAAGTATTGTCTTTTACATAACATAAGTTCTTTGAGAACTCAACACTGAATCATTTGTCATAGAATTGACTCATAGAAAGCAAGTTATGCTTTAGACCAGACACATATGAAACACCATGGATATGACCAGAGTCAACTTCAAGAGTTCCATATCCTTCAGTTTGTCCTTTGGAATTGTCTCTAAATGTGATCTGAGGGCCTTTTTGCTCAACATAGTCAGTGATTAGTTGCTTATATCCTGTCATATGTCTTGAACATCCACCGGTCCGGATATACCATACAACAGAGCCAATTCATTTCCACTCATCGATCTTTATGTTGTTTTCATTATTTCGATTGCCCTTTTCCTTCACAAAAAAAAAAAACATCAGTTCTTAGGTACCTATTTGGTGTAGGGTCCTACCAGGTTAGCTGTACCTTTTGGAACCCAAATCTGCCTAACAACTCTAATTACTTTAGAGTGGCTGATTTGTCTCCCATAAATATCTACATACACATTCACCACCCTAGGAGCCTTGGCAGTATCCTGTGCATGAGTGCCAGCCTTAGCATGAACATGAGCCTTAGAGTTCTTCTTGGGTTCAGCCTTTTGTTCAAGTGCCTTAGCTTTTTGTGCGGTGGTCTCTATCTCTGTGACTTGGGTTCAGAAACCTTTACCCTTAGGCAATCGGGTTTGGGTTGCATGTCTTTTGAAATTGGGGTCTTTTCAATGTCGAGGACTTGGTCTTTTTTCAGGTTGAGAATATCTCTGTTTGAGTGTTTCTCTTCCGAAAATTCCTCCGATGGTTCAAAGAAGATCTCTTTAGGTTGGTATTCTTAGCTTTGAGGCTTTGAAGTCTTGGCTTTGAAAATTTCCTCTTGAGTGTTCGGGTTTTCTAGCCTTTTCTGAGGTCTAGGCTTTCTTCCTGAACCTTGAGTTTTTTGGCTCATAGGTCCTTTACCCTTGTCTAAAACTCAGTCAGTTCTTGATGAAGATTAGATGTCACCGGTTTAACAAAGACAGTCTTGGTGCTACAAGAAGCGACATTCGAAGACTTTGAGGTTCCCCACAGGAATGTATCCCAATCCAAATTTTTATAGTTCTTGGTCTTTGATAACTCTGAATTTCATCTATCACTTTAGATCACGTAATTCAATAGAGCTAACTTTCTCTGCGACTATTCTCACATTTCTTTAGAGTTTCATGCTTCTCAAAGAGGTCATTGAACTTCGATTACGATAAAATTGAATCTCTTTAGTGGATTTCTCTAATTTTCCATTCAGGATCTCTATCACCTTCTCTTTTTCTGAGAGTTGTACTTTCAGAACATCCAGTTCATCAGTAGTTCCCATCAATTGAGAAGTGATCTCAGCATTTTTAGAGTCTTTCCACTTCAGATTCTCAGCAATCAGTTCCTTGTTCTGCTCTTGAGTTTCAGTGAGTAGTTCTTGTAACATAGAATAGTTCTTCATAAGATTCTCAAACGAATCCATTAGGTCAAAGTTACTATTTACAGTTGAACTTGAGAACTCATGTGCTTGTGTAGGAGCAACAACAGAGATAGAAGAATTTACCTCCTCCACAGCCATAAGACAGACATCATCATTGTCATTTTATCGAGAAAAATTTCATCTCGAGAACTGGAACCTTCTTCAGAATGTTCTTCCTCTTCTGCAATCATAGCTTTCTTGCTGGAGATCTTCCTGTCTCTCTTGGCTTGTCTCTCCTTTCTTTCTTTAGCACTTAGCTCAGGACAGTCATATTGAAAGTGACCTTTCTTCTGACAGTTGTAACATCTGTAGGTATCATCATCCTGATCACTTTCCTCCTTGGTCTTGGAGTCCTTCTTCTTGGATGAGGATCCTTCAGCTTTCTGGTCTTTCCTTTTCTCGGTGTATTTGTCCTCGATCCTCGGGTCTCTCTTGTACTGTGATTCCTGTAATATTTCTTATATTTCTCATATCTCGCTATTGAAGTCTTTCAAACCTCCTTGCCATCAAGATTAGCTTATCCTCCTGCTCATCCTGATTTTTGGCAAGTGAGTTCTCAAACTCTCTAGACTTACAGGATTTCTCTTTGGCTTTGAAAGCCACATTCTTGCTAGATGAAGAATCATCTTTGTTGTCAGATTTCTTAGTTTTCTTGTCAATCACAAACTCATAAGCTTTTCGATTCGGAGAAAACTTGTTGTTGATATGGCATGGAATCAATATTTTTGGTGTTTTCAATCACCACGGCATGTATATCCCATTTCTTAGATAAAATCCTCTAAGAATTTTTTTGCCATTTCTCTTCTCTCTGTGGGTATCTTTTCCCAAGAGCACTTTCGGATCATTCATGATGCTAGTGAATCGACCTCAAGTTTGTCAATGGATTCACTATCTTCCATTTCAAAAGCTATCAAACTTTCCAATAGCAAACCGAAAGTTTGTTTTCCTTAATATGATCTATGCCTTGACACATAACAACAAGTGTGTCCCATATTTCTTTTGCGGTTTTCAAAGGAGAAATCATCCCCATAACACCATCATCAATAGTGCTATACAAAGTATCTTTAGCAATGTAGTCCAGATTGACTAACTTTCTCTCATCATCGGAGTAAGTTGATCATCGAGCTTTGGAAATTCATCTCGGTATCATTCCTCTCGAAGATCGGTGATTCTCGATTCACAACATAAATTTGAATGGTCCTTCAGAAACCACTCTCCACATTCTTTCATGTTTTGAATACAGATGAGCCTGCATTCTCAATCTCCATAGGTCATAGCTCTCAACAGAGAACATAGGAAGTTTCTTAGAAGGCATGATGATTGAGCCTTGTAAGATATCAGCAAACAGATCTATTCAGTAGACCACCAAAGTCTTTCAGCAAAATAGACTATGGCTACCAAAGCAAGTGGTCAAAATGAACTACTGCTCTGATACCACTTGTTGGTCCCGGTGCTAACGAGTCTCACACGTGTATGGGGGGGGAATACACATGTTCAGTGATTTTTAAAACTTTTCTTTCACTGAGGTCAGATGGGTCAGGTTATCTTGATGATTTTGCCCTGAGAAGCACGGATTGCCCTGAGTCAAAGTCTACTAAGACAATGATCCTGAGCTGCTTTCAAAAGCTTCAGATTAGCCCAACTGAGCCTGAGTTTATCAGAGATCCTGAGGCGCTTGGATCAGATAATTATCTTACTGAACCCTCAGTAGAGTTAGTTCAGTTTGGTAACTATCTATTCTAGCTACTCAAGTGTGCGGAATGGTTGGCCCTAAGTTTATACTCATTTTAGCTTTGCTGAAAATCTTCCCTTCAATAAAATAGTGATTAAGGCTATGATCAGTTTGATGCAAGTTTAGTGGATTGGTTCCAACTGAATATCAATGAGCTATGCTTTCAGTGTAAAACATGCAACAAATAATAATGCATTACAGAAAGCAAAACAACACAACAATTATAGTGGTTCAGAGACTCAAGCTCCTACGTCCACTCTATCTGATCTTCAGAGAAATTCCTTAGCCACTTCCTAAAGCTTTCTGGCTAACTCACTGTAGCTTACTCACTTTTCTACCTTGAGTTTTCTGGTTGACTCACTGCAGCTTACTAACTCAAACACACACAAGTGTTTAGACTACCACAAGTAGCTTAATAACTTCTTCTCTAGAGTTTTCTGGCTAACTCACTGTAGCTTACTAACTCTTTACAACTCTAACTCACCAACAAAACACACACAAACTACCTTAACAAAGGGTTTGGGTTTTGGGTTGGTTTCCAACTAGGGTGAGATATCCTTTACAATAAGAAAAGATGCAAAGGCTAGGATATCTCTACTAAGCCTTGGATATTTCTTATCAATCTAGGCTTAGTGAATGAGCTCTCTCCAATGTGAAACACTTGGGAAATTCTAGGTTTTTTCGAGTGCTTCAATTTGTAATAATACGAATGAGCTCTTGAGTTGCTTTGAAATTTCCCGTAACCTCTCAATGTAAAGGGTCACTGGTATTTATAGGCAACCTTCACCAAGGTCACTCTTGAAAAACTATCCGTTGGAGAAGATAGTATCAAGGGTTTCCTCTTTTGGTGTTTGATGAACGACTATATTTAGGGTTTGAATACTCCCTTGCATGTTTTAGGAAATATGTAGTCATGTAGCCAATCACCAATATTTGCAGTCTGGAACTTAGTACTACTGACATGATTCAGGGTCCTGTCGCTTTTAGTGTCAGTAAAGTACAGTGTTGTCTTCCTCTGATTGGTTCTTGTCTTCAGTGAATGTAGACAAACAAAACAGCTCTTTTTGGTCAATCTCTGTGAATGAGACAACCTTAAACAACACTTAGACTTAGTTCCTTTTGTCTGCATATGAATGTTTTGGGAAATATCTACTTTTATGAATATTTGCATTTTTCTCAATTTTTGTAGTCTTCGGATAGATTATATTCACTGCCTCTGAACATTCTGGTTATACTGAGTATTCAGTATCTTACTGAGTCTTTACTAACTACTGGGTCCTCAGTATCTTCCGAGTCTTCAGTGTCTTCAGTGACATACTGAGTCTTCTATGTCTTCAGCAACTTACTGAGTCTTCAGTATCTTCAAACACATACTGAGTCTTCAGTGTCTTCAGTTACATACTGAGTCTTCAGTGTCTTCAGTTACTTACTGAGTCTTCAGTGTCTTCAGTGACATACTGAGTCTTAATTGTCTTCAGCAACTTACTGAGTCTTCATTGTCTTCAGCAACTTACTGAGTCTTCAGGGTCTTCACAATCTAACCTGATCTATATCTGCTGACTATACTTGGTGCAGATAACTTTCTGAACAATCTATACTGAAACCTGACTCAATCTATCAAGATTATCCTGAACATGTCATACTCAGGGTTTTTGGGATCTAATCAAAACTTCTTTATTAAATTCATCTCCCAACAGGTTGTCTTTTCTGATTCCTAATCTGCTGATCAGGTTGAGGTTTCTTCAGAAGAACAGGGTTCTTCTGTTGATTCCTCGGCTGATGTTTGATTAGTTGGGGTCCATTTATGTTCCCTTTCTGATCAGACACTTGCCTTGCCTAGTCAGCTGATCCTTTTCCCTTATCTGATACAGATTTTGCTTTTCGTGTATCGTGATCAGAAACTCGTTTGATTACACTTTTCTGAAGTGAACCAGACGGGGCTTTTGAGGATGCAGAAGGGTGTTCATACCCAATTCCCTTCTTATTAGTTGACGTACGAAAATAGTTGTTCAGATCTTGAACAGTCTTAGATGATTTTGTAAAAACCTCTATTTTCTTACGCAAATTATCATCAGTAACTTTTAGACTCTCATGCAGTCGGAAGAGTTCATCAAACTTAGCTTGAAGGATTTTGAGATCATCATCTTGCTGTTTGTTAATGGCTAGCTATTCCTTAATCAGTTTATCATGATCAGAAGAACTGACTTTCAGAAGCTCGAGTTCTGTAGTCATTTTCTGAACAGTCTCAGCTGATTTCAGTTCAGCAGCCTTCCTTGCAGCATTTTCTTTAACAAGCTGAATATTATCTATCCTCAGCTTGTCGTTCTCAGCTTCCACTATAGTATAAGTGTCTACTGCATTGGAGAGATCATCAAGCAATTGCTCACTATAGAGCTGCAGGTCAATCTCTCCAACAGGTGTGCTTTCAGCCACAGTGGTGTGAAACAGAAAACACAGAAGGTTTAGAAGATACCTCAGATTGATCTTCTTCCTTGGCCATGAGACAAATGTCATCATCAGATGAGAACATCAGATCATTGAAGCTGTTGAAATCATCAGCATTGCTCATCAGGCAGAAATCTTCCACAGATGAGTAACCAAAATCTTCTTATGGCAGATAAGAGTCATCTAATCCTGTAGTGTCAGCAATCATAGCTTTTCTGTCTCTGTATTGTTGCTCTCTTCTGTTCCTCTTATCTTCTCTTTCTCTAGGCGTCAGGTCAGGGCAGTCTGCACTGTAGTGACGTGGTTTTTGGCAGTTGAAGCAGACTCCTCTCTACTGAACTTCTTCTGGCAGGTGAGTCGTGTCTTCTGTATGATCTGTCAGGTGACTTCCCTATTTGCCTTTGATCTTAATTTCTCCTTTCTGATTTATGATCTTCAGCACGATCATCTCTTTTCTTTTCTCTTTGGTCGTCTCTTCTATCATCAGATCTGTTTCTTTCCTGTGATCTGTCAGACGATCTTTTTTCTCTTCCTCTGCTATTCTGATACTCTTTGTAGAATCTTCTATACTTTCCTAATTGAATGTTTGATCTTTCAAGATTTCTGGTGAGTAGAGCAATCTGTTCAGCTTGACTTACAATGTTTCCAATAGGCTCAGAAGATTTTGAGCAGTTGCCGCCTGCTTTGAATGTTACTACTTTTGTTGTTGCAGGTGTAGTTTCGGCAGATGACTCATCATCTTCTTCTTGCCCTCTCTCAATCAGGTCGAATTCATGGGTTTTCAGATTTAAGAACAAACTGTTCGGCTTCATCTTTGCTATATCTTGGCAGTCCTTGATCACAGTAACCTTCATATCCCATTTCTTCGTTAAAGATCTCAGAATCTTGTAGTTGATATCTTTGTTGGTCATTTCTCGTCCAAATTCTCTGAGCTTGTTGATCGACATGGTAATCCTTCCATCTAGCTGATTGATTTGGGTAGCATCTTGAGTTTTTCGAACTTAACCAGTTCGGCCTATAATCTGCTATCTTTGATCTGATTGTTTCCTTCGCATATCTCAGCTAGAGTATCCCACATCTGCTTCGCAGTCTTGAGATATTTGATCTTCTCTCTTGTGATCTTATCCATCGTCTTCATGATGATATGTCTTGCAACCCTATCCAGATTTGACAGCTTCTTTCTTCAGCATCCATCAGAGATGGACTCCTTCTAATCCGAGTGCCAACTGGAAAATCTGGATCACCACCTTCAGCTGGGTTGTTGTGGTAGATAATGATAGGTCCTTGTTCAAGAACTTCCATCATTCTGCTGCTTATAACTCCCAGATGATTGCTCATGAGTATGACCCAATCTGGATATTCATCAATAGAAAACTTGGGTAGATCATGATGCATACCAGATGTATTATCCATGCTTAGTGAGGTTTGAAAACAGATGAAGTTTTTTTTAAAAATAGTTTTTCAAGATCTGTTCAAGTGACCACAAAGGTTCTTCCTCAAGAACCGATGATATTCAAAGCCAGTGGTCCGTAGAACCACTGCTCTGATACCACTTGTAAGTCCCAAACAGGTTTTGTGAGGGCAGAAGTATAGAGGGGAGGGGTGAATAGACTTCTGAAAACTTTTCGTGCAAGATCAGGTGTGATGGCAGGTTGCCTGATCAGAGTGCGTGTGAATCAGTTTGGACTGATGTGCGGAAGCTACTTTTAACCCGTGTGAAAAACCAGTTTTATAAGATCAGATTCTGAAGTCTATTTTCAATCAGATGACTGAAATGTCAAGCTGATCAGATAAGTTACTTGATGCAGACTGATCCTAACTCTGAATATGTATGCAGTTTAAAGCCAAGCTGTGTGCAATAGTGTAAAGCAGTTAAGAGCAAGTAAATACACACAAGATTTTTATAGTGGTTCGGACAACCAATCCTACGTCCACTCTTCCCTATCACAAAGGGCACCAAATTAACCAACTAGACTTAGTTTATTGTGTTAGTCCAACACAGTACAACCAACAGATGTTTATAGAGTTCTCACTCAATCGATCCCAGAAATCAGAACTAGAAACCCTAGTCTGAAATCTTGCTAAACAAACTTAACCTAACTTTGAGTTTGGGTAAAGATTTGTTGTTTGTTCCAACTGGAATTCTATCCTAGTTTTGAGGTAGCCTAAAGCTAGAGGATAAGAATTTTGTGCTAAGAACTAATGGGATGAACACTTATAAAAACTAAACTTGAATTTGTGTTCTTCGTGTGAAAATCTTGATATAGCTTGAGCTTGATGATAATTTCTGTGTTTTTAATATGAAGAGCGATTCCCATATTTATAGACCTCGAAATTAAATAGCCGTTGGAGAGCAATTTGAATTTCAGGCTATTTTTGGTAGGTTCCAGGATTGATTTGACGTGCTTCAGGAACGACATGGCCGAAAGCGTGTATATTTGTCCTTTCTAGTCGTTTGACTTATGCAGCGCCGAATCCCGCATTGTCAACTCCGTACGTACGTGTCTCGCTCTTATTGGTTAAGTACACTGATTCAGTGTTTGTTCTACCAACTAAAGTTGACATTCTTCTTGTCTGATAGTACGTATGATCTGGTGTAACATTAGTTGACACCTGGTGTGAGCTGACCTGATCAGATAAAATTGATCAGTCTACCTGATAGAGTCTTCTGGTGCAAGTTGTCTTAGCTCAACTAGCAGACTCGACCGATGTAGGTCTTCTGGTCTTGATCTTCTGGTAGTCATCTGATCTTCAAGTCTTTTGAACTTGAGCTTCATGTCTTCACGTGATCATCTGACTAACTGACTCGTCTGATCTTCTAACCTCGTCTGGTCTTCTGACTCGTCTTGTCTTCTGTCTTCTTATCCGGTCTTCTGACTTGACTTGTCTTCTGACCTTATCTGGTCTTCTGACTTGACTTGTCTTCTGACCTGACCTATACATATTGAGTTCCCCCTCAATATGTGACCTACCTTATACATCAGCTGTATATACATTTCAGCTGGTCATCCTATCCTGATTCTAAGTCATCAGTCAGCTAACAGGTCTGACTGGTCCTATTACAACTGTTTTGGCACTTCTATCAAAACTTAATACAGATTTCCCAACATGTGACTTGTTTATATGCATGATTTGTTGTTGGATTATTATTTGAATTAATATAGGATTAATTCATGCTAGTAATAATTGTTAGAATTAAATTTGTATTTAAATATTCACCCCGAATAGATCCGGGCAATTAATTCCCCAACACCTTAATTAAAAAAAATACATGAAATTTAAATGTATTTTTCCCAATCCAAGCGCTCCCTCTTTTGTATCACTGACCCTCCAGGACCGTCAAAATATAATCGGAGGTGTAGCACCCCAAAAATCGACGCCACTCACTTAGGAGAAAATCATTTGAAGTGAAAATAATTTAAATTTTAAATTAAGTGATTAAAGCGGAAGACCACATTTATGAAAACACGAGTCATTTTATATATATATATATATACATATATATTATTGTATTAAGTGTCTAACCTTGTTTGTGCCTTACTCGTGCCTTACCCACATTTCTAAGCCAAACACTTAATTAAATAAGACAAATCCGAAATTAGGTTAACATGAACATAAGTATGTTTTAAATAACTTAATATAATAAGAATTCACTTAGGACAGACCCATCATACGTGCAATTTTAATATTAACAAGGTCGGCACATTATCCTAGCACTTTGAAAAAGTTTTGATTACTTGACCTAACAATGTCTGCACAATTATGAAACCAAACATCTAAAACAACATTTTAACCTTTCAAAAGACCAACTAGTAGTTTGCAAAAGATTCAACCACTTACCATAAAAAATCATACATAATTCAAAACCATAATTTAGGTCAAACTAATACTTAATCCACTTCTTACATATGTTATGAAAAACACTGAGTAGGTTTAACCAAAGTCTCCCCAGTCAGTCACACGTCCGTCTCATCGTCAACAGGACCTGAAAATGTTAAAGTAGCATCATGAGTCTTTCCCCAGAGACGAAGCCCAGTGAGATAACATTTAATATACTAATGCATTAAAGAAAGTCATTTGATGTGAAGAAATGAGTACATGCCAAGGGCCGTTGACCTGGCTATTCCACACAGCATAATCCACACAGCTTAATTCCACACAGCATAATCCACACAGCGTAATCCACACAGAGCAAATCGAACAAAATTCGAAGATCTGCCTATTTGCATCTTACACACAAATTAAACTAACTAATACAAAAATAATTAAGTGTTACCCACCTTTTAACTTTATAGATAAGTTAGAACTATTTCTGAATTCTTTTGCAAGATAACTCAAATTGTAAAGACGTCTCGAGCCTTTGGTCTGAATCACTTCACCCAGCACGTTTCCTTGAAAGTTTAATTATCATCAAAACTCTCGATTCTTAAATTACTTAATATTATTTCTTTCTTTAAATCTCATAAGTAATATCATTGTCACCAATCAAACAATAAGGTAAAACATGTATCAATTTGTGCACTTTAGTAAATAATAAATATTTATGGAATTACTCATTCTCTAAATTAAACACGTTATTCACTTAACAATTAAAAGGAAAATCACAGGTAAAGTAAAATAAAAAACTCGGATCTAATCTAATCATAATATAAAACAACATTCCAATTTCTTAGTTTAACCATTTAGAAGAAACTATTAATTATATTCTTCACTCAGATTATATATACATTTATATGTATTAATAATAATGGCTTATAATAATAGTATTATTATACATTTAAGAGTAATAAATTATAAGAGCAAAAACAAATAATATCAACATTGAGTTATTCTACTTAAGTAAATAAAATATTATATCTTTTCACAAATATATCATTACACAGTTTGTTTAAACAAATAGGGAGCACATATATAAATTAGTATACAAATGATTTAAGATTAAGAGTCAATGCTTTTTGAATCAATAGACAATAAAATATGTAAGAATATTACTAAAATTGTTATTTAAATAGTTTTGAAGAAATAATATATATTAGTTTAGCTAATTGGCCATTACAAAAAAAAAAAAAAAAGAAATCCATCAGCCCATGTTCCTTAAAACATCACCCAAATCCTAATCTATCAGTTAACATGCTAGTGTACTATCTATATGCTAGTGTACTGCTGCCTGCTGGTCGTACATACATTCATCTACCCTTATACATACTGATATTTTTGCTAGTACATACATAATGTGTACGCAAACTTCACTATTCATTCATACATTTCCTAGTATAAAAGAAGGGTCTTGCTGAGAGCAAAGCATCCCATTTTTCTCTTCTTCCCTTACTGTAACTCTGCAAAAATTACTCCTCTCATTTTCTTTTGATTCATAGATGCTCGACTCGTCTTAATTATCATCTTCTTCATCCGTATACGTTGTGAAAATCCGTTGTGGTGAGCAAGAAAAGAGAAACAGAGTGTGCTGTGTGTGCTATGCGCGCGTGTGTGTATATATCTGTTGTATATGTTAATTATGTGATAGTGGTGTGTGTTAATAAGTGTGCAGGTGTGTGCGTGAGTGGTATGTGGTGCGTGTGTGTGCGCGTGACTAATACTTATATGCGTGTGTATATATTTGTTGTGTGTGTGTTAATTAAGTGATATAATGTTATTATTATTTATTATTATTATTATTATTATTATTGTAATATTTATGTGTGCTTAAGTGTGTGCCTTAATTATGTGTTATGTGGTGTGCGTTAATAGTCATTATATTTACTATTATTATTACTAAAAGCTATATACTTATTTCCATTGTAATTATTATACTTTATCATTAAGTATGTTATTAAACTTATCATTCATAAGAAAGTTTTAATTATTGGCTATTAAGAACAAATGAACATATTGAGATGCTAAGAGAATGGCTAAAAAGACTAATTAAATTGGCTTCACATTTGTGTCCATCATGCTGCTTAGCATCATTGAATAAACCATAATGTCATCATTAAACACAATGACAAATTTATTCAAATATTCATGGAACATGTGATTCATCCTAATAGTAGACTGAAGGATTAGAAGGGCTTGTGATCTACACAGATGCCTCTAAGTCAGGATTAGGATGCATTTTAATGCAACATGGAAATGTGGTAGCTTATGCATCACATCAATTAGGTACACGAGAAAAAACTTAGAGTTAGTCACGGTTGTACATGCATTGAAAATTTAGACACATTATCGATACGGTGGAAATTAAGTGTGAAATATATACAGACCATAAGAGAGTTTGTAGCTCGGATAGATGAGACATGTAGGTGTACTCGTGGAGGGGCATGTAAAGGTCGATTGCGCAGTTTGTAAAGATATGCCTTACTTAACAAATGATCAAGTTTGATCATCAACGACCAACCAGATTGTTGAATTGGTGGGCATTTTGAAATGAAATGGGAACATGTAACAATGAATTTTGTGATGGCACCACTCAGAAGCTCGAAGCAATACGAAGCTGTATGGGTTGTGGTCGATAGACTGACCAAAGTTTCTCGGTTTATACCAGTCAAGACAAAATATTTAATGGATTGATTGGCTAAATTGTACATAGACGACGGACAATTGGAGAGAACTAATCGAAGATGTACCGAGGACATGGATTTAGACTTTGGAGGAAGTTAGAAAAATTACTTGTTCTTAGTAGAAATTGCTTACAATAACAACTATCAGAAGGAAAGAATGATTTCAAATGTTTTAAATTGTTTATTATTTTGGTTTTCAAATATTATTTCTCTTAAATTTTATACATTATTTTGAATAAAAAACCCTAAAATTGTGCGACTAAACCTTGACTTAGAAATAGTTACTTAAAATAGCAGATAACTTTGTATTTGAAATAGCAGATAACTATGTTGTTCTATTGCAACTTAACTTGCATATGAATTTTATTTGGGTAAATTTGGAGTTATATTATATTTTTAATGATTTTTCTAGCAAACAGTACTTTTACAGTGAAAAACGAGTAGTTTTAAAGCCCTAGAACACTGAACAATTAAATAGGAAATTCAAAGATTTAAAATGTGATCATTTTACTGGTGTTACTACTGACTCTTAAGATCGCAGAGGAATTTGTCTTACAATTTTATGAGAAATACACAAATTCTACCAAATTTTAGAAATTGACTTGACGTAAGCCTTTTCGAAACATGCTTTTCAGTCCATTTGTGAAAAACACAGGAAAATATCTACATGTTATTTTGAATTGAATTTTTTTATGATATGAAGCTATATGTGTCATTAACCTACTGTATAAATTTGATAATATTCTGATGTGTTTGTATTTATTTGTAAATTATCTACTACAAGTTGTCTTTTGAGAAAGTTTAATATATAGAAGTAAGTTCGTAGATTGTTTTATTTAATTACCTAGTTAAATAAGAATATTAACACTCCAAAATGAATCAATTGGACTTGTTATGGGCATTTTAAAATACTATTATGATTCATTTTGGAGGTATGGGATACTTACATAAATGTTATGACTCGACATGTCTTTCCATGTCAATTTGCCTAATTTTCTTAACTAGAATTTCATTGAATAAAGGTGGGAATAATATATATATGTGTTTAATTAGATTACAAGAGATAGTGAAAACAATATGTGTACATTGAAACTTTTAAAGATTTAAAAGACTGAAAGTTAGATGAATGTGTCGAGTGCAGTGCGAGACAGTCAGACTCTGAAGGAGCTATCCCACCACATCCAAACGTCAAGAAAGTGGGTAACACTTAATTACTTTTGTATTAGTCAGTTTAATTTGTGTGTAAGATGGAAATAGGCAGATCTTCTAATTTTGCTCGATTTTGCTCTGTGTGGATTACGCTGTGTGGATTATGCTGTGTGGAATTACGTTATGTGGATTATGCTGTGAGGAATTACACTGTGTGGAATAGCCGGATCGACGGGCCTTGGCATGTACTCATTTCTTCACATCAAATGACTTTCTTTAATGCATTAGTATATTGAATGTTATCTCACTGGCTTCCTCTCCGGGGGAAGACTCATGATGCTATTTTAACTTTTTCAGATCCTGTTGACTACGAGACGGACGTGTGACTGACTGGGGAGACTCCGTTAAATCTTCTTAGTGTGTTTTACAACTTATGTAAGAAGAGGATTAAGTATTAGTTTGTCTTAAATTATGGTTTTGAATTATGTATGAATTTTTAGGATAATTGATTGAATCTTTTGCAAACTACTAGTCGGTCATTTGAGTTGTTAAACTATTGTTTTGAATATTTGATTTCATAATTATGTGAACATTGCTAGTTCAAACCCAATCAAGTCTTCTTCAAACCCCTAGGTTAATGTGTCGACCCTTTTTGTAATACCCCGTGCAGATTTCATACTTGAGCATAATTTTAAATTACTTTATAATTTTAAAATATTTGTTTTACTAACAACAATTTTAGTATCCTTAAAAAAAATCATTTTTTTTCGTGCAGAAAAAGTTGGACGAGCTGCTCAAACTCAAAGGTACTCATAGCACTTAAAAATAAAATTTGAGACTTACCCATAACACGACTAAAGAGTATAAAATAAAATAAATGTATAAATATATATAAGTGTGTATATATATGTGTATAAGTATATATATATATATATATATATATATATATATAATAAAATAACGTAAATGGATAGGTAATACTAGAAAACTTAGTTGGTAAGTAACTTAGCTAGTAAGTACATAAGGGTTGTAGTAAAAAAAGAAGAAGAGCAAAACGTGGATAAGGATAAGGGGACCTAATCTATCAACGTGACTAGGTAAGGTTAGTCACAAACATATACTACTATTTATAAATACAAACCTTACCTACTACTTCCATTCATAAAACGAAAAGGAAAAAAAACACTGAATCTGCACGAGCAATCATGTGCTGGCATAATTGAAGTTCAAATACCGAACAAAGGTAACTATATTTTCCTATTCTTTTATTAGATTTTTAATTTGTGAAAAATCATACATCTATTCTCATACATGAAATATAATGTAATTTTATTTTACTAAAATACCACCCTACTTATAGTATATTATTAATATTAAGTATTAACACTAGTAATGTTGTACTTTGAAGAATAAATTATAGAGCCATTTAGAAATAAATCTCTAAATAAAATGTGTTAAGTGCAGTACTAAAGGAGTTTGAGGCTCATACCAATCTTTTCCCCATCAAGAACAAAAGTACAAGTCAACAAGGTGGGTAACATTATCTACAGTAAAGTGGTAATGTTTTGTCGTTTGTTAATGTATGCATTGTATTTATTATATCAACCAATGTGTTATTATTATTCCGGATCTTTGGATCTAAGTGGCCAATTAGACTGACGAGTTAAGGACAGACGGGTCTATCGGGCCAGAGCCTTATGTGTTCATTGTGTACTCACCATAGTGATCTTCGGATCATAGAGCCTATTGGACCTACGGGTTAAGGATCGACAGATCTATCGGGTAATTTTATTTATGAAATGACTGACTAGTCCAGTTCGTAATAATACAATCTGTGTGCACTTTCAAATGACTTAACAGTCTGCAGGTTATCCACTGAGATTTCATCTCACACCCCATTTTTAAACATTTCAGGTTTCGGCGTGGAAGCTCGGGAGCTGCCGTAACACCAAGCCCCTGACCAAATATTTAAATAAATTCACTTTATTTAAGCCAGTATTGTTAGCTATAATACTCTTATGTTTGTAATAAACCAGGCATGATTATTTGCATTGGCAATGTTTTGCTAAATTACATTTTTCTTATAATATATATGTATTATCTGCTCTATCCCTCTGTCACTTAGATTTGTTATTTCGCTTCCACTGGAAAGAGAAAAAAAAATTATTCAGACACGTGTTTACTTTGTGGCAACTCGGTCTCGACTCGTTCAAACCATAGAGGGTTTTTAACGTACCGGGAACGGGGCGCTACAAGGTGGTATCAGAGCAAAGGTAAGTATTTTTCAAAAATACATATTTCTTATATGGTATTCTTTACGAAAATAAAATTTTTACAAATAATTTTTAATTCTTTAAAAAAGGAAATATGAATAAATAAGTAAATGACGTGAAATTAAGAAGTAGGAAGGGGTATGGTGTCTGCAGCAGCAATCGAGATTCACTCGAAGAAAAGTAAGAATTTAATTTTGTTGCATGATTTATGGAAAATTTGTATACATGATTTTTCATTAAACTTATTTTATGAAATGCATAAAAACTTTTAACGTCCCCAAATTTTATTTTTCCTGTTGAAGGATAGATGGACTTATGCGCACTAGGACCTTTTGTGTTCCCGTACATTTCGTACACAATCCAATACCAGGGTGTCCAACAATATGATCAGGAGCTAATACGAGACTACGTCACAAGAGCAACAGACCTTAGATTCTTCGCCCTGCAGGAAGATTACGTCATTTCAGACGTACAAGCTGCCAGGTTATTACGAGATGGAGTCAGCATACCTTGGAGGGCACGAGCAAGGGAGATATATGATAGCTTGGAGGAGAATGATTCACATCATGGAACTAGAATTGACTACACTCAGTATTGTAGGCGATTGGTATGGGATGTGGAAGATCAGGTTCGTGCACAACAATTGGCAGATGATTATGATAGTCAGGCCAATAGTCGTGAGGGATGGGTAGCTGTCCTGAAACAGGAGGCGATGGAATACGACCAAAGAACTAGCGCCTGTAGGCGAAAAGCCACCGAGGAAATAAAGTTTTCCGAAAGAGATCGAAAGGTGGCGAGTATTCATAGGGAAGAAGCTGGCCTGCTTGATGAACCCGAGGAACCCGATCACCATTTCTGTTTTGATGTTGAATCTGTGGCAGGAGGAGAGCACCATGTGGAATGTTTCTTGACTCGATTTGAGGATCATGGCCAAGAGAGGCATGGAGAGAAATTTGGAGGAGATGAAGCAGGACCGAGTCGCCCCCCAACTAGACGAGAGATGAGAGAATAAACTTTCTATGTAATAGAAATATATATATGGTTATCGGATAATTAACTAGCAGACCTCATTTTGTATAGCAGAGGTCTCGGACTCGGTAGACTTGTGTTCATATTTTCCCCGCATGAACATGAAGTCCTTAGACGCATATATGTACTAACTTATGATATTTTGTCTCGTTAAACAACATATGTTATAATAAAATTTCGTAGTTTGCTTATTAATGTAGCTGCATCCTTCTATTTTTTATATATTTACATCAATAGTTTGTTTCCTAACAATGTTGCGAATCCTAACAGTTTATTACTATGCCTAAATGGGGACGACCACGAGTGAATCCACCAATGAAAGGACCGGACGAACAACCCACCCCAAGAAACACAAGTTCAGGGGCAGATATAGCAAAATAATTTTTCAACTCGTTACAAGGACTAGTTCAACAACAGATGCCAACCCCTGCAAGAGAACCTAAAACTAATGATGTCGTAAAACAATTCCGGCATTTTCAACCACCATGGTTCAAAGGAAAAGAAGGGCCCGTGGCCACTGAAGAATGGTTGGCATAAATTGAGTGTATTTATCGACTAATGGAATTGACTGAAGCATAGAAGGTCTCCTGCGCACAGTTTCAACTGGCTGAAGATGCTGCTCAGTGGTGGGAATCTTACGAGCGCACTTTAACACCTGAAGGAAGGCATGCCCTGACTTGGGAAAATTTTAAAGAAGCTGTTTTAAGGCGTTATTTCCCACAAGCGCTGCGAGACCAAAAGGAATCCGAGTTTGTAAATCTTCGACAAGGGACGCTTACTGTGACTGAATACGAACATCGGTTTAATCACCTATCTCGTTATGCCCTTCATCTGGTAGACACCGGTGAAAGAAAAGCCAGAAGATTTGAGCGTGGGTTGCACCCTGAAATTGGAGGTATTGTGAGTGGACTAAACTTCCACAGTACCACGAAGTCTTCGATAGGGCTTTAATTATATCGATAAACCAGAGATTGGAATATGGGCAAAAAGCCCAGAAGCACCATAAAAAAAGAAGTGAAAATCTGGGAGAAATAATTTCCAACCACCTGCAAAACGAAACCAGTCAATCACCGAAACAAAACCCTCTTGCAAGAATTGTGGGAAGAGTCACACGGGAGAATGTCTTTACGGGAAAAAGGTTTGTTACCGATGTCGTCAGCCCGAGCATCGGGCTACTGAATGTCCTGAGCCACTGGTCGGGGAAGTACGAACAAGGAATCTACCTCTAGGTCTACCTCCAGGGAGGAATAACCAACCAACAACACCTCCGAGAAAGAATATCCCTACCTCAGGACCTAGAGGAAGAGCCCAGATAAATGCGATAATTGATGAAAAGAACGGAAGTTAAGGAGATCCAGTCGAGAATAAGACAATGGCAGGTATGATAACCATATTTAACTCCCCAGCCTATGTTCTTTTCGATACTGGTGCATCTCATTCATTTATGTCCGAGAAATTTAGGACTAAAGTGGGGTTAAATTTAGACAAAGAGAAAGTACTAAACGTAAGCATCCCATCGGGAGATACAATAAAAGTTCAGGGACAAGTAAAAAATGTTGTGTTAGATTTTGGCGAATGTAAAATAGTGTCAAACCTCCATGTCTTAAGAATGAAGGATTTTGACGTAATACTGGGAATAGACTGGCTGACTAGAAATAAAGTCATAATACGGTGTGCCGACCGTGAGATAGACTTTAAGCAAGATAATGGCCAGTGTTTCACCTTTCGAGGAACAAGGTGCGACCTAAATATACCCATCACATCAGCAATGAAGGCTGTAAGAATGTTGAGGAAAGAGGGATGTCGGGGGTTTTTGGTAAATATAGTAAAAGAAAAAGGGAAAAGTGAGTTCCCATCAGAAGTACCCGTAGTAAGGGACTATCCTGATGTTTTTCCTGAAAATTTAGCAGGAATTCCCCCAGATTGCCAGATAGAATTCGCCATAGATATAGTCCCAGAAGCTACGCCTGTGTCAAAAGCACCATATAGAATGGCCCCAAAGGAGTTGCAAGAATTGAAAGAACAACTGCAAGAACTCTTAGAGAAGAAATTTATCAGACCCAATGTTTCGCCTTGAGGAGCGCCAGTCCTATTTGTTAGAAAGACAGATGGAACGCTTAGAATGTGCATTGACTATCGAGAATTAAATCGGTTAACGATAAAAAATAAATATCCACTTCCCAGGATTGAGGACTTGTTCGACCAATTAAAAGGTGCAAGTGTTTTCTCCAAAATTGACTTGAGATCGGGATATCACCAGCTCAAAGTTAAGGAGAATGATATACCCAAAACGGCATTTAGAACACAATATGGTCATTATGAGTTCACAATAATGCCTTTTGGAGTAACCAATGCATCGACAGTTTTTATGGATATGATGAATCGAACATTTCATCAGTATCTTGATCAATTCATCATCGTATTCATCGATGATATACTAGTGTATTCAGGGGATGAGAGGAAACATGAAGCACATCTGCGAATTGTGCTAGAAACCCTAAGAAGGGAAAAACTCTATGCCAAATTCAGTAAATGCGAATTTTGGCTCGATAGAGTTATATTTTTGGGACACATTATTTCGGCAACAGGTATTGAAGTAGACCCCACAAAAGTGGAAGCTGTAGTAAATTGGAAAGGTCCAAGGAATGTGAATGAAGTTTGAAGCTTCATGGGTTTAGCTGGATACTATAGGAGGTTCATTCATGATTTCTCTCGAATTGTACGATCCACTACCATCCTGGGAAAGCAAACGTTGTAGCTGATGCCCTTAGCCGGAAGGGTAACCTTCAGTTGGCATTTATATCTACACTAACGCCTACCAAGCAAGAATCACTAATTCTAGAATTTTCACAATTAAGGTTAGAGTATATTGAACCATGTTGCATAAATGAGTTGTTACCTACGCTAATGGTACAACCAACCCTAAAGGAAAGGATCAAAGATGCACAAAAGAGTGACAAGTTTCTTGACAAGATTAAGGCAAGGATAGAAAAATGAGACATTAAAGGTTTTTCCATTGCCTCAGATGGAACCTTGACGTTTGAATGAAGATTGTGCGTAGGCCATGACAGATCCTTGAGAGAAGAAATTCTTAAAGAAGCACATACCACTCCTTACACAGTACACCCAGGGGAAACAAAGATGTATAGAGATCTAAGGGAATCATTCTGGTGGAGAGGAATGAAGAGAACTATCGCCGAATTCGTAAGGAGATGTTTGACTTGTCAACAAATCAAAGTCGACCATCAACGACCATCAGGATTGTTAAATCCACTAGAAAGACCAGAATGGAAATGGGAACATATCACTATAGATTTTGTTACCGGGATCCCAAGGACGAAGCGAAACCACGATGCTATTTGGGTAGTGGTAGATCGATTAACAAAGACGTCTTATTTCATTCCAGTTCGAATGACGTATTCACTGGATAAGCTTACTCAATTATACGTAGAAGGAATCATCAGGCTACATGGCATACCAGTCTCTATCGTTTCAGATCGAGATCCACATTTTACTTCAAAATTTTGGAAGAGTCTCCAACAAGCCATGGGAACGAAGCTCCACTTTTTTACCGCCTATCACCCGCAAACAGATGGCCAATCGGAAAGGACGATTCAGACACTTGAAGACATGTTAAGAGCCTGTGCTCTAGACCTCGAGGGCACCTGGGAAGATCATCTTGCTTTGATAGAATTCGCATACAACAATAGTTTCCAAGCTACGATTAAGATGGCACCATTTGAAGCACTATATGGTAGGAGATGCAGGACGCAAGTGTGCTGGGATGAAGTTGGAATTCGAATTATTCTTGGTCCCGAATTAATTGAAAAATCCGCAGAAGTTATTACAATAGTAAGGGACAGAATTAAAGCCGCGCAAGACCGTCAAAAATCATATGTTGACACGCGGAGAAAAGATCTGCAGTTTGATGTCGGGGAGAAAGTTTTTCTTCGAGTAGCTCCAATTAAGGGTTTAGTGCGGTTCGAAAAAAGAGGAAAACTAAAACCACGTTACATAGGGCCTTTCGAAATCCTGGAAAGAATTGGAGAAGTAGCTTACCGCCTTGCATTACCACCGGACCTGTCACAAGTGCACGATGTATTTCACGTATCGATGATAAGGAAATACATTACGGATCCAGGTCATGTTATCAATTTTAAATACTTAGAATTAAATCGGGACATGACATATGAGGAAGTACCTGCAACTATTCTGGAAAGAAAAATGCATATCCTCAAAAATCAGCAGATTCCCTTAATACTAGTGAAATGGAATAGGCATGGGAGAGAAGAAGCCACTTGGGAAAGGGAAGACGAAATTTTAGCAAAATACCCAGCTGTAGTCTAAACATTTAGTAAGTGAAATTTCGGGGACAAAATATTTATTAGGAGGGTAGAATGTAATACCGCGTGCATATTTCATACTTGAACATAATTTTAAATTACTTTATAATTTTAAAATATTTGTTTTACTAACAACAATTTTAGTATCCTTAAAAAAAATCATTTTTTTCATGCAGGAAAAGTTGGACGAGCTGCTCAAACTCAAAGGTACTCATAGCACTTAAAAATAAAATTTGAGACTTACCCATAACACGACTAAAGAGTATAAAATAAAATAGGTGTATAAATATATATAAGTGTATATATATATGTGTGTATAAGTATATATGTATATATAAATATAATAAAATAACGTAAATGGATAGGTAATACTAGAAAACTTAGCTGGTAAGTAACTTAGCTAGTAAGTAGATAAGAGTTGTAGTAAAAAAAAAAAAGCAAAACGTGGATAAGGATAAGGGGACCTAATCTATCAACGTGACTAGGTAAGGTTAGTCACACACATATATTACTATCTATAAATACAAACCTTACCTACTCATTCCATTCATAATACGAAAAGGAAAAAAAAACACTGAATCTGCACGAGCAATCATGTGCTGGCAAAATTGAAGTTCAAATACCGAACAAAGGTAACTATATTTTCATATTCTTTTATTAGATTTTTAATTTGTGAAAAATCATTCAGCTATTCTCATGCATGAAATATAATGTAATTTCATTTTACTAAAATACCACCCTACTTATAGTATATTATTAATATTAAGTATTAACACTAGTAATGTTGTACTTTGAAGAATAAATTACAGAGTCATTTAGAAATAAATCTCTAAATAAAATGTGCTAAGTGCAGTACTAAAGGAGTTTGAGGCTCATACCAATCTTTTCTCCATCAAGAACAAAAGTACAAGTCAACAAGGTGGGTAACATTATCTGCAGTAAAGTGGTAATGTTTTGTCGTTTGTTAATGTATGCATTGTATTTATTATATCAACCAATGTGTTATTATTATTCCGAATCTTTGGATCTAAGTGGCCAATTAGACTGACGAATTAAGGACCGACGGCTCTATCGGGCCAGAGCCTTATGTGTTCATTGTGTACTCACCATAGTGATCTTCAGATCATAGAGCCTATTGGACCTACGGGTTAAGGATCGACGGATCTATCGGACAATTATATTTATGAAATAACTGACGAGTCCGGTTCATAATAATACAATCTGTGTGCACTTTCAAATGACTTAACAGTCTGCAGGTTAGCCACTGAGATTTCATCTCAAGCCCCATTTTTAAACATTTCATGTTTCGGCGTGGAAGCTCGGGAGCTGCCATAACACCTAGTCCTTGACCAAATATTTAAATAAATCCACTTTATTTAAGCCAGTATTGTTAGCTATAAAACTCTTATGTCTATAATAAACCAGGCACGATTATTTGCATTGACAATGTTTTGCTAAATTACATTTTTCTTATAATATATCTGTATTACCTGCTATATCCCTCTGTCATTAGATTTGTTATTTCGCTTCCACTGGAAAGAGAAATTTTTTTTTATTCAGACACGTGTTTACTACGTGGCAAACTTCGGTCTCGACTCGCTCAAACCATAGAGGGTTTAACGTACCGGGAACGGGGCGCTACACTTTTAATGTTAAAATTGCATGCATGATAGGTATCCTAAATGGCATCTCTTCTTATATTAAGTTAGTTATAACATACTTATGTTCATGTTAACCTAATTTTGGATTTGTCCTATTTATGTAAGTATTTGGCTTAGACATGTGGGTAAGACACGAGTTAGGCACAAATAAGGTTAGACACTTTAATAAAACAATATATAAGTACACACACACACACACACACACACACACATATATATATATATATATATATATATATATATATATAACTCGTGTTTTCATAAATGTGGTCTTCCGCTTTACTCACTTTAAGTATAAATTCTTTAAACGTCAACTGATTTTCTCCTAAGTGAGTGGCATCGATTTGTGGGGCGCTACAGGAGGTTTCTCCATTCTTGACGCATAAATGTTGCACTAACCTTGAAGAATGTGATTCTGAAATCAGTTGGATCTCCATTAATCCTGAATTTACCCTGTAATTAAAAATACTATAAAGATTTTTATTAAGTTATATAGTTTTATCAAAATATTAAGTTATTAGAGTGTCATCTAAATCTCTTCCATCACTTCAGTGCCAAAGACAGCCCTATCTTCCAATTCTGAGTTAAACTTCTCAGAATTGGTGATATCTCCTTCTTCCTCAGCCATAATCATGTAAGAGATTTTTTGTTTCCATTTATGGCCATAGACAAATGGTTCATCACAATTATAACATAGCCCATTTTCTCTTCTAGCAGCCATCTCAGATGATGTGAGAACCTTAAATGGCACTCTTGAGTTTGCATTAGATGACTTACTTAAACTTTCAGCAGTAGGCTCCCCTTTCTTCCATGATAGAGAGTTAGAGTTAGGGTTAGGGTTAAGGTTAGGGTTAGAGACCCTAGAGAAGGACCTAAGTTTCTTAGTTAGTGCAGTAGTGGCTTGGTCTTATTTCCTTCCCAATTTGATGGCATGTTGTAGATGTGTAGGCTCACACATAGAAACTGTGGATTGTAATTCCTCATCAAGTCCCCCAACGAAGCTAGCCACAAAATAAGCTTCAGAAAAGACATCACCAGTAACCAATAACATGCATGCCTTCAATATCTCAAACTTATCCACATATTCTTCATAATTACCAGTCTGTTTGAGTTTGTTGAATTCAGATATCATAGATGAATCCCTGATTTCCTCAAACCTACTGGACAATATTGCTATAAATTGTATCCAAGTAAGATCTATGTTTCTTTGATTGGAATTTTGAACCCATAGAGCAGCCTTACCCTCAAAATGAATAGATGCAAGTGTAATTTTATGTTGATCTGTCATGTTAGACATGAGTTTGAAGTAGCCATTGCATTTGAGTATCCATGATCTAGGTTCAGATCCATCAAACCTTCGAAATTCAATCTTAGGAACTGGATTGTGAAAATTAGTACCCTCAGTAAGGAGTTTCTGACCTGATGACTCTTGATGTTGGTAAAATGGTGTTGGTCCTGAAGACCCTGGTTAGGACTTCCCAATATTGATGGCCCAGATGAATTCCCATTGTCTTTATCCCAATTACTCAATTGCAGCTATAACATTGCTAGGGTTTTAGCAACATTATCAAACTTCTCGTCCATTTTAGCAGCCTAGCCTTTCATATTATCTGTTAACATTCCCTCTGTAGCTTCCCATTTCAATGTTTCAGCCTGGATTAATTTCTCCAGCTTTTTGTGTGATTCCTGTAAGTCCTTCGACCATAATCAAGATTGAGTGCTCTGAATACCAACTGTTATGATTATGAATTTATTTTCAGATGTAACATAATTTTCTGTAAATTTTTGGGATAATTTTCTGAGAATTTGTATGAATGCAATAAAACTTGGGAAGAGAGAAGAGAGAGAAATTGAGGGAGAATTGTGGTTAATTTTTCTGATGCCTCATTCATCGGCCTCAGGCTATTTTTGTAACCAATAATGGGGTCCACACACAGATGGATATTTTAGGTGAGTTTTTTTTGTTCAATTTCGATGGAGGTGCAATTTTTTTTGTTGTGTGTGTGTCGAGTGGAGGTTTTTGGGTGATTCTGCAATCTTAGTCGAGCAAAGAGGCTGGAATGGGTTGTTACTTTGTTTTGTTCCTCAATGGTTTCCTTCCAAAATAAACTCGTTATTCAACAATATCCTTTTTTTACACCACATTCAATAATTAACTTGAATCCAATTCAACTGTGTATTGCTAGAAAAATAATTATTCCTTATCTAAGATGCAATTGTTTATGTTAAATGCAATGATTTTATATATATGCAATGTATTTTGGGTGCATGCAATTTTTTAATGTATATGTAATATTTTTTAGTATATGTAATGTGTCTTAGCATATGCAATGTCTTTTTTTTACTGAACAATGCATTTTTAAGGTATATGCATTTTTAATTTCGACATTATTAAAAAGGAAATAATTATATTTTTTTAAAATTTGTCAAAAAATTTTAATTTTTTTTCTGTATAAATTGAGATTGGAAAAATATTTATTAATCAATAATTATTTAAACTAAAAAAAGAAATAAGATTTTTTTAATAATAATAATAAGAATTTTACATATTATATAATAAAAATAATAATAATTGAAGGTGAGAAAGGTAATATGATGAGACACAAAATGAAACCTGACAACTTTCATAATTTTTTTTTTTCAGAATCACGTGGGTTTCTTTTTGTTCGGAAAAAATGGAAAGCAAGGACACATTGGACATAACACAACACTCAAAAATAATTTTTGTATCTAATTGCTATTTTGATTTATGGATTGTAGTGATCAGTTCTTGCCCCCATCTATTAAAAAAAATGACTACCATGTGCTTGCTAAATATCTACGTGCTCCACCACATATTAATTATGTGTTTCGATTAAAATAAATAAGAATTTAAGATTTAATTATAATTTAGGCTCTTAATTTGTTTAAGATAGGAAATATTTCAATAAAATGACTTATAAGCTGATGGAATTATGTCTTAATATCAAGAATCATTATGTAACTTAAGCCGTATCCAATAATAGTCCCGCATGTTTTCACTTTTTCAATATTGATCTTTTGGATCAAAATTAAAGAAGAGTAAAATATAAGTATATAATTAAAACTGGACAAAAAAAAATGGGACCAAAATTAAAGAAATAAACATATAGAACCAAATTTAATCATGTATATATATTTTCCTTTTGAAATTTTGGTCCAAAAGGATCAAATTTTACACCAAAATGACAAGAATTGAAAAATTAGAAGTTTTCATGACTAACATTGAACAGACTTAAGTTACGTAACTATTCTTAATATTAATTAACTCCACCCCATCATTACACAACCACTTAATTATTTCAACATTACATTTTAATTATCACCTACTCTTTTTTTTTTTTTTTTTTTTTTTAAATTTACTAACTTATTAAATCCTATAAAATCTAAACTCTCAAACATATACAATATTTAAATGCACCACCTTTTAGTGTTCATGAAATCCACATAGATTTCAAATTCATTAAAATTCCTAACCAAACACATCCTAAAAGCAGTAAAAAAAGAAAATTTTGCAAATTGATTTAATTTTGTGACACTTGTTTTATAATTAACCCAGTGGGTTTGGGTGGACCGGGGTCTTTGTGTGTGTGGGGGTGTGGGGTTGTGAGTTGGGGTTTTCAAGATCACCCTTGGCTATTGAATGGCCCTGCGGCCCCCGCCCCCAATGATAAAGCATAACAGATATTTGCAAACTCTACCTACAATTTTCACAATTTAAAAATATTTTTAAAAAATTAAAATTTGGAAAATTTAACTTAAAAAAATAAGTGTTCACTACAAAAAAGACGAAGTTTACTGACGGTTGAAAAATCATCGTTAAAACAAGCGTCACTAACTCTAGCAACGGTTTTTTTATAACCGTCGCCAATTTGCAATGGTTGGTAACCGTCGTAGAAACGTCTCAAATAGAGTCACCGTCGCTAAAATCATCGCAAAAATTGTCGCTAAATTAGCAATTTTCGAAAAAAATGGATCCTGGGTGATTTGAACCCGCATCACAGGGGTGTCTGAGCGGGCACCAAACCACGGGCCAATTATGACATAACCACCAAGCTCCTCACAAGCCTTGCAATAATAAGGCAATTTCGCTCTCGTGGGGGGGGGATTGAACACGGGACCTCGTAGGCGCCCGGGCGGGCACTTGTTTTCATTCGTTTATTTTACGACATTAATTGTATATATGCTCAAAATACATTTTAATTTAAAAAAATATTTTAATTAGTTTATTCCATTTAACTAATTTAATTATTTAATAACTTTTTAAAATTAAAATTATAATTATTTTAACTTAACTTAAAAAATTCTAATTAATTTTTGTCATATTCTTTTAGAATTCTACTTTTAATAGATGTTTACAAAAAAAAATTAAAAAAAATTTAATGTGTTTATTTCACTTATCTAATTTAATTATTTAATAAACCTTTTAATTTTTTTTAACTTTATAAATTCTAATTAAACTATTTCACATTCTTTTAAAATTGTATTTTTAATATTTTTTTTATAAAAAAATCGTTTTTTTAAATTAGTTTATTCCACTTATCTAACTTAATTATTTAATAACCCTTTTAAATTATATTCTTTTTACTTTATAAATTCTAATTAAATTATTTCATATTCTTTTAAAATTGTATTTTTAATGAATTTTTACCAAAAATAAATCATTTTTTAATTCTTTTAATTAATTTATTCCACTTATCTAATTTAATTATTTAATAAGCTCTTTAAATTATAATTTTTTTTTCTTTATAAATTTTAATGAAATGATGTTATATGTGAATATTACAAATGAAGATAATATAATTATTGTTTGTCATCCTCATCGTCGTTCTCATCATGATCATCATCATCCTCGTCATTTTCGTCAATCTTGTTAAGTGAAAACAAGTAATATTATTCAATAGAACCAAGTAATACTGTTAAGTGAAACTAGGATGCATGGGTACTCGAAAATTTTGAATAATGCAGTGTCGGATACTTCGTGGGTACAAGTCAATAATTTTATATGAGGAACGATACGGGTAGGATACGCACCCGATACACCACTTGGCGTGTCCCAATTAAAAATATTAATAAGACTTTCGGGTACCGTGTCAGACACGACTGATTAGCGTGTTGGACACAAATAAGCTACACGTGGGGCCAAATTTGCAAAATTTATTTTATTTTTTACCTTGAAATAAATTTATTTTATATTAAATTAACCCAAATTAGCCTACAAACAGTAAAAACATATTGACTCTCTTTATTGCTCACTCGGTCAAACCACTGTCAAACTGTTAGTCGTTCACATATTTTATTACGATGTTCATCTCGTTTTGATTTTATATTTATTTAGATGTTAAAAAATTGCATAGATTAAAAAGACACACATTTTCAAAAAAAAAAGAGGAAATATTTATATATACAATGAAAATATAAAATAATTTGAAAATTTATAATCGTATTCAAGCCGTATCTTACCCAATTATTTTTAAAAATACGTGTCCCAATACCGGCACCGTATCATACCCGTATTGCCGTACACGTGTCCGTGCAACCTAGTTGTTAAATGATCAAAACAAGTAACATTGTTTATTAAAACAAGTAATATTGTTAAGTGATCAAAACAAGTACTCCCTCCGTCCCATGAGGACTTAAACACTGAAAATGACACGCAAACCAAGTAAAGTGGGTTTGAGTGGAATAAAATAAGGGTGTTGTGAGTGTATTAATATTATATTTGTTTCCATTTTGGGAATGTTCAAGTAATGTTGGGACGTAATAAGGCAAGTGTTCAAGTAATGTTGGGACGGAGAGAGTAATAGAGTTCAATAGAACCAAGTAATAACATTAAGTGAAAACAAGTAATATTGTTCGAGAATATATTTTTTTCAGAACTATAACTTTAAGGGGTGACAAAAATAGGACTGTAACTTTTTGGGCTGACAAAAGTAGGACCGTAACTTTTAAAAGTAGGCCCATAACTTTTAAAAGTAGCAATTTCAAGCCAAATTAAGCTTGAATTGCCCTCTTTCGAGCTCAAATCGCACACATGAAAACTCTTACTAATAAATATTTTGTTAAATACAAAATACGTCCGAAAAGAATCAAACACTCATCATGTTTGTTATATAGCAAGTCTACTCATTTTTAAATTCACCCCCTCTTTTTTTCCATAGACCGACTAGAAAAGAGTCGATGATAATCCATAACAAGCACTAATACACATTTGGCCTTGGACAACTATTAAAATAGCCCTTAGAGAGCGGTTATAACAGTTGTCCAAGTAACAGCTGTCCAAGCTTGGACAGCTGTTAAAAAACCGCTATCTAAAAAAAAGACTTAGACAGCGGTTTTGAACCGCTGTGCAAGATTGCAGCTTAGACAGCGGTTTTCAACCGCTGTCCAAATTCCTCCCTTGGAGGGACGGTTTTCAACCGCTGTCTAATATATTTTTTAAAAAAAATCGATTTTTAGGCAAGGACCCACCAACCATCTAATATATAAGCCACCGCTTGGGCACTAACTTTCTTGCGTTTACTTAATGAAATTAATTCTATATGTCCTAGAATTCGTTTTTTTTACAACTTTTTTTTTAATTATTTATTTCAATTATCTTATTTATTAATCCAATCACACTTTTTTATATAATAATAATTTTTTTATATAAATTTAAATTAAATTATATTAAAATTATATTTTTTACTTGTTTTTTTTTTAAAAGTACACTACGTACCTTTCTTTTAAACTTGTAATATTTTTCCTTTTAAACAAGTAATATACTTTTTTTATCTTAATAAGTAATATTTTTCTTTAAACAAGTAATATTTTTTCTTCTAAACAAGTAATATATATGTTTCTTTAAACAAGTTATACATTTCTATTTAAACAAGTAATTCTTTTCTTTAAACAAGTAATACTTTTTCATCTAAACAAGTAATACTTTTCTTGCGTTTATTTAATGAAATTAATTATATATGTTCTAAAAATCATTTTTTCTTACAATTTTTTTTAAAATTCTTTATTTCAATTATCTTATTTGTTAATTCAATCACATTTTTATATAATAATTTTTTTTATATAAATTTTAATTAAATTAAATTAAATTATATTAAAATTATATTTTTTACCTGTACTTTTTTTTAAAAAAGTACTACCTTTCTTTTAAACTTGTAATAATTTCCCTTCTAAAAAAGTAATACTTTTCTATCTAAATAAGTAATATTTTCCTTTAAACAAGTAATACTTTTTCATCTAAACAAGTAATATTTTTCTTTAAACAAGTTATACTTTTCTATCTAAACAAGTAATACTTTTCTATTTAAACAAGTAATATTATGAACAAATTTTACATAAGAGTTTGTGTTAATCTCATTATATACGACGAATATTAAAAAGAAATAACACGAGAATTTAAAGAATAAAATATTTGAACTGTATCTAAAAAGAATTTACAAATTAAAACAAAAAAATAAAACAAAAAATAAAAGCTTTACAAAAAAAAAAAAAAAAATTAATTCACTTGAGAATTTTGTTATGAACCATTTGTCCAAGCTTTTACCTTGACAACATTGTTCAAAACCGCTCTCCAATTACCCTTGCACAACGGTTCATAGCTTTGATCTTGGACAACGATTTTTAACCCCAGTCTTTGTTTTTTTTTTTGTTTTTTTAATAGAACCGCTCTCCAAGGAACCACTTGGAGAGCTGTTCGAAAAAAGGGCTGTCCAAGTGGAGCTCTCCAAACTCAAATGTGTAGTAGTGAAGATAATTAATGTCAGGAGATTAAAGATGAAGAAGGCAAGAGACGACGAGAAAAGTTGGGGTTAATTACCTAGTTGAGATAAGCCGCAACACATGGAAGAACCAGTAAACCAGGTTCACAACTGCTACCATCACAGGCAACGTTTTCTACAAAAAATCATTAATTAAACTAGGCCAACTTATTATTCACAATTAACACTAAGGGTATGACTAGGGAATGATAATGGATATCATTGAGGGATCAATCATTAAGGGTTATTGATTGCATTGTTATTGCTTGTTTAGAGTATGGACAATGAGTATGATGTGAGGTGGGTTGAGTGAGTAGGGGTAATCAATTGCTTACTTCTATTCTCATTACTTGTATATCAAAACTACCAAGCATCATTAATAGAAGTAATTCTCATTACCCACTTCCATTACCCCTAACCAAGCGGATCCTAATTAAATATGGAAGAAGAGTTCATTAATTTATTAGAAACAAGAATTCTGGAAAATATTAACTAATTTAATAATATAATTTGCTAGTACTTCTATCACATGGAAGAAGAAAAGGCAGACTTTAAAAAATAACCGAAAATAGAGATTCTTTTTAGGAACAAACAATACAGATTCACTTAATTAGTTGATTTAATCTCATCTTAAAAGCATCGATCACAAAACTCTTTCATGAGTGCACCAACATACAGGGAATAATGTTTATTAAGGACAATAACTTAGGGGATTGTGTTTTAAGGACAATAATTTTAAGGGCTTGAAAATGTAGGACAATATATTTTAAAACTTATAAATATAGGACAATATGTTTTAAAACATATAAATATAGAACAATATGTTTTAAAAATATGTAAATGTAGGACAATCGAGCCCGAACCTCACATGATATTTCAGCCCGATTCGGACTTATTCGAGCTCAATTGTCCTACATTTACAGATTTTAAAACATATTGTCCTATATTTACATAATTTAAAACATGTCCTACAATTCCAATTCCGTAAAATTATTGTCCTTAAAACACAACTCCCCCAAAATTATTTTCCTAGAAAAACATTTTTCCCCCAACATACAACACCAAAATGTGGGAAACATTGCTAAATATTTGGGGTGGGAAGGTAGTCTTACACTTGCTATGAAGTCGTATCAAATTAAACTTCTGGTGAGGCAGTATTAGGAGAATCATCAAAGTGCAAGTTAGGAATACTGCAACAAAATCGAAAAAACAAAAGATGACGTCAACTAAATTTATGTCAAACTTGAACAACATTATATTTTAATGAAATGAAGGAGTTAGATTCACACCCAGCAAGTTTCATAGCAAGATACAGGAGAGGCAAAGCCAAGTTGATGTTACTGTTGGGTGAAATATTGTAATAATTCTTCCTTCCACCCACAAATTTGAATAGTATATTCACAAGTCTATTTTTGACCTAAATCTTATTCCTTCATTTCACAAATTTGAATAGTATACTGCACAGACCCTAATGACGAGGTAGGAACAGATTTTATCAAAATTCCAAAAGCAAGAAAAATATCTGTTGAACATCACATACCTGCTGTAGATCTGTTCTATGTTGTATTTTATAAAATAGCTGACAAATCATGTTAACAAAAATAAAAAATACAAGAATCAAATAACACAAAAGCAGAATCAAATCGCTCCTGCTTCATCAAATCTCAAAATCAAAAAGCCGCATACATTTCATTTCAAAATAGACGGAAACATGTAGAAATATGAAATATCATAATAAAATCGCACAAAAAAAAAAAAAGAATCAAGGAACACTAATTTCCAAAAAACCCAAATATTTTTGTGAAACCCTTTTCGACCAAAACCATCGGTTGAAGGAACAAGAAAAGAGAATCACCTTGAGTAGTTGTTAATTGATTAATTCTTCGCACAATATGTCGGACTGAATCGTTCTTCTTTGCTGTGAATTTCCTTGATCTCTCACTAAATCCGACGAAGCTTCATGAACAGTGAAAATGTAATTAACCCGGCCCTGGTATATAAAGTGGCATTTCAGTAATTGGGTTGATGTAAAAGGGCATATTCGTCTGAAGTTAAAAGTTAGGAGGACAAAATTGTATTTTCGCAAGTGGGAAATCACGCGGATTACTTTATCACCCCCCACCCCGACCATTTATCACCTCAAAGCGTGATAATTACATATTTCAGTACCAGATTGGGGTTTAATCCAGGGCCAGAGTCCAACATACCAAACGCATTTTTGGGCTGTACAAATTTGTCTATCATGCCTAATATGGCAAAGCAAACGCGCCCTATACATCTTATATTATGTATTCTTTAATCATTGTGTAAAAAATAAATAGAAAACTTAACAAAGGGACGAACAAAGTAATTGAAACAGAAAGATGATGAATGCTTACTGCATTAACTCCTTCATATCTGATATTATAGTCTCTCCGACCCTGTTAATCACGAAGTCAACTCCTTCCTGCATGTGCGCACCTCATTAAAGAAATTAATTGATAATGACAATAAATACAATAAGGGGCGGGAAAATATTTTTTTAAGGACAGTAACTTGGGTTGTGGTTTAAGGAAAATAATTTTATGTACTTGAAAATTTAAGATAATGTGTTTAAAAATATATAAATATATGACAATATGTTTTAGGATTGTTGGATTATTCCTACAAAAAGGAAACATGCCTTTCTTCTGGAATAATATCAGCGGAAGGATTAACAAGCCGGTTGAATTCCACGTTGCACTGGATTCTCCTAGTCCGAATAGCAATCACACGAACTGCTTTCAATTTTCACAATCTAAGTGCCTTTGATGTATTTGAAATATGGCGATCAGAATTTATCTGTGAGTCTAATGAGGCGTCAAAGCCAGTGTTTTAAAATGAGAAGGAAAACTTCCTTTTACCGTAAGCGTGAAGAAGATTTTTCTCATTTCAAAAAACAAATTCAAAATTTGGGATTATCCGTAACTGAATCCCTAATATCATGTGTGCATATAATTTAATATTAATTAATTAATAAAAAATAATTAATACTTTCATCTCCCACTCACACATGTAATTTTGAATCTTACACTCATTCTCTTCACGTTATATTTCATCACATATAACATTTTCATACAGGCAAATAAATCGTGTGACCTACGATAATATGAGTTTTTTTTTCGCTATATACTTGTTAAGGACATATAGCAACTCAACCAGTTTTATATGAATATTTCAAAACTCGTTATACCCCAGAACTCTTTTATTTTAACACCAATTGACATATCTCATTATTCCTTTGAAAATTAGAGCATATTCAATCTTTCATAAAATCTATGTATCCATAATCGAGTTCACAACTCAATTGACTAGTCAATGAATACTATAGAATGTGTTAATAAAGATATTCTTCATTTCACACAGAATATCCACAAACTCCCACTATAGCTGTGTTGGGAAATTTGTATTAAGTTTTGATGGAAGTTCCAAAACAGGTTGTAATAGGACCAGTCAGATCTGTTAGCTGACTGATGATTTAGAATCAGATTAAGATGACCAGCTGATATGTATAGATAGCTGATGTAAAAGATAGGTCACATATTGAGGGGGAACTCAATATGTATAGGTCAGGTCAAATTATCAGATGATCAGATAAGGTCAGATGATCAGAAGACTAAACAAGTCAGAAGACAAAAAGAAGTCAGATGATCAGGTGAAGACATAAAGCTCAAGTTCAGAAGACCTGAAGATCAGATGACTCAAGAAGACCAGAAGGCCTACATCACCCGAGTCTGCAAGTTGTGCTAAGATAACCTGCATCAGAAGACTCTATCAGGTAGACTGATCAGTTATCTGATCAGGTCAGCATGGATAATACTTCGGGTATGTATCATGATTTGCCTAAGTTTTCCATTGATGAGTATGCAGACTGGACTATATACATGAGCAACCATCTGGGACCAATAAGCAACAGGATGATGGAAGTTCTTGAACGAGGACCCATCATCATCTACCACGACAACCCAGCTGTAGGAGGTGATCCAGACTTTCCAGTTGGAAGCCTTGTCAGAAAGAGTCCCGCCCTCATGGATGCTGAAGAAAGAAAGCTGTACACTCTGGATACAATAGCCAGACACATAATCATGAAGACGATGGACAAGATAACCAAAGAAAAGATAAAGTATCTCAAGACAGCCAAACAGATGAGGGATACGCTTGCTGAAATGTGTGTAGGAAATGATCTGATTAAAGATAGCAGACTGCAAGCCGAACTGGTGAAATTTGAGAAACTTAAGATGCTACCAAATGAAACCATCAATGAGCTCGATGGAAGAATCACCATGGCAGTCAACAAGCTACGGGAACTTGGACGAGAAATGTCAGATAAAGACATCAACTACAAGATCTTGAGATCTCTGACTAAGAAGTGGGATATGAAAGTCACAATAATAAAGGATTGTCAAGATATTGCTAAGATGAAACCAAGCAACATGTTCCTGAGCCTTAAAGCCCATGAGTTTGATCTGATCGAAAGAGGGCAAGAAGAAGAAGATGAGTCGCCTGCCGAAGCCACACCTAGCATTGTTAATCCGGGCCGGGCTAAACGGGCCGGCCCGTTTAAACCTATTATATGCAGGGTTAGGGCCGAGCAATGGGAGGCCCGTTTAAAATCGAGCCTTTTTGGCACGGACCGATTAGCCCGCGGGCTAAACGGGCTAGCCCGCCGGTTAACCGGGTCAACCCGTTTAGCCCGTTTATATTTATATATACTCAATTTTTATTTTTTTTTCTAATTTTTTAATTAATTTTTTTTAAAGTTTTTTCACAAATTTAAATAAGGCAAAAATCAATTATGACCAATCAATTACAAATTAAATATTTCTATTTGATTTAGTCAATTAATAATTAATCCTCTCCAATTCAATATTTTTTAACAGTTTTGAATTTCTATTAAATTGAATAAATAAGTAAAATATTAATCCAATATAAAATAATAATATAATATTTTTATAAATTCTATTATGAAATTTGTTCATAATATGAAACTGATATCATTATAATTATAAATTAATATTATGGTATTAATTTATAAATGTGATGATACAAATTTTATATTATTAACTAATTTCATGGGAACTTTGCTCAATTATGTTATTAAAGATGATGGGAACTAATTTTATATTTTGAACATTTGTTATTAAAGATGATGGGGCAGTCTGGATCAAAATTTTTGTCATTATGTAATGTTAATGTTTGAACATTTTTTTTGTTAATTTTTTTCGGAGCCCGTTAGGTGGCCCGTTTAGCCCGCAACCCGCTAGGGTTAGGGTTAGGTCTCAACTATTAGAGGCCCGTTTAAAATGAACCGCTTAAGGCCCGGGACCGTTTGGCCCGTAGCCCTGTAGGGCTGGCCCTAATGGGTTAGGGCCGACCCGTTTAACAATACTAGCCACACCTGCCACATCAAAATCAGTTGCATTCAAAGCAGCTGGCAGCAACTCAAAGTCTACTGAACTTGTTGGAAATATTATAAGCAAAACTGAACAGATTGTTTTGCTAACCAGAAAACTTGAAAAATCTAACATTCAACTTGGTAAGTATCGTAGATTTTACAGGGATTATCAGAACAGCAGAGGAAGAGATAGGAGGCCAGCTGACAGATATCCAGAAAGAACCAGATCTGATGATCGAAGAGATGATCATAGAGAAGATCGTAGAGAGAATAAGAAAAGAGATGATCGATCTGATGAAAGGAGAGACAACAAATCAGAAAGGAGAAACTCAGACTACAATCAGACAGGTAAGTCACCTGACAGATTCTATAGACGAAATGACTCACCTGGCAGAAGGAGTTCCGTGGAGCGTGTTTCAACTGTCAGAAACCAGGTCATTACAACTCAGATTGCCCGGACCTGACTCCAAAAGAAAGAGAAGACAAGCGGAACAGACGAGAACAAAGATATAGAGATAAAAAAGCCATGGTTGCTGATACATCTGGGATCGATGATTCTTATCTGCCTTCAGAGGATTCTGGCTACTCATCTGTAGAGGACTTCTGTCTGATAAGCAACGCTGATGATTTCTACCACTACGATGATCTGATGTTCTCATCTGATGAAGACATCTGTCTCATGACTAAGGAGGAAGACCAATCTGAGGTAACCTCTAATCCTTTTGTTCTTTCAGTTTCCACACCAGCTATGATTAGCACACCTGCTAGAGAGATTGACTTGCAGCTCTATTCTGAGTAATTGCTTGATGAACTCTCTACTGCAGTAGACACTTATATAATAGTGGAAGCTGAAAACGATAAGCTAAGGATTGAAAATACTCAGCTTGTTAAGGAAGATACTGTCAGTAAAGCTGCTGAACTAAAATCGGCTGAAGCTGCTCAGAAGATAACTGAAAGTTCTGAAAGTTAATTCTTCTGATCAGGAGAAGCAGATTAAGGAACAACTAGCTATCAATAAACAGGAAGCTGATGATTTTAAAATCCTACAAGCCAAGTTTGATGAACTCTTCCGACTACATGAGAGTCTGAAATTAACTGAGGATAGTTTACATAAGAAAATACAGGTTTTCACGAAATCTTCTAAAACCGTTCAGGATATGAACAACTATTTTCGTACGACAACTAATAAGAAGGGAATTGGGTATGAAAACCCTTCTACATCCTCAAAAGCCCCGTCTGATTCACTTCAGAAAAGTGTAATCAAACGAGTTTCTGATATAGATACACATAAAGCAAAATATGTATCTGATAAGGGAAAGATGTTGGGATTATACTGAAAAGTATGCTTTTACTTTGTATAATCAAAACTGAATTTCGGACTTATTTACTGAAATATATTGTTTATCACTGATGCTTTAAATATCATCGAATGTTACATATATTTACTGCATAACTGTTCAATAAATAGTACGTGTTACATTGTAGTTAATTTAGTGATACCAGATCACAGAAGATTAAATTAACAATCCCTTGTAACTAAACGTACACCATTCACGACCTAGATGGAAATGAACAATCCATCGTGAAAGGTTGAAGTGTAAGGCTCAGATTGGCTTGTCTTGACCAAGAGATTACACTAGTGCATGACTGATGCACTGAATAGGATCTACTGGAGGACAAATTCTTCAGAACTGAACAAGGAAGAATTAGACCTCAGTGGTTCGTTATTTCTTAATCTTCGTTTCTTAAATAGGATCACGTGTGGTTGGTAACTATTGCTTTGACTTATCATGGATAGAGAATCAACGAGATTCAATATTTTTTATCTTGGGCAATATTATTGGTCACATGTGATTGCTAAGATTTAATACGGAGAATCGTGTGCAATTACGCTTGTTCGATTTGCCCCCTTGGGAGGTTCATAAGTTTTATCATACCAAATCTTGCAAGTGGAACTAGTTTCCGGTATGAGTAATAATGTTGAACCGTTCCTTAACCGAGGACAAAAGATATTAATTAACGGAAAACTATTTCAGTGGCTTGAATTAATTAATGGGCTAGATAATCTTAAACACGGGAAATAATAACCGGGAGCCATATTGACTGTAATATGGGTTAAGATGGATAGTGCAATATTAATTATGTAGTGGGATTAATTAATATTTATGGGCTTGAATAATATTGTGGCTCAATATTGATAATTCAAGATCCATTGGAAGGTCCAATCTTAATTCTCCTAAAGGCCCCCTAAGTAGCACAACATAAAGTCCAATAACTGAAAAAGGTGTTTAAAATAAAATAACTATTGTTGCCTTATTTTTTCCATGTTTTTCGAAATTTATGGATATAAAGGGGAGAAAGATGTTTTTGAATTTTGTTATGGAATGAAGATATGAATTCTTGGAATACAAGATTATCTCATTAAATTCAAGAAATCTCCCACTTGGTTATCCATAGGGAAATTTTTGAAAATTTTGATAATTAAGGGAAAGAAAGATTTTTCTTGAAAAGATATTATGGGAGATATGTATTTCTTGAAATACAAGAATATCTCATAAATTCAAGAAGATCCAAATCTTGGATTCTTGCCCTATAATTTTCGAAATTAATCCATAACAAAGAGTAGGTGGGATTTTGTGGAATATTATAATTATGGGAAAAGAATATATGAGATATATTCAAGATTTCTTGGAGATCAAGAAAAGATTTTCCCACATTGTTTTTGCCCTAAAATTTCGACCACCTCTACTATATAAATAGGGGATGATTCTTTCATTCCCAAGTACAATTCCATGTGCTGGAAAAATTAGCAAATCCACAAAGATGGTGCAACATAATTTATTTTCCTTTTGTTAATTGTTCGCAAGTGTCCTACCACCGGATATTCGAGCAAGGATTAAGGGAATACTTGGGAAGTTCTTTTGGTGTGTCTAATAAACAAAGCCATTGCCGTCCCAAAAGGTATGTTCACGTAAACTCGTAGAATTCCGCATGCGTAGGATTTACGTGACTTAATTATATGCATGATTTGTTGTTTGATTATTATTTGAATTAATATAGGATTAATTCATGCTAATAATAATTATGAGAATTAAATTTGTATTTAAATATTCATCCCGAATAGATATGTGTAACTTATTCCCCAACAAGCATCGTATCGAGCCACGGTTTGCCGCTCAATTTTTAAATTGTAATTTAATTCGTTGTCATTAAATTTGAAATTGGATAGTAGAATTGCTAGATCTTTTTTGCAGGTATCCAATTGTCATGAAATTTAATGTGTTTATTTATGCATGCATATAAATTGTGGTTCTTAATTCGATTCGTTCGGATTCGTTTTGCCTCGTGAGAAAATCCACGAGTAGATTAGGATTTGTTTGATTTGATCAATGTAATAGACTAGTCTAGATCTAGGTTTATTTATTTTTGTAAATAAATTGTAACCGGATCGAAAAACGGAGGCGAGACGAAGAATTAAAGGATAAAACCAGGCACCGGGCGCGGGTGGCGTGCGTCATGCTGAAAATGTGCCAAGGAGGCACACGCTGATGATCTTGACGGCACGCGACGGGCACGACAGGGCGAGGCCGAGGGCCGAAAATGAAGCTGGGGATCGCCGCAAGACGGGGGCGGGCGATAGGCAGACGCGGCACCATGCGCTGAGCGGACCGGGCGGGCGGAGGCGAAGCTGCCGGGCGGCGCGTACACAAAGGCCGCAGAGTTCCGCTGGCGAGGCGAGAGTGAGGCGCGCTGGTACGCTGGCTGCCGCCCGCCGAAAGCCCCGCCGAGGCCGCTGAGATCGACGCTGGCGACGCCAAGCCGAGGTCGCCGAATGCGCCGGGCGACTGGCCGGTGTTGGGCAAAGGCGCACGGCGCTGCTTGTTATGGCCATGGGCTGCCGACGCGGGCGCGGCATCCCGGCCGCAAGCTATTTAATGGGTATTTCGAGACGGAATTCTTTTCTAGACGATCGAGTGGGAGAAATTCAAGACCGCGTTTCTTCAAAATCAAGCCAAGAAAAATCAAACCATGACAATTGGATAATTTGTGCCCAATATGTTTATTTTTCCGCTTTGCTTGATTTATAATTGTGCTATCTTATGCTTTATTTAATTTGTTTAAATGTGTTTGCATTAGAGTTGCCCAATGAAAAATCTCACAATCAAAAATTACTAAGTATGTTTAAATAATTAATTGAAAATTTTATTCCGGATAATAAAATTGAATTAATTTTGACCTCCATGATTTATTTATTTGTGAATTCTTTTGGAGAAATTCCCCCCACGGGACGGTCAAAAGTTAGCCTTCACATGAATGAATTCCAAATGGATGATTGTGAATTATTACTAGTGGCAACGATGACCCTCTTGACGAGGCTCGTTCAAAGCAAAATAATAATTCTGTATTTAATCATGATTATTACTTAGGTATAAAATTGATATGCATATACTTCCCCGAAGTCCCTGTCAATTTTATATTGGTCAAGTGGGAGCCAACTATTAACCTGGATATTAAAGGTTTGTAACTGTTCTTGTTTGTAACCTGCTTGAATGTGTTTTAAATAATGACCCACCCCACGTGGCTTAATTAAACTGTTTTGAGATGTTGGCTGATGCATGTTCATATTTTTTGAGATTTTAAATATGATGCATGTGATCGAACCTTGTGATATATTTGTGCTTATGCATATTATTGTTTATTTCAGTTCATCATGTCGCAACCTTTTAATCCACTGTTCAATATACTTAAAGACAATTTGCTTACTGGTGAAAACTTTGTTGATTGGAATCGTAAACTTACTATTGTCCTCACTGCACAAAGCCATAACTGGGTTCTCACTACACCTAAACCAGAAAATCCAAAAGATGAGTCAACTAAAACGGTTAAGAAAGAGTATGCTGACTGGGAGCATTCCAACGAAATGGCAAAGTGTACCATCTTGGCTTCTATGTCAGATGTGTTGCAACACCAACACCAGAACGTTGAGACCGCTGCAGACATCATGACTAGTCTTAAAGCGATGTTTCAACATCAGAACCGTGTTGCTCGTCAGATCACCATGAGGGATTTGCTCTCTATGAAAATGGTGGAGGGAACGCCCGCAAGGGAGCACGTTCTCCAGATGATGGCTCACCTCAATAAACTTGAGGTACTTGGCGCTGAATATGACATCGAGACCCAAATCGATTTCGTGCTCCACTCTCTGCCGAAAAGTTTTGAACAATTCAGGCTGAACTACCAGATGAATAATCAGAAGTTCTCGATGCCTGATCTGTTGCAAGCTTTAGTCTCGGCGGAGGCGATATTAGGGCAAAAGAGCCAAGCATTGGTGGCAAATGGACCTTCTTCTTCTTCTAGGCCAAGGGGTGGTAAGAACAAGAAGAAGGACAAAAGCCACAAACAAGTGAACTCAAGTGTTGCCAATGGCAAAGAAAAGGTGAAGGGAGGTAAAGGAGTGAACAAGCCAGCTAAGGGGAAGTGCTTTAACTGCGGTGAAAAAGGACATTGGAGGCCAGCCTATTCCAAACCCAAAAGGAATGGAAAGAAAGGTAATTCTCACGCACTAGTTGTTGAAACTTGCTTAGCGGCGTATGCCTCCCATTTATGGGTAGTGGATACGGGGTCCACTGATCATGCTTGTTTCACTTTACAGGGTTTTAAATGGACCCGACAACTTAGTGGGAGTGAGATCCTCATCACACTGGGCGATGCTAGGAGAGTGGCAGCTGAAGCAGCGGGAGAGGTGCACCTGTCTTTTGAAGACATTGTTTTAATTTTAAGAGATGTTCTTTACGTTCCGAGTTTTAGAAAGAATTTAATTTCAGTTTCTAAACTTTTTCTTGATGGATATTCGGTTACTTTTAATAAAGTTGTTACCATTTCTCTTTTTGATAAATTTATCTGTCATGGAACGTTGTCGAATAATCTCTATACAATTAACTATGCACACCACTCACAAAATGCATCCTATAACACATCAACTATTTCCGACAAAAGAAAACGTTCATCAGACGTGAACGAGACACTTCTATGGCATCTAAGATTGAGACATATAAATCCAAAGAGGATCCAAAGGTTGGTGCAAGACGGTTCACTGGAGTTTCTCCACGTCGAACCAATTCCAACCTGTGAATCATGTTTGGAGGGTAAAATGATCAAGAAGGCATTTGGAGCTAAGGGGAATAGAGCCAAAGAAGTGTTAGAAATCATTCACACAGATGTATGTGGTCCAATGTCAACCAAAGCAAGAGGAGGTTATGAGTATTTCGTCACTTTTATTGATGATTACTCAAGGTACGGTTATATTTTCCTTATGAAGCATAAATCTTAGGCCTTTGAGAAATTCAAAGAATTTAAGGCTCAAACAGAGAATCATAGGGAAAAACGTATCAAGTCTCTACGATCCGATCGTGGTGACGAATACCTCAGCGATGAGTTTTTGAACTACTTATCTGATGAAGGGATTGCATCTCAGCTAACTGCACCCGGAACCCCTCAACAAAACGGGGTTGCAGAGTGAAGAAACATAACTCTTTTGGAAATGGTTAGATCTATGATGAGTTATCGCGGATCTTCCCAAGTCGCTTCGGGGTCATGCCTTGAAACAAAGCAGACTACATTCTCGAACTTGGTGCCATCCAAATCGGTTCCCAAAACTCCCAAAGAATTGTGGACCCAGGCGCAAGCCTGGTTTGAGACACATGAGGATTTGGGGTGTCCGCCTCACGTTTGATAAGGAAGCCGAGAAATCGATCCTCAATCGTAATTAAGGTTGTTTGTGGGATACCCCGGAACAAAAAAGGGTGTATGTTTTATGGTCCCGAAGATCAAAAGGTGGTCATAAGCACCCACTTTAGATTTTTGGAAGAAGACTATATGAACGAAAGAAGACCCAGAAGTGAGATTACCTTAAATAAGCTAAGGGGGCTAACCTCAATGTCAAACTCGCAAAGATGACATACCAAACGACGACACACTTGCACAACCGAACCTCGTCTTTAGTGGGAGGGTTGTGAAACAGCCCGAGAGATTCATGGGAATAGGAGAGTCCTCGGACTTGATTCCCTGACAAAGACGAATCGCACCCCATGGACATATGACGAGGCAATCCAAGACAAGGATGCAGATTCTTGGCAAACAACAATGAAAGCCGAAATGGGTTCTATGAATCATAACAGAGTGTGGGAGCTAGTCGAACCACTTAATAGGGTCAAACCCATTGGTTGCAAGTGGGTGTATAATAGAAAAAGAGGACCGGACGGGAAGGTGGAAACCTTCAAAGCAAGACTCGTGGCGAAAGGTTATACTCAGAAAGAAGGGATCGATTATGAGGAAAAATTTTCACCCGTAGCCATGCTCAAGTCCATCTGTATTCTCTTATCGATTGCTGTACATCTTGACTTTGAAATCTGGCAAGTGGATGTCAAGACAGATTTCCTTAACGGAAGTCTTGATGAAGAGATCTATATGCAACAACCCCAAGGCTTCATTGAAAAAGGCCAAGAACACCTAGTTTGTAAGCTCATGAAGTCCATATACGGACTCAAACAGGCATCCAGAGCTTGGAACCAATGTTTTGATCATGTTATAAAGTCTTATGGGTTCGATCAAAATGAGTTCGAAAGTTGTGTGTACAAAAAGCGTGTCGGAACTGCATTGGTATTCTTAGTACTATCGTGAGATCGACATTCTCGATCATCGAACGAATGTAAAGGTGTTATCGACGTAAGGGCATGGCTTTCAAAAACAGGTTTGATATGAAGGACTTAGGGGAAGCCGCACACATCCTTGGGATCAAGATCACTTTCGAGATCGCAAAGAAAAGGATGATAGGCTTGCCACAGAAGCTTCTTACATAGACACCGTCTTGAAACGATTCAAAGATGCGAGATTCCAAGAAAGGCTTCGTACCTTTTCGGACATGGAATCCATCTATCTAAGAAAATGTGCCCTAAGACGCCTTGAGGAGATAGATGACATGAGAGGCATTCCTTATGCTTCTACCGCGGGAAGTCTTATGTATGCAATGTTTGTGTCTGAGACCCGGATATCTCGCTTTGCGCTTGGCATGGTGGCAAGATATCAAAGTAACCCGGGAGAAAGAACATTGGGACTACGCTTAAAAACATTCCGAAGTATCCGAAAAGAACTCGGGATAAAATGTTAATTTATCGATCCGATAGTCAAATCCCCATCGGCTACACGGACTCGGATTTCCAATCAGACATAAACTCCAGAAAATCTACCTCCGGTAGTGTGTTTTGCATGGGGGAAGGAGCCGTGACATGGAGAAGCGTCAAGCAGAAATGCGTCGCAAATTCTACTATGGAAGCCGAATATGTAGCTGCTTGCGAGGCAGCGAAAGAAGCGGTATGGCTCAAGAACTTCCTAGTGGACTTGAATGTAGTTCGAATTTGCCCAAAAGAATCATCATTTATTGTGACAATGCCGAGCGATTTGCAAATTCAAGGAACCAAGAGCCCACAAGGCCAGCAAACACATTGAAAAGAAATACCATCTTATACGAGATATCGTTAAGAGAGGAGATATAGATGTGACAGAGATAGCGTCTGAAGACAACCTAGCAGATCCATTCACAAAGGGTCTGCCTCTGAATACATTCGAGAGACATGTGGAAGGAATAGGTGTCAAGACCGCCGCCAACTGCTTTGAGTATAAGTGGGAGAAATTATTAAAGTTCGTGTAGGTGACATTAGATGTCACATATTAGGAACTACACGAGACATGTTGTAGTATACTTAAAAAGCGGACTTTTGAGTATAAGTGGGAGATTGTTGGGATTATCTTTGAAAAGTATGCTTTTACTTTGTATAATCAAAACCTGAATTTCGGACTTATTTATCGAAATAAATTATTTATCATCGATGCTTTAAATATCATTGAATGTTACATATATTTACCTTGATAACTGTTCAATAAATAGTACGTGTTACATTGTAGTTAATTTAGTGATACCAGATCACAGAAGATTAAATTAACAATCCATTGTAACTAAAAGTACACCATTCACGACCTAGATGGAAATGAACAATCCATCGTGAAAGGTTGAAGTGTAAGGCTCATATTGGCTTGTCTTGACCAAGAGATTACACTAATGCATGACTGATGCACTGAATAGGACCTACAGGAGGACAAATTCTTCAGAAGTGAACAAGGAAGAATTAGACCTCAGTGGTTCGTTATTTCTTAATCTTCATTCCTTAAATAGGATCACGTGTGGTTGGTAACTATTGCTTTGACTTATCATGGGTAGAGAATCAACGAGATTCAATACTTTTTATCTTGGGCAATATTATTGGTCACATGTGATTGCTAAGATTTAATACGGAGAATCGTGTGCAAGTACACTTGTTCGATTTGCCCCCTTGGGAGGTTCATAAGTTTTATCATACCAAATCTTGCAAGTGGAACTAGTTTCCGGTATGAGTATTAATGTTGAACCATTCCTTAACGAAGGACAAAAGATATTAATTAACGGAAAGCTATTTCAGTGGCTTGAATTAATTAATGGGCTAGATAATCTTAAACACGGGAAATAATAACCGGGAGCCATATTGACTGTAATATGGGTTAAGATGGATAGTGCAATATTAATTATGTAGTGGGATTAATTAATATTTATGGGCTTGAATAATATTGTGGCTCAATATTGATAATTCAAGATCCATTGGAAGGTCCAATCTTAATTCTCCTAAAGGCCCCCTAAGTAGCCCAACATAAAGTCCAATAACTGAAAAAAGGTGTTTAAAATAAAATAAATATTGTTGCCTTATTTTTTCCATGTTTTTCGAAATTTATGGATATAAAGGGGAGAAAGATGTTCTTTGAATTTTGTAATGGAATGAAAATATGAATTCTTGGAATACAAGATTATCTCATTAAATTCAAGAAATCTCCCACTTGGTTATCCATAGGGAAATTTTCGAAAATTTTGATAATTAAGGGAAAGAAAGATTTTCTTGATTTTCTTTAAAAAATATTATGGGAGATATGTATTTCTTGAAATACAAGAATATCTCATAAATTCAAGAAGATCCAAATCTTGGATTCTTGCCCTATAATTTTCGAAATTAATCCATAACAAAGAGTAGGTGGGATTTTGTGGAATATTATAATTATGGGAAAAGAATATAGGAGATATATTCAAGATTTCTTGGAGATCAAGAAAAGATTTTCCCACATTGTTTTTGCCCTAAAATTTCGACCACCTCTACTCTATAAATAGGGGATGATTCTTTCATTCCTTAGTACAATTCCATGTGCTGGAAAAATTAGCAAATCCACAAAGGTGGTGCAACATAATTTATTTTCCTTTTGTTAATTGTTCGCAAGTGTCCTACTACCGGATAGTCGAGCAAGGATTAAGGGAATACTTGGGAAGTTCTTTTGGTGTGTCTAATAAACAAAGCCATTACCGTCCCAAGAGGTACGTTCACGTAAACTCGTAGAATTCCGCATGCGTAGGATTTACGTGACTTAATTATATGCATGATTTGTTGTTGGATTATTATTTGAATTAATATAGGATTAATTCATGCTAGTAATAATTATGAGAATTAAATTTGTATTTAAATATTCATCTCGAATAGATCTGTGCAACTTATTCCCCAACAAAAGAGACCTGCTGAACAAGTAAGGCAAGTGCCCAATCAGAAAGGGAACATAAATGAACCCCAACTGATCAAGCATCAGCCGAGGAATCAATAGAAGAACCCAGTTCTTCTGAAGAGACCTCAACCTGATCAGCAGATTAGGTATTATAAAAGACAACCTCTCAAAGGGAAATCTAATCTGAAACCTAATCAGGGTCAGCTGCCTAACAAGCAAGCTAAAGGTAAACTGCTAAGACTATCTATGCCAAAAAGATATGAATCTTTTAATGGTAGCAGCCGCACCTACCCTTACAATCAGAAACCTAGGGCTGCTGCACCTGAGCCCCACTGGGTTAAAAGAAGACAAACAACAAGGAAAAATCCCAAGTCTTCTGATTCACCCAAGGCTCGCACAAGTAATCATACTGATCAGAATGCATATGAAGAGATGTATGATTATGTAGATGTTTATGGGAGACAAACCAGGCCTTCTGATCTATCTGATTACAATAGAAGTGCCCTGTTTGTATGGATCCCTAAAACTAACTCTAACCCCTCAAGACCCAATCCAAAAGGGGTACCTAAAGCCTGATTTGATTGCAGGTTCGCGTGGGTTTGGCCAACAAGGGAGGTGTACAAGCAACTATCTGGTACATCGATAGTGGATGCTCAAGACACATGACTGGAAGTAAACATCTCCTTAGCTCTTACATAGAACAAGAAGGCCCATGTGTACTCTTTCGTGATGATAACTTTGGTTTTACCAGAGGATTCGGAACCCTAGAGAATGATGATGTACAGGTTACAAGAGTCTCGTATGTCGACGGTTTAAAGCATAATCTGCTATCAGTATCTCAGTTCTGCGACAATGGATTCAGTGTTGAGTTCTCAACTGACAAGTGTACTATTTGGAATCGAGCTACTCAACAAATCTTGTTAACTGGTTCAAGAAAATGTACGATTTATACAGCAGATTAGAACAGTTGTCCAAGAAATGCATGCCTGATTTTTAACAGTTCAAAAGGTAGCAGTTAGCTCTGGCACAAGAGAATGAGCCATCTGAACATTAAGACTCTTAACAAGATAGCAAGGATGTCCTTGGTTGAGGGACTCCCGAATGAGGTATTCTCTAAGGATAAGACATGTGTCGCATGTCAGAAGGGAAAACAGGTTAAAGCCTCATTCAAGGGAATCCATGGACCAGCATCCAGCAGAGTATTGCAACTGCTCCATATGGACTTATTTGGACCAGTTACACCAGTTAGTCTCAGTGGACGCAAGTACACTCTGGTGATCGTGGATGATTATTCCAAGTTCATTTAGGTGGTATACTTATACAAGAAGAATGAGACTACAACAAAGATACCCGAGCTGCTCAAGAAACTACAAAACGAAAAGGGTGTCAGTATAGTAAAAATCTGATCAGATAAAGGTACAGAATTTCTGAATTCTTTTATTACTGATTTTTGCACTAAGTTTGGTATACAACATGAGACATCAGCTGCAAGAACGCCACAACAGAATGGAGTAGCAGAACGGAGAAACAGAACACTCAAAGAAGCTGCTCGCACTATGTTAGCTGAACATGCAACACAAAGCCGTTTCTGGGCAGAAGCCATCAATACTGCATGCCACACTCAGAACAGATGTTCTCTGACTAAAGCTCACTACAAAACACCCTATGAACTGTAGAAGGGCAGAAAACCTCATGTTTCTTACTTTCATGTTTTTGGGTGCAAGTGTTTCATACACAACAATGGGAAGAGTCAGTTGAAGACTTTTGAGGCCAAGTCAAATGAGGGTATCTTCTTAGGATACTCCTCATCTAGTAAGGCTTTCAGGGTATTCAACAGACGAACTCTATTTGTGGAAGAAACACCTCATGTGGTCTTTGATGAGACATCTTCTGAACAAGAGAAAGCTGTCTCAGAACAAGCAGTACCAGTTCAACCGGTACCTGATGCACAAAAAATGGATCAGCTAAGTATCAAGGAAAAATGATCAGAACACGTAACAGTGTATATTCCAGAACTTGATCTTGCTAATTCACCAGGTCAAACAGACCCAAAGGTACGCACAACTGTCAATGAAGAAGCTGGTACAGCTAAGACAGTATCAACTGAACCATCTGGTTCAGGGGGAGAACCTGATGCTCCCACGGACAGATATCAGCACATGATTATTCCAACATCAGCTGAGACATGTCCTTGTCAAGTGGAACCTATTATTGCACCACTCCCACCTGCTAGTGTCTCAATATCAGATGAGGATGATGATATTCAAACTGATATAAATCAGAAAAGAAGGACTTGGCTATCTGGTCATCCAACTAATCTGATAATAGGCAATCCTAATGCCCGAGTCCAGACTGTATCAGGCTGGTGAAAGTGCCATGTGTTGTTGTTATCTGTCTTTGAAGGAACCAACCACCATTGATGAAGCTCTACAGGATGTAAACTGGATCTTAGTCATGAAAGAAGAATTAGAGCAGTTTGAAAGGAATCAAGTGTGGAAGCTGGTGGACAGACCAACTCATCAGGATGTAATTGACACTAAGTGGGTCTACAAGAACAAGAGAGATGAGAACAACATAATAACCAGAAATAAGGCAAGACTTGTTGCTAAGGGATATTCACAATCAGAAGGGATTGATTATGATGAAACCTTTGCACCAGTCGCTCGTCTAGAAGCCATTCGACTGTTTCTAGCTTATGCTGCCCACAGAGGGTTTGTAGTGTATCAGATGGACGTTAAGAGTGCAATCTTAAATGGGGTACTAGCTGAGGAAGTTTATGTTGAACAACCTCCTGACTTTGAAAAAGGCCACCAAGTGTACCCGTTTAAGAAAAACTCTTTATGGCTTGAAACAAGCTCCTCGAGCTTGATATGATACACTATCTCAGTTCTTGGTAGACATTGGATTCACTGAGGGAACTGTGGATAGAACCTTATTCAGAATAGATGATGGAAAATATATTCTGATGGTTCAGATCTATGTGGGCGACATCATCTTCGGATCTCCCAACAAGGATCTATATAATGATTCGCCAAAAAGGCGATCTGCAGGGAAGTTCGAGATGTCCATGATGGGTCAGATGAGTTACTTTCTAGGCTTACAGGTTAAGCAAAGTACAGAAGGGATATTCATCTGTCAGGCGAAGTATACTAGGAATTTACTGGTCAAATTTGGAATACAGAACAGTAAAGAGTCCAAAATTCCTATGATGACCAGATTCAAGATGGATCCAGACGAAAACGGTCAGAAAACCAATCAGAAAGAATACAGGGCTCTCATTGGATCTCTGATCAGAAAACCAATCAGAAAGAATACAGGGCTCTCATTGGATCTCTAATATACCTGACTGCCAGCAGACCAGACATAACTTTTGCAGTAGGTGTATGTGCCAGATTTCAGGCAAATCCAATGCAAAGCCACCTGGATGCAGCTAAGCGGATTCTTAAGTATCTGAAGGGGACAGTAAACCTTGGTTTATTCTACCCATCAGATGATAATCTAGAGCTTAGTGGGTATTTTTATTTTGATTATGGAGGTTGCAAAATCGACAGGAAATCAACCTCAGGTACATGTCAGTTCTTAGGTAGTAAAGTGATCTCTTGGTTTTCAAAGAAGCGTACATCGATTCATACATCTACTACTTGAAGCGTAATATATGGTCATAGGAAGTCATTGCTCCCAACCCGCTCCTCGCTTAGTCGAAGTGAGGATTATAACATTATTGCTACGAACATACCTATATTCTATGACAGTAATCGTGCTATTGCAATTACTCAGAATCCAGTTCTACATACAAGATGCAAGCATGTGGATGTCAGACATCGTTTTATGAGATATCATGTTGAGAAGAAGCACATCAGAATGGAGAAGATTCATACTGATAAGCAAAAAGCTGATATCTTAACCAAGCCACTAGCTGATGTCAGATTCAGAGAACTCTGTAATGAGCTAGGGCTTCTGGATCTTGGAGAAAATGCACCATAAATATTTGGTGGACTGGTCTCCAGAACCAGCTGGTTGAGAGACTAACCAGGTTAAGAAGGATCAGTAGAGTAAAGTACCTCAACTGATCAGCAGATCAGATAAGGAACTGATCAGAGAAAGCCTTATCAGATCAGTCAAGGAACTGATCAATTTGGTTGTTTCATACATTGTAAGTCGATTAAGCTAATGTTCAACAAGCAAGTTACATAAGATTAGAGCTTTAATCGCATAAGGGAACAAAAAACACACAACAATGAAATAAAAGAACTTTTCATTAATAAAGACCCGGAGGTCAAATTTTCATTACAAGTTACAAGTACAAAAGACCCGGAAGTTAGTACATAAACCCTAAACCACAAACCTTAACCCTAGAGGGGGTGAGAGAGGCTCTAAAGATTTTAGAGCCAGATGCCCCTAAAACCCCAACCCTAAAAGGGGTGAGAGAGGCTTTGAAATAATCCTAAGCCACCCTCAGAGCTTCGGAGTGAGGAGCGAGAGCGGCATTGAAGGTTGTCTAAGCCAGAAGCCCATAGTCCTAAAATCAATAGGACTTCCAGCATTAAATGAACACAAGAGTCAGTCATGAGGTGCTACACACCCCATGGACACAAGTGTCACATGAAAATATTAGGTTTTTGTCTGATCAAGATCGATCATGTCTGATCAAGATCGTATAAACAAAACCCATGTTACATATCAAACTAAGTCTGTTGATGTTAATTCCGTCATCTCGATAGGCACACAAGGCTCATACGGTTAGGAGAAGTGTCTTCTAATTTGCGATAGCAGATCCGCCGCCTCGGTGGTAGAGAAGCTTGGCAATAATCGTATGGGTATTCTTCGATGACGACGAAAGCAGGAATAAGGGAAGGACAGGGTTGATTTGAGAAGCTAAAATCATTTGAAAAGGGTTGAAGGTTTTTGCCGGAAGGGTTCACCGGAAAACATGGAGTATAAGTTAATAGAAAGATAAAGAAGGTGAATGGTTTATGTTGTGTGTATAAAACCCCAGTTCTATTTATAGAGGAAAACAGGGGTAGAAGTGCAAATTTAATTTCTCAAGGCTTTTTAGAGAAATTAGCACCGCCAGGATAGAGCGTAAGAAGAATGCGAATGATGGTTGGAGGCGTGTGATATCACAAAGTATCCAGACCATCATTGAGAACTGTCACATCACGCCGACTTAGGAAATTGAGGCGACTTTTTGACTCCCCGAAGTTAAGGCTTTGGCGGGAGTGTGACACAAATCCCAAGGAAAAGTGGCCTGAATGGAAGAAGACTGAAGTTCAATACAGCTGAATATCAGAATGGCCTGAACAAGAAATCTGTGAAATCCTGAGTCCTGAAGTACTGAATCACTGAATGCTGAAGTGGATCAAATAAGTGGATCAGATACATGGATCAGATAAGTGAATCAGATACATGAATCAGATAAGTATCAGATTGGATCAAATAGGAATCTAATCAGATGAGTGGAATATTGTTGGGAAATACTAAGGGATAGGCTATCATCAGTAAGGTCAACAGTGATCAAGCCAACCAGATCAGATCACAGTGGTAACTGATTGATTACAATATCAATCAGTCAGACACGTTTCTTATTTATCTCTTTCTGATCATTTTATATATGCCTTATTTAAATAAATTGGCTTTTACTACTGTTCTCTTAACTTTGTGACGAATGCACTGCAAAACATTAAATGCGGACATGGGAATATGTATTTAATGCGATTTATTGCGAGTTTTCGCGTCCAAAATACGAGAGGACTACTTATCTCAACCACTCGATTAAAACACTTTACTTTACGACAATGAATCTCAAATTATTGATTTCAAAATACGGATACTTGAGTACTTATGGGAAGTTGTGCAAAGAGGTTTCCCTCGCATTATATAACCCCAACTCATTCTCCGAAAACCTCTTTCCACTCTTTCTACTTATCAGTTTCTTAAAAGATCAAACCTTATAAATCTTCAGAATTTATTTTCCAAATCGATTGATTCTACTTTCACGATTATTCAAACCTACGAAATCAATATCTGATAATTTTCTTTTAAGTACTTCATAAAATCACTCCTAGTGGTTATTAGGTTTACAAATCGTGTTGTTGTGTGTCTGTAATTCATATTTGTTATTAAATGCACTGATCTACATGCTTACATGCTTAATTCTTGATTAGATTGTTGGTTTGACTGAGTTTATTGAAATATTTCACTCAAACTTATATCAATTTGCATATAATACAGAAATGACACATCTTGTTGGACGAAAGGGCCAAGGCAAAAAGATCTGCAATTTCGTATCAATGAAGAAGGATATCATTAATGAGAAATACGTAGTATTTTCGGTCACCTCAGATCCTGAATCATTGGAAATTCTTGAGTGCCTGCGAGCGTGTGGTCTTGAACAATACTGTTATAAACATCAAAGCGTAGTCCACACTCATGAAGCCCTAGAATTTCTATATAATCTATAGAAGAAAGAGGATATTGATGCTGATATGATTCCTTCCGTTGGAGGAATGGAAGTAACAGTCACAAACGATGATCTTCAGGGAATCTTTGGTCTCAGTCGAGGAAGCATTTATCCAGAAACCTTCACAACCGATGTAGGAGAGAAGGATTTTCTTGAAGCCGAGCTGTTGAGACCAGCAAATAAGGATCATACAGTGAATGTCAAAGCTCCTTATCTAAAGAGGAAATATCGCATTCTCTTCGAGATTGTGCAGAAGGTGATTATGTGCTCAACCTACATTCTTGATGTTGTTACCTCTTATAAGATCAGTGTCATGACTGCAATCATCAAGAAAACACCTGATATGGATTGGTTGGGTATGTTCAAGACAAGACTGCGGAAAGAGACAGGGAGATTCGATCTGAACGAAAGGAATGAAGTGTTCTTATCATCCAAGTGCTCTTTCATGCACAAAGTCTCGATCATTCTATCAGACAAGCTGCCAAACAATTATGAATGGAATGAGAATGGTACGAAGGTGTATCTAGTAAAGCACAAGGCCATCTTCGGGCAGAACGAAGTCTCGCGCCGCCACCGATGATGATCCTACTTCCCTATGTGCCCAAACAAAGGGCGGGCGGGAAGGTCAAAGAAAAAGGCAATCGTGATCTTCGATACAATCGGGCGCAGGAACGGCCATCCCGCAGAAGAGGTTGAAGAGGAAGAATCGCCAAGAAACCAAAAGCAACAAAAACGCCGAAGAGAGTCACTTCTCCTCTCAAGATCGCTCTTAGTCATGCTCAAGAAGTTCACGTGATCAGAGGAGCCGATTCATTGAATCAAGAGGAGATTGTAGCCGCCTCCGCACACTGCAAGTGGAGAAAGGGACGAGCAGATGCTCGAAGGAGAATGAGAAAGGAAGGAGGCGAGAGACTCCTCGAAGGAACAAAAGTGGAGCACTCGAGGAGAATCACCATCCATTCTCTTTCTCAAAGACATCTTCCTGGATCACTTACACCCACTTCCAAATCACCATCACCCTCTCCTAAAAAATCATTATCACCACCACCATCTCCCCACAAAACATTCTCACCCTCACCCTCACCAGTCAGACCACACCCCACACCCAAATCTCCCACTCCCCCAACCCTTGAACCTGAACTTATCGAACCCCTCACCTTCAGCTTGTTGAAATCGAACCCCCGCCTTGAGTTGTTGAAATCTGAACCCCTCACCTTCCAGCTTGTTGAAATCGAACCCCTCACTTTTCCAGTTGTTGAAACCGAACCCCTCAACCTTCTCATTCAGAAACCGAACCCCTCAACCCGTGGCAAACGAACCTGAACCTCAACAACCTCTGACCAAAGGAACCACATATATCCCCACCTCACCCCAAATCTCCGAAAAAGATACCGTAACCGAGAGATCTCGATAAACGATGTCCATCTCCCCACAATCCTTTCAACACTGTAACCGGTGCTTGCTTTCAATTTTGAATCGAAAGCCCTATTATAAATATTATGAAGCAACAAATAAAGGAGTATCTGCTGGATCTGTGCCCAGATTTGGATCAACACCCTGGCATCCAGCACCAGATAGAAGAGATTGTGTTCTGGAGAGATATCAGATTGAAAAGCATCGAGGAGTTTCTGATCCTCATGGAATCTCTGGGCTCTGACTTTTTTGTGGATCTGGAGATGAAATGTTTGGAGAGTACTGGGATTGAGAGTGTTGTTGAGTTAGCCTCTAATGATGATATCAGATGGTTAATTCATGACAGGTTTGGGATTTCTGAGATAAGGAGGAGACTGAAGAACCTCCTTCTCATACAAATTTTGAGGGAGCTGCCGATGAACCAAGAGTGGGTGCTGCAGATGAGACCCAGCTTGGCAAGGTATCAACATCTGACCAGACTGCTATGCTGAGCTCCGATACCCTAGATCTTAGTTCTACGAAAATTCAGGATGGGGTAAAGGCTGCCATTGAAGAAAAATTCACAGCTCTCACAGCAGATCTGATGAAGCGTTTCGAAGAAGATCAAAAGAATCTGGTTGACAGAGAACAAAAGCTAACAGTTGAGAAGCTCACACACATGCATAATGTTATCCTCTTTGATGTGATGCAAATGATTAACCCTCTTGCGGATAAGCTCAATCTCCAGTCTGATAAACTCAAAATTCAGACGGACATGCTTGGTGAAACACAGATTCTACTGGAAAGTGTCTGGGCATCCCTGGAGAAGACTGACACTCATATGGATATGGGTTGGAAGCATTTTGTGGCTTCTACAGAATGTGCCAGGAAGGAAATTGAATCTGCTCTTAAAAGATTCCTGGCCCCCGCACCTTCTGCAACCGCTCAGATCACTCCTCTTGCTGTTGAGGAACTCAGGGAGGAGATGACAAAAGCGCTTTAGTGCTCAATAACAAGTCATCCCAAACTTTTTGATGCAACCAAAAGGGGAAGGACAAGAGAAAGAAGAAAAACAGATGCAGATGGTAACCATTGCATCTTTACCGTAAAGCCATCAGATTCGACGTGCTCAAGACACTCCATCTGCTGATCTTGTTACTCCACCTGATGTTGCTGTTCTAAAAGAAACTGTGGAGCAACATAACAAGGAGCTTAAGGATCAAAGGAAGGAGATCACTGAGCAGAAGATAACCCTTTCAGATGTTACTGCCAGAGTGGATAAGATTGAAGACTTCTCTTCTTCTGTACAACAAAGGATGGAATCTGATGATCAGGCAAGAGCCTTGAACTTGCGAAGAAACTAGCAGAAGAAGACGAACAAGATGAACCTGAGCAAACTCTGAAGAGAAAGAAAGGTAAGGGCAAGATGTTGAAATCTACTGCCGAAGTTCAGAGATAAGGGCAAATATCCTCTACCAAAAGCCAGATGTCTCCTGAACAAATTCAAGAGCAAACCAGACAGAGAATAAAAGAGGTCACCATTAAGAAGCAGAAGTTGGCAGAAGCTAAAGGTCTAAACACCGCATACATTCGGAAGAGAAAGCCTTTTCGGCACCTGTTAAAGACATCCTTTGGGCCCGGATAGATCTGCTTCCAGAATGGGATCAGATCAGAGCAGAATGGTTATGTGACGTGTACATCTTGGAGAGAATTCCGATTCATCAAGACCAGGCTGCAAATGATGATGAATTCCGGAACTGGTTAGAAACAAAGTACCCAGACTTCTACCAGATTGTGATGAAGGAAGGGAAGATTATGGCATTGATACCTGAAGCTCCTCCCTTCGAACAACTTCTCCCACCTCTGTGTCCAGATAAAAAGCTCGATACTCTCAAATTCAAGAATGCTTACTACGGATTTGCCGAGAAAGGAGGGATCAACAGAAGAGAAGATTTGGACAAACTGATGCAAAGGATGTACAAGTTGTTTGGTATTCCCAAAGAACTTCAAAAGTTCAGGCACATGTGAAGAAGACACTTGGAATCAGATGATAGGTATTTTTTATGTAATCTGTAATGCTCATACCTATCTAAATAAAATATTCTATCTTTCTGATTCTAAGACAACATCTCATTATCTTATGAAATGTGCACCGTTTTACATTATCTGCATTTCTATTTATGTTATCTGTTTTTCTTATTAAGTGTTTTGGTTCCATCAAAAAGGGAGAAATTGTTGGGAAATTTGTATTAAGTTTTGATGGAAGTTCCAAAACAGGTTGTAATAGGACCAGTCAGATCTGTTAGCTGATTGATGATTTAGAATCAGATTAAGATGACCAGCTGAAATGTATAGATAACTGATGTAAAAGATAGGTCACATATTGAGGGGGAACTCAATATGTATAGGTCATGTCAAATTAGCAGATGATCAGATAAGGTCAGATGATCAGAAGACTAAACAAGTCAGAAGACAAGAAGAAGTCAGATGATCAGGTGAAGACATAAAGCTCAAGTTCAGAAGACCTGAAGATCAGATGACTCAAGAAGACCAGAAGACCAGAAGGCCTACATCACCCGAGTCTGGAAGTTGTGCTACGACAACCTGCATCAGAAAACTCTATCAGGTAGACTGATCAGTTATCTGATCAGGTCAGCTCACTCCTGGTGTTAACTAAATGTTACACCAGATCATACGTACCTTCAGGACAAGAAGAATGTCAAAACTTTAGTTGGTGGAACAAACGCTGAAGTGCTGTACTTGTTAACCAATGAGAGCGCGACACGTACGTAAAAAGGCTGACACTGCGGGATTCGGCGCTGCAAAGTCAAAACGGCTACAAAAGACACTATTCACGCTTTCGGCCATGCCGTCCTTGAGCACGTCAAATCAATCATGCAAATCTACCAAATATAGCCGGAAATTCAAATTGCTCTCCAACGGCTCTTTGATTTCATGGTCTATAAATATGAGATTACTCTTCATAGTGAGAGAGGACGGAAATAATCAAGAAGCTCATACTATAGCAAGATTTCCGCACGAAGAACACAACCTTGAAGATTATTTTCTAAGTGTTCATCCCATTGTTCTTAGCATAGAAATCTCATCCTCTAGCTTTAGGCTACACAAATACTAGGATAGATTTCCAGTTGGAACAACAACAAACCTTTACCAAAACCCAAAGTTAGGTTAAGTTTGTTTTCCAAGATTTCAGACTAGGGTTTCTAGTGCTGATTTATGGGATCGTTGAGTGAGAACTCTATAAATATTTGTTGGTGTAATGTGTTGGACTAACACAATAAACTAAGTCCAAGTTGGTTAAGTTGGTGCCCCTTGTGATAGGGAAGAGTGGACGTAGGACTGGTTGTCCGAACCTCTATAAATCTTGTGTGCATTTACTTGTTTGATTAATTGCTTTACACTATTGCACACAACTTTGCTTAAATCTGCATACATATTCTGAGTTAGGATCAGCTTGCACCAAGCTACTGATCTGATCGAATTGACTCCATAGTCAGCTGATTGAAAACAGCTTCGGAATCTGATTTGTTATAAACTGGTTTTTCACACAGGTATAAACTAGCTTCCGCACAATCAGTTAAACTGATAGACACCGAACTGATCTGCCCTCAGGCGATCAGTAAGTTGGATATCAGTCCAAACTAATTCACTCGCACTCTGATCAGGCAACCTGCCATCACACCTAATCTACATGCAAAAGTTTTCAGAAGTCTATTCACCCCTCCCCTCTAGACTTCTGCACTCACGAAACCCGTTCGGGACCTACAAGCTGCTTTCCTAGACATGTACCACATTGCCATATCAGTCATAGTTATTGGTAGCATGCTAAAGTAGCAACACTAAAGTGAAGACTTGGAAATTTAGTTGAAAGTCTTAAGGGTACTTTTTAAGAGGCTTATTAAAACCTCAAGGTCTCATTCAATGAGAATATATGAATAATATTTCTCATTTCCTTATGGTCAATTTAGCACATGTGGTATGAAAAACACATGTCACGATGTTTAAACTTCTCAGGATGGAAGTGTATGTCATCATTATATTTAACATCGTGTAAATCATAGTTCAAGTGTATCTCTGACACTTAACTTCAATATCCTCCCACTATCCTTTAGAAAATACATTGATTTAGCCTTATAACAAGTAAAATAGTTTCGTGGTAAAATCTATTACGATTATCATAATTTTAAAATTATATAATCTCATCTTTGCACATATCAAAAAATCAAAGGCGATTACTCGTATGAGAGAGTCAATCTTACTTGTGGACATACTATTATATGAAACGTCATATAATTCACAATACATGTATACAAAGTTATAACAACTTATAACAATATTTACATTTACGACATACAACATTCACTTCGCATTAAGTTATATCCTATGTAAACCTAAACCTTTAAGATGTCCCAAAAAAACATCCTGGGAATAGGTTTAGTGAAAGGATCTGCTAACATCAATCGAGTCGAAATGTATTTAAGCATCACTTTCTTCTTTTCTATAATATCTCTAACAAAGTTGTACTTCAAGCCAACATGTTTGGTTTTTCCATGATATTTGGGATCCTTTGTGTAAGCAATTGCAGCTTGATTATCACAATGAATTGTTATAGCTCCCACTTGAGCGTTTGCAATTCCCAAATGTTTCTGGAATCTCCTTAACCAAATTGCTTCTTGTACCGCAGATGCACATGCCACAAATTCGGCTTCCATAGTGGATAGTGCGATGCAAGTTTGTTTCTTGCTACACCATGAGATTGCTCCATTATTAAGCAAGAAGACATAACCAGAAGTTGATTTACGTTCGTCTAAATCACCACTCCTGTCCGAGTCTGTATATCCACTCAGTGTCATATTATTTCCTTGATAACAAAGACAATAATCTGCAGTTCCTTTTAGATACCTGAAAAATCCTTTTAACTGTCATCCAGTGCTTTTTTCCCGGATTAGGTTGATACCTGCTAACCAGACCAACGTCATAACAAATGTCTGACGTGTGCACAATATTGCATACATCAGACTTCCAATCGCATTAGCGTATGGTACTTTGGACATTTCGTCCTTTTCTACTTGAGTCTCGGGACACAGGTCATGGCTTAATGTCTCTCCTTTTATAACAGGAGTATCTACAGGCTTATAGTTATCCATTTTGAAACGTTCTAGAAGTTTCTTTATGTATGTCTCTTGAGACAATCCAAGTAACTTCTTTGAACGATCTCTATGGATTTTTACACCAAGTATGTATTCTGCTTCACCCATATCTTTTATTTCAAAGTTTGAAGATAGCCATTTTTTAATGGTCTTAAGATACTCTTTGTCATTTCCAGCTAAAAGTATATCATCGACGTATAGAGATAGAAAAACAAAACTATCATTGGATCGTTTAACGTAAACACAGTGGTCTTCGTTTAAAGTAACGAAATTGTATGAGATCAGAGTAGTGTAAAATCTCAAATACCACTGTCTTGAGGTTTGTTTAAGTCCGTAAATTGACTTTTTCAACTTACAAACTTTCTCCTCTTGACCTTGAAGTATAAATCCTACAGGCTGAAGCATGTAGATTTCTTCATCCAATTCTCCATTGAGAAAAGCAGTTTTAACGTCCATTTGATGTAATTCTAAATCCATACTAGCTACCATAGCTAGTAATAGGCGAAATGAGGCAAATCTCACAACAGGTGAAAAAGTTCCTTGATAATCAATACCCTCTTGTTGGGTAAAACCTTTTGCCACCAAACAAGCTTTATACCTCTCTATTGACCCATCAGCCTTTCTTTTGATTTTGAGAATCCATTTATTCCCAATTGCTTTTCGTCCCTTAGGAAGATCTACAAGTTCCCAAACTTTATTAGAACTCATAGATTCCATTTCTTCTTCCATTGCCTTTTTCTATTTTTCTTTGGCCGGACAGGACAAAGCCTCTTTCACATTCTTAGGCTCATCCTCGTCGACTAGAAATTCATCCCCATTTTCTAGAGAAACAAAGAAGGCATGTCCTTCTATGTTATAATGTCTCTTAGCATATGTTTCCTAAAACTTTTCCGAGGTTGAAGTGTTGTTAAATCTTCGTTTGATAAAATATTCTTGTCAAGATCCATTTGATCTTCAACTGGAATACACTCATCAAGATCCACATTATTAGTCAAATCACTCCCACTTGGATCGGATGGAGTGTGATTTTCATCAATCTCAAAAATAGGTTCAGCATTTCGAATGCCACCCTTATTAGGAAATTCAGTCTCTAGAAAGTTACATTACGTTATTCTATTTCAATCACACTTCCATCTCCTTGATCTCCAATTAATACGTACCCCTTAGAATGATCACAATATCTTATAAAGATACATTTCTTCCCTCTTGGACCTAACTTTCCATACTGACTCGAAGAATCAAGTACGAAAGTTGCAGATCCCCAAGTTCTAAGGTTACTTAGGTCAGGTTTTCTACCATTCCAAAGTTCATATGGAGTTGAAGTGATTGACTTCGAAGGCACTCGGTTCAACACATAAGCCGCAGTTAACAACGCATCACCCCAAAAGGAGATACGTAAATTGGCTTGTGCCATCATGGACCTTGTCATCTCCAACAATGTTCGATTCCTTCTTTCAGCCACACCATTTTGTTATGGCGTATAAGGAGTCGTCAATTGCCGAATTATTCCTTTTTCATTACACAGTTCCTTGAACTGATCAGACAGATATTCACGTCCTCTATCGGTTCTTAAAACCTTTATAGTTCTGTCCTTTTGATTCTCAACCTCATTTAGATATCGTCTAAAGCAATCTAATGCCTCAGATTTGTGAGAAATCAAATAGACGTAACCAAAACGTGAATAATCGTCAATAAAAGTAATGAAATAGGAAGCTCCATGACGTGCCCTCACATTAACAGGACCACATATATCAGAATGAATTAATTGCAACGTAAATTCTGCTCTAATAGCTTTTCCAAATGGTTTTCTAGTCATTTTACCAGCAAGACAATGTTCAAATTTGGATAACTCAACCTTTGAAGATGAACTTAAAAGTCCCTCTTTTATAAGTCGGTTCATCCGATCTTGCCCAATATGACCTAATCTAGCATGCTATATATTATCATCTACATAAGCATCACCAGATGAACAAACATTTAGAAAACACGAACGATCTTCATAATAACTAAACGTAGTTCTACTACAATCCAATACAATAAAACCATCATAAAGATGTCCAGTACCATAGCAAACATCATTCAAACTAATAACAACCATGTCTTCAGTAAACAACATATTATATTCTAAACATAGTAGAACAGAAACAGAAATAAGATTTCTTGTGATATCCGGAGCATATAAGACATCATGCAGGATGAAAGCATGTCCATTGTCTAGCTCAAGTTTACAAGTCCCAACTCCTTTGACTTCAACTCGAGCATTATTTCGTACATAGATCCATCTCGTCCCTTTCGAAACACGACGGAAATCTACACATGCTCCTCTGTCTCGAGTTACTTGGTCTGTTGCCCCTGAGTCTATAATCCACAAAGGATAAGATTTAGTTAGTAAAACAGCACTTGAGACATTTACCATACTCAAATTAGAATCAGAAAGAATTACCTTGTCCCTCTTTGGCTCATGGCATTCTCGAGCAAAGTGACCAAGCTTATGACAATTATAACAAGTCGTCTTGCTCTTATCTTTCTTCTTCTTAAACCTTTTCTTTTTCATCTTTCCACCAGGATTGTTCGTAGGATTGTTGGGAGGATTCCCAGTCTGAGGTTGCTTACCTTTCTTCCCTTTCTTCCAGTTTTTCTTTCGTTTAAAGCCCGAAGCTTGTTTCGAACTGGATTCATTGAGGTGAAACACTAGATGATGACTTGACAGCTCCAAGTCGTTCATCTTCTAGCTCAACATGTCGAGCTGCATCAACAAAAGTCTTGATACTTTCGTTATGGGTCAAGTTGACCTTCAAGTGTTCCCACTTATCGGGAAGTGATCGGATAAGAGCTTGAATTTGCTGTTCATCAGAGAGAATATGACCGGCAGTTTTAAGTTCCCTGATCATATTAGACATTTCACGGATATGTTGTCTAATATTATGATCAACTTTTTCTTATAAGTGTCGAACTTAATAGTGAGCTGCCTCAGACGAGTAACTGATATACCTCTATACTTCTCCCTCAGATATACTCAGATATCATGAGCAGTTGGATGTTGTTCACACTCGTGAATCATGTCATCAATTACCGAACTGACAAGTTACCTCGAGCTGTAGAATTTTTCTTTTTCCACACATCTTGGTCCCTTCTCCCTTGAGTCCCAGTTCCAACTCCAGGATCCTCCATCACATGATTGATAGCGTCCAAAGCATCTTGTTAAGATCCTGAAGACATTGAGTAGCTCAGAAGATAATTAGTAGCTCAAAAAGTCGATTGGTTCTGCAAAACCCAAAAACCCTCATAATCTCAAAATCACAGACCCCCATCCCCAAAATCGAGTTTTGCGAATCCCCAAAATCGAGTTTTGTTAGTCCCCAAAATTGGGCTTTGCACAAAAACCCAGAATCCCCAAAATTTTGGAATTTAGATTTAAATATTTTATTTTGTTCTTTTTAGATTCAGTTTATTTTATTCTTTGTTTTGTTTTTAATTCACCTTTTTAATATTTTTCATATTTATGATTTGAACATTCCACCCTACTCGTAGTCTGATGTAGCAGTTGACATGACAAAAATAATAGTTTCGGCGAGCCAAATCATCTCTTCACGGACGAATGAAAAAAATGTGTACTAATTTGCAACAACATCAAAGGTTGAATTTTTTTATAATAATTCTAAAGCTCGCGATTAAATGGATATTTGACCTAAAGGTCGTGTATTTATTTAAAATTAACCCTTAATTATATAATATTTAATTATTTACTAAATTCACCCTAATACTAAAACTTATAAAATAATATCAAAACTCAAAAAAAATTTTAAAATAATTTTTTTTAAAATAAATAATTTGAAATATAATGTGTTGAAAATAGATTAATCTGTTTTATTTGAAGTTTGAAATTTATTTTTGGTAAAAAGTAAAATAAACAGAGAAAATGATTTTTCTAAACTCTTTGATGGAGAGTGTGAGATTCACCACTGCACCACAAATCAAGTGTAGTTCAACTTGCTACAATAATAACTAATTACATTCTAATTCTCTCTCCTTACTTCTATTTTTATAGTTATAGATTATACATAGATATAATAAACGTTGGAAAGGGCTAACAAACAAAATCCGTTATAAAACTTAAAATATGAATTCTGTTTTTAATCCGTTGTCATTTTGTGAGTATTTAGCAACCGGATAACATGAATTCAAAAAGACAAAAACTTGTATAGAATTGGTTCAGGTCATGAGCCTTATTTTTAATTCATGACATTTGACCCTACCTAAAGAATAATACGGATCAAGTTTAGTGGAAATGTGTTAAAAATGAGTGAAATAGATCAATAATCCAAATTCATAGTATATACCTGATTCATAGGAGACCAACTCATTGGTAAAATCCATTGCTAAATTTGTGTTTTCACCTTCAATGCATCCTATCAAACACATACAAATTTCAGATCTCAACTTTCTCTTTACTAAATATTCTTCCTATTATTTTATCTCATTTTACCAAGCTAAATATTTCCTACTGCCACGATCGACGTGTGTGTATATATAATTAAAGATAAAAACGTTAACTTCACTCTCAAAAGTCTCAATAAGTAATCTATACGTAACCGTCCATCTAAATTCTATTAATTGTGTGTGTATATATATAGTTTACCAAGGAGCAAATACAGTAGGTTTCCATCCGGCGCCAGTACGCTTGTTCTAAATACACGCTAAAATAACCATCAATCAAAACTAGTGAGTCTCATGTGCATCCAGGTACATAGTACATTTTAAAAATATGCAACTTATTATATTAAACTATGTAATTAATTTATTTACACTGAACCGTTGAATTATTTTTTCATATTAATAGTTGCAAGGTTCAGTGTGAACAAGTTGCATTTTCAGTATATTAAATTGCATATTTTTAAAATGCATATGAGTGCACAATGCATCTGAATACATACAAGACTTAGCCAATAAAAAACAAACTCTCCTATACACCATTTGCACCAATTTAGAATTGGTGCAATTGGATATTTTTTTTTTAGTTTTTTTTTCCATTTTTTCCAGTTTTTTTTACTTGACCCGGACCCAACCCGACCTGAATGATTCATGTTTTTTATTTTTATTTTAAACATTTTTACCCGGCCCGGTCCGAACCCAACCTGATCCGAATCCGCCCTAAGTGCATGGTTCATGCTTCACCCGACCCGAATAGTTTAGGGTTCATGGTTTAAGTTTAGAGTATATGGTTTGGAATTTAAGGTTCATGATTCATCTAAATTAAAATTGAATCAAATTGCATCAATTACATTATATGCAATTGGTGCACACAAGCATCGCTCCCAATAAAAATATATGAGTAAAACTCCTGTGTAGCAAGTCTATAAATGAACTTTATCACTGTTATGCACAAAAAATATTATCATTATTTAAAGAATAAAACATTAAATTTTCAATTCGTGACAAATTTTATACATAACAGTAATATTAAAAAAATATAATTCACCATGAACTCGGGTTCACGTAATTTTTTTTTATAATATATATTCCTTCTAACTTTACATTGTGTTTTTTTTTTTTTTTAAAAAGAGAACGTTAACTTGCATCGATATGCACAGCAATAATTGAGATTTATTGTATATATATATAAAAAAAGAATCAACTTTGCGTTACTAATAATGGCTATAAATCGAAGGCAAAAAGCAGTAAGATGCATGGCGATTTATATTAGTCGTTGATCTTGAACTTTTAGCTACTTCATTTTTATCAAAATATTATGACGATTTCTCTACCAATAAATATTTCCCAATATAGCCTCCCCACGGGCCGTTTGGGAGAATTTGGTGGCCTGGTGCGAACTCTTAAATGAGGCCTTAAGTGATGCCCCAAGTAAAAATATGAATGTGAAACAATTTAGTTTTTATAGAAACAATAATATTTAAAAAATTCACATTATCAATATTTTGATTATTGCTGAAAACTTGAGAATCTTTAACCACAAATGTTTCTAGAGCCCCTCTTTGAGATTGAATTAATGCTTCAATTCTTCTTTTCTTCTTAAGTTTTTCGCTGCCACATTCATATTTTCTAATTTTGGGAGACATTCTTTTTAGGAGGCATAATTCAATAAACTCACTACTCACAAAGTTACAATTGCACAGATAAATAATTAATAAATAACAATGAACAATCAAAAAAAAGTAACAAGTGTGAAGTAATGGAAACTTTTTTTTTGGCGATTAGCAGTCTCCTTCTCGAATTTAACAGCAATCCGGCACCTCACACCTGCAGCGGCAATGACTTGAGCCAAGTAGCCAATCGGTTGCTAAAAATTCATATTCAAAAAGACAAGAACCCAGAAGGCCAGAACAATTAGCTTATCTGAAAAATCCATTATGAAATTAAACAAATGAAAATTGTTGAAGAATATTAGTACCAAAAATTACCTTCGAATTCGAAGAAGCCCACAGCTAATAGAGATCCAAGTTACTGATTAATAGTGTCTAAATCGGCAAATCGTCCATCAGAAGACATTGAGTAGCTCAGAAGAATCCTGAAGACTGGAGATCCTGAAGATCAGAAGAATCCTGAAGACTGTTTGAGTACTGAACAAAAAAGACCCTGAACAACTATTTTGATAAAATAGTGTTATGCTCATTCTTAGTACAAACAAACATAATGTTAGACATTCGTGGACATTAAGGAACATATCAGCTCAGTAAGGTTGACCTATATAAAGCCGTTTGTTTGTCTCTGCTCAAACAAAGTTTTCAACCAATGAGGAGGCAACAACAACGTACTTTACTGACACTGAAAGCGACATCTCACTGAAGAAATGTCAGGACTGAAATCTTCCAGTTCACAGAAGTTGATGATTGGCAACATGGCTACATATTTCCTAATACATGCAAGGGTGCGTTCAAACCCTAAAATAGTCGTTCATCAATAACCAAAAGAGGAAACCCTTGATGCTATCTCTTCCAACAAATAGTTTTTCAAGAGTGACCTTGGAGAAGTTGCCTATAAATACCAGTGACCTTCACCATTGAAAGGTTACGGGAAATCAAAGCAACTCCAGAGCTCATTCGTATTCTTGCAAATTAAAGCACTCGAAAAATCTAAGATTTCCCAAGTGTTTCACATTGAAGAGAGCTCATTCACTAAGCCTAGATTTGTTAATATATCCAAAGCTTAGCAGAGATATCCTAGCCTTTGAATCTGTTCTTATTGTCAAAGGATATCTCACCCTAGTTGGAAACCAACCCAACCCAAACCCTTTTATTAGGTAGTTTGAGTGTGTGTGTGATTGTTGGTGAGAAAGAGTTGTAAAGAGTGAGTAAGCTGCAGTTAAGTCAGCCAGAAAGCTCTAGAGAAGAAGTGAGTAAGCTGTGTTGAGACAGTCAGAAAGCTTGTGTGTGTTGAGTTAGTAAGCTGCAGTAGTCAGCCAGAAAACTCAGTGTAGAAAAGTTAGTAAGCTTCTGAGTTCAGCCTGAAAGCTTTAGGAAAAAGAAGTAGAAGTGTGTTAAGGAATTTCTCTGAAGACCAGAGAGAGTGGACGTAGGAGTTTTGTCTCTGAACCACTATAATTTGCTGTGTTGTTTGCTTTCTGTTTTGCATTTTATCTGTTGCATATTTCCACCGAAAGCATACTGATTTTCTTGATATTCAGTTGGAAGCAATCCACTGAACTTGCATCAAACTTGATCAAAGCCTTAACCACTGTTTTACTAAGGAAAAAATTTTCAGCAAGATAAAACGAGTATAAACTTAGGGCCAACACTTTCCGCACTCTTGATTAACTAGAACAAATAGTTACCAAACTGAACCAACTCTACTCAGTATTCAGTAAGATAATTATCTGATCCAAGCTTCTCAGGAACTCTGATAAAATTCAGAATTAGTTGAGCTAATCTGAAGCTACTGAAAGCTGCTCAGGATCACTGTCTCAGTAGACTTTGACTCAGGACAATTTGTGCTTCTCAGGGCAAATTCTCAGGATATCCTGACCCTACTAATTTCAGTAAAGAAAAGTTTTAAAAAATCACTGAACACGTGTATTCCCCCCCATACACGTGTAAGACTCGTTACACCTGGACCAACAAAATGTGTGGCCACCATGTCCACGTTGTGGTTCTTCCAATAGAATGCAGCAGAGTATGTCCTGGAAACAAAATCACTAAGATGATGAGGAGATGAAGATTGATCATTTTAGAATTTGAATTTTTATATGTACAAAATTATATGTTTATATTTAATGTATTATGTGTGTATACAAATATTTTAATAATATGCAATATACTTTTTTACAATGCATTTTTTTGGGTATATATGTATTTTTATGTTGAACAATGCATCTTTTATTGTTGGGATTATACTGGAAAGTATGCTTTTACTTTGTATAATCAAAACTGAATTTCGGACTTATTTACTGAAATAAATTATTTATCACTGATGCTTTAAATATCATCGAATGTTACATATATTTATTGCATAACTGTTCATTAAATAGAACGTTTAATTTAGTGATACCAGATCACAGAAGATTAAATTAACAGTCCCTTGTAACTAAAAGTACACCATTCACGACCTAGATGGAAATGAACAATCCATCGTGAAAGGTTGAAGTGTAAGGCTCGGATTGGCTTGTCATGACCAAGAGATTACACTAGTGCATGACTGATGCACTGAATAGGACCTACAGGATGACAAATTCTTCAGAACTGAACAAGGAAGAATTAGACCTCAGTGGTTCGTTATTTCTTAATCTTCGTTCCTTAAATAGGATCACGTGTGGTTGGTAACTATTGCTTTGACTTATCATGGGTAGAGAATCAACGAGATTCAATACTTTTTATCTTGGACAATATTATTGGTCACATGTGATTGCTAAGATTTAATACGGAGAATCGTGTGCAAGTACGCTTGTTCGATTTGCCCCCTTGGGAGGTTCATAAGCTTTATCATACCAAATCTTGCAAGTGGAACTAGTTTCCGGTATGGATAATAATGTTGAACCGTTCCTTGATCAAGGACAAAAGATATTAATTAACAGAAAGTTATTTCAGTGGCTTGAATTAATTAATGGGCTAGATAATCTTAAACACGGGAAATAATAATCGGGAGCCATATTGATTGTAATATGGGTTAAGATGGATAGTGCAATATTAATTATGTAGTGGGATTAATTAATATTTATGGGCTTGAATAATATTGTGGCTCAATATTGATAATTCAAGATCTATTGGAAGATCCAATCTTAATTCTCCTAAAGGCCCCCTAAGTAGCCCAACATATAGTCCAATAACTGAAAAAGGTGTTTAAAATAAAATAAATATTGTTGCTTACTTTTCCTCATTATTTTCGAAATTTATGGATAAAAGGGGAGAAATATTTTCTTTGAATTTTGTTATGGAATGAATATATGTATTCTTGGAATACAAGATTATCTCATTAAATTCAAGACATCTCCCACTTGGTTATTCATGAAGCAATTTTTGAAATTTTGAAATATAAAGGGCAAGAAAGATTTTCTTGATTTTCTTGAAAAGATATTATGGAAGATATGTATTTCTTGAAATACAAGAATATCTCATAAATTCAAGAAGATCCAAATCTTGGAATCTTGACCTATATTTTTCGAAAATATCCATAACAAAGAGTAGGTGGGATTTTGTGGAATATTATAATTATGGGAAAAAGAATATAGGAGATATATTCAAGATTTCTTGGAGATCAAGAAAAGATTTTCCCACATTGTTTTTGCCCCAAAATTTTCGACCACTTCCACTCTATAAATAGGGGATGATTCTTTCATTCCCAAGGACAATTCCATGTGCTGGAAAAATTAGTAAATCCACAAAGGTGGTGCAACATAATTTATTTTCCTTTTGTTAATTGTTCGCAAGCGTCCTACCACCGGATAGTCGAGCAAGGATTAAGGGAATACTTGGGAAGTTCTTTTGGTGTGTCTAATAAACAAAGCCATTGCCGTCCCAAGAGGTACGTTCACGTAAACTCGTAGAATTTCCGCATGCGTAGATTTTATGTGAATTGTTTATATGCATGATTTGTTGTTGGATTATTATTTGAATTAATATAGGATTAATTCATGCTAGTAATAATTATAAGAATTAAATTTGTATTTAAATATTCATCCCGAATAGATCTGTGCAACTTATTCTCCAACATTTATATGAACAATGCAATTTTGTACATATGTGCAAATTTAGATCACCAACGTATTATCAAATTAATATCAATTTATGATTTAAACAAGAGTTATTAAAAACAAAAATTAATTTGGAGTACAATTAAAATTAATTTTAATATTATTATCATATTTTAAAAAATTATTAAAATAAAAGAAGTAAATAATTTTAAAATTAATTTCATTTTTACTATGAATAACAAAAAAAGAATATTGTGGTTGATGTGACAATTGCTTTTAATTTGGCCAGAGAGAAAAATGTATTGCATTTAATTTGGCTTTCTTTAATAATATCGAAAGGACATGCAATGTGACGATTGCAGGATTTTAATGAGGTTGATATGACAATTGCTTTTTTTTTTTTATAATGAATGCATATGGGCCATTTTTCATCCAGCAAAATACATGGAGGCAAAAGTAGGGGTACATTAGGAATTTTTTTGTACCAATCAGTTATCAAATTCAACTTTTGTACCTGATAGCTATTTTCAATTGAGGAATGTAGTTATTAGTTCTCCGCCCAATATAGTGTAAAATATTAGTCTACGAACCTTAAATTTTTAATCTAATCGAGTCTAAAATAATTTAATAATATTTTTATATTAAAATTGATCAATTCATTACAATATATATATATGTGTGTGTATTTTACTAAATTCCATGGTTTGATTTTGGTTAAATAAATTTGTTTATATAATTTCACATTTATTATAAAATATTAATTATAAAATTGTATGTTAGAGTCAGATTATCCATCTTATTACTGACTCACTTTCTTTTTGGATGAGGTGTCATTTGTTCCACATTTAACAAACACATAAAATAGAAACATTAAGTGTAATGATGTCTATTCTAGCAAGGGCAAGTGTGAGTCAATCCCACATGGAGGGGTTAGGATAAAGGTGAAGTTACTTTCCTAAATTCCATTTACAAATGATCAATTGAGAGGGTGGATTGTTTCTAAAGCTACCAATAAATGTCTAGCTAAATGTCACTAACAAAAACATGAAAATGATAGCTAGCAAACACAACGATCAAACAGTTCATGCAATTCAAATCAAGAAAAATGAAGTAAAAACACTCGAAAGAGAAAAAAATAGGTTCCAAGACATACGCGATATATATAAATCTATTTATGCAAATAGACTTATTCAATTGGTATGGTGTATTTTCTATAGTGTTGATCACTAAATAATTAATTAGGAATTATCTTTCGATCAATTCAATCTAAATGAAACATTATAATAACATGTATTTTTACCTAACTAATGCAATGCAGCCGGAAACACACCTACGATCATCTATTACCCTCCCAATAATTAATTCTCTTTTCTGCTAATAATAAATTGGGTGGTGTATTTAAGGATTTAATAATGGATTAAATCTTTCAGTCTTAACCCAATTAACATCAAATAAGACATGTCATTATGTGCACTAACAACATGCTTTCAATGAAATTAAACACACAAATAGTAGTAAGCAATAAAAATACCAATCAAATAAGAACCCGTTTGTTTAGTGATATGAGATTAAAAGGGATATGAAATCATGTGATATATTTTACTTGCATATGTGATATATTTAACTTTTTCACATGTTTTGTTGGTCCCGAAAAACCCGATTTAAAACTCGTAAAATCTCAATGGGAGGTGACTTTAAAATTTTACGAATGTGTGTTATGCAGATTTGCTAAAGTATGTATGACAGTTAATATGAAAGCAAATAAGAACACACGTATTTTTATAGTGGTTCTGACAACTCGTCCTACATCCACTCTTCCCTTCATGGGGCACCAACTTAACCAACAGATGTTTACTGAGTTCTCACTCAAACGGGACTTATCTCCCACACGGGATTGCCTACCCTCCCTTTCGGGATTGCTTAGATGTTTACCGAGTTCTCACTCAAACGGGACTTATCTCCCTCACGGGATTGCCGATTAACTACCTTACTTAACCACTAATTCTCTCTCAACAATGGGTATGGGTTTGGAGTTATTTCCAACTAGGTGAGATTTTCCCTTACATTGTTTTAGCCTTTAAGCTATGGTTGGGAAAATCTATCTAAGCTTATGATATGACATTTTTGCTTAGATACAATGAAGATCACTCTTGGGTAAATTTGGATATTTAATGCTCTGTGTTCTTGAATGGAGTTGCTTGAATATTTGGCTTTTAATTTCACTTTGCAGATCCTCCATTATCTTCTTTTGAAGATAGTGCAATGTATTTATAGTGTGAATTTAAATATTACCGTTGGAGAGTAATATTCAAATCCATACTAATAGTCTTCCAGCTTTTCTTTGCCCTTTTGCACTATTGGTTGCAGCTTTATGTCACATCCATATATGTTTTGTCATCTTCTTATTACCAGCTTTTTGTGTGTAACAGATCCGATCCGATCGCTTTGATTCTTCGTTCAACTCTTGATTTTGGTCGCTGATCTGCGGTCTGCGCAAATCGATCTGCTGAAATCATTTGTTCATCGTCTTGATTTCCTTTGTTCATCCGACCTGATTTCACTGTTCATCAGTTTTGATTTATTACTTTGATTTGATTTCTTCTCGCGATTTACGATTTCTTCTTGCACGATTTCGATTTCTTCACATCATTTTATCGACTTTTCTTCATCACAAATCGACATGCTTCTTCTTGTTCAAATCATCGAGTTAACTTTCGAACTCATCCTACTCATCGATCTCGATCGGCCTAAATCAGAAACCTAGTCGATCTCAATCATCTTCTTCTGATTTCATGAGTTCCCCCTTAACTTGTTCTCTCGTTCCCCCTCAACTTGTTATCTGTAGATTATCTTAAATAACACAAGTTGATAATGTTTTGGCATAATTAATCAAAACTAAAATATCCCAACAATTTCCCCCTTTTTGATAATGATGCCAAAACTAACTAACAATAAAAATATACGAGAAAAACAGTGTTAGTTAAACAAGTGAAATGATGAAGAATATTGTATACATTTTAAAAATAAGAAGATGATTGTCAACCTCCATGAATTTTATAAAATTTATGCATTTTAAACTAAATGGGTTTTAACAAAAAAGATCAGTTCAGGTGTTCACATTAAAATCTAGTGAACTTTTGAACCCCTGCTTTGATACCACTTGTTGGTCCCGAAAAACCCGATTTAAAACTCGTAAAATCTCAATGGGAGGTGACTTTAAAAATTTTCGAATGTGTGTTATGCAGATTTGCTAAAGTATGTATGACAGTTAATATGAAAGCAAATAAGAACACACGTATTTTTATAGTGGTTCTGACAACTCGTCCTACATCCACTCTTCCCTTCATGGGGCACCAACTTAACCAACAGATGTTTACCGAGTTCTCACTCAAACGGGACTTATCTCCCTCACGGGATTGCCTACCCTCCCTTTCGGGATTGCTTAGATGTTTACCGAGTTCTCACTCAAACGGGACTTATCTCCCTCACGGGATTGCCGATTAACTACCTTACTTAACCACTAATTCTCTCTCAAGAAAGGGTATGGGTTTGGAGTTATTTCCAACTAGGTGAGATTTTCCCTTACATTGTTTTAGCCTTTAAGCTATGGTTGGGAAAATCTATCTAAGCTTATGATATGACATTTTTGCTTAGATACAATGAAGATCACTCTTGGGTAAATTTGGATATTTAATGCTCTGTGTTCTTGAATGGAGTTGCTTGAATATTTGGCTTTTAATTTCACTTTGCAGATCCTCCATTATCTTCTTTTGAAGATAGTGCAATGTATTTATAGTGTGGATTTAAATATTACCGTTGGAGAGTAATATTCAAATCCATACTAATAGTCTTCCAGCTTTTCTTTGCCCTTTTGCACTGTTGGTTGCAACTTTATGTCACATCCATATATGTGTTGTCATCTTCTTATTGGCCAACTTTTTGTGTGTCTAACGGATCTGATCTGGTCACCTGATTACTGTTCATCTCTTCTGATTTTGGTCGCCTGATTTCTGGTCTGCAGAAATCTGATCTGCTGAAATCACTGTTCATCTGGTGCTGAAAACACTGTTCATTAGACCTGATTTCACTGTTCATCAGACCTGATTTAACTGTTCATCAGTTCTGATTTCAGCTCGCCTGATTTTAGATTTCTTCTCGCCTGATTTCTGATTTCTTCTCGCCTGATTTCTTATTTCTTCACATCATTTTATCAGCTTTTCTTTATCACAAATCAACATGCTTCTTCTTGTTCAGCTCATCAGTTAACTCGGAACTCATCCTACTCAACTGATCTCGATCAGCCCCGTCTGTAGCCTCGTTTGATCTCAATCATCTTCGTCTGATTTCATGAGTTCCCCCTTAACTTGTTCTCTCGTTCCCCCTCAACTTGTTATCTGTAGATTATCTTAAATAACACAAGTTGATAATGTTTTGGCATAATTAATCAAAACTAAAATATCCCAACATGTTTGTTAAGATGTATTATAACATGAGAATTTAAGAAATAATTCTTGGTATTAGCAATACTACAAAGGAGGTGGTATGGATAATCGGGCTTCCGAGCCGGAGGAAAAATTCATCAATTGTAACAAACACTTGAATGGTAGGAAATTATTTTTTATCCCTTCTTCCCTTCTTTTCCAATGTAACAAATAGACTCTAAGAGAATATTGCATAACTTCAATACAAGTAATTGCATAGCCCTAGAACCAAAATGATTCTAGTCAAATATCAATATAGTCTAAGTGTTGTATTTTTATCACACAAAATAAATACGGCCATGTGCTCATGGTTTGACAAAATGTTCCCAAAGGTAAAATGACTTTTTCTTTATATGAGCAACTCCACAACGTATAAAGGTCCGACGAACTAAAAGTGACATGAAACCTGGACTACACTCTATATAAATTTGCAAATGAACATGAATGAATGCATGCACTTTGGAAAATTTTCTCGTTCGTTCTTCAATCGATTTTATTAAATCGTTCGATTTCCTCGATTTTTAACGATGAAAATGAACAAATGCATGCATCCTATTTATAGGTACGCCCATTAGGTGGAAAACATAATGACACTTTAATTCGGACTCATAATAACAATTAATGTCATTCATTAAACTTATTTCCATTTTGAAACGTCTTCACTAATGATACTTAATGTCATCGTGTGATGTCTAACGTTACAATCTGATTTGAAACGTCAATGAATTTGGACGTCCCAAACATCTACATTTATTATGCTTCGAACTCAAATTCGTGGGAATTAATTCAGTTAGGATAATTAACTCTGAGTTAAATTTTTAACTCATCCCATCAACACATTAATCCATTAAGTGTCTTGTGACATCTCAACTTCGTGACTTAAATTCTCGATCTTGAGATTATAAATACATACTGATCATCTACTCTATTGATGTTGCACGGATGTTGTTCCAGATGTTGAACAACATTCTGCACAACATCATAAATTTGACCTTTCTCCTAACACTAACTCTGGTTTAATAGATGTATTTCTCTATGTTTCCTACATTGTAGGTTGAAGATAATCTCGGAAATTATCAAGCGGTTGCACTGATGGAGTGAGAATAGAAAGATCATGGGTGGTTACACCAAGATCATGGAGATAGTGGAGGAGAAGTTCAAGGCTGTTCACAGAAAGTGGATAGGACAATGCAGTTGGTCCGAAAGTCTATAAATAGACTGCATTGGTCGACATTCAAGTTTGAGTTAAAGTGAAATCCCATTTGCTCTACTCCAAACTTAAGAGAGTAACATCCAAGATAAAACCAAGAGTGAAAAACCGAGTGTTTGTAATTCTAGGAGTGTGAGTGTCGATGTTATTCTATTTGTACTGGTCGAGGGAATACAATCTCTCCTATCAATATTGATTTTATCTTATTAGATCAAGTTTTAGGTTGAATAAGATCACTAGTTACTTGATTGAATAGATTGATTTTGGTGTGTGGTTTTTCACTACACCTTTTAGGATCTTGTAAGAGATTCGTGTGTATCTCACTACTTGTTATAGTGATGTTTTTAACCATGAGGTTCGTATAGTCTGGATTACAGACTATACAAAATTTTGAAATCCTTTGCACTGCTTTTTTATGCTTCTGCTGTCATATGTTGTTTTACATGTTACATAACATTTTCAACAACACTCTGTAAAATACACGCACACACACTGTCAGTTGGCGCCAGGGCCATAAACTTGTGTTGGGATATTTTAGTTTTGATGAATTATGCCAAAACATTATCAACTTGTGTTATTCAAGCTAATTTACAGTTAACAAGTTGAGGGGGAACGAAAGAACAAGTTGAGGGGGAACTCACGGAATCAGAAGTAGATGATCGAGATCAGACGAGGCTGTAGATGAGACTGATCAAGATCATATGAGTAAGATGAGTTCCGAGTTAACTGATGAGATGAGCAAAATCAGAAGAAAAGAAAAGCTAAGCCAGCTGATCAGAAGAATCAGAGTTACCTGATCAGATGACCATATCAGATAACCAGAACATACCTGATCAGATGACCAGAAGAACAGACGAGCTGATCTGGTGATCAGAAGAGCAGACAAGCTGATCAGAAAGAAATTGACCAGAAGATCAGAAGAGAATGTTGCTGAACAGAAGAGGAGCAGATGAGACTGATCGAGATCAGACGTGATTGAGATCAGATGTGCTAACCTGATGCAGCTGACCTGATGCTATACTGATATGTTGACCTGAAGATGTGCTGATCTGATTAGATCAGGCAAGAAGAAATCAGATAGCCTGAGTCAAGTGACCTGAGGGTCAGTGAGTAAAAGTGACCTGAGGGTCAGGATGTCTGAAGTTGGAAGAGCTGAACTCAGTTAGCCTGAGTGTCAGTATACCTGATCAGACAAGGTCCGCTGAAGAGAAGTCCGCTGAATCAAGAATCCTGAGTAAAAGTATCCTGAGACTCAGAAGTATCCTGAGACTCAGAAGAATCCTGAAGACTCAGAAGCATCCTGAGACTCAGAAGTATCCTGAAGACTCAGAAGAATCCTGAAGACTCAGAAGAATCCTGAAGACTCAGAGAAACCTGAAGACTCGGAGAACCCTGAAGACTCAGAAGATCCTGAAGAATATAGCCGTTAGATTCAGCTGACGTGGACCAATGAGAGGAAGACAACCAGTCTAAAAAAGCTGCAGAACTTAAAGAATAGTGTGGATTTGAATGTGATTCTCTCCAACGGTAACATTCAAATCCACACTATAAATACAAGATCTTCCATCAAATTAAGTGTGGAGAATGTAGAAAAAGATGCTACAGAGCCAAGAGCCATACACTCAAGCATTCCCACTATAGAACACAAGTCTGTAGACATACAAATACATCCATGAGTGTTCTTAAACCCAATCTAAGCAACCCACGATATATAATAAGCTTAGAGAGATTTTCCCAACCTTAGCATAAAGGCTAAACCATTGTACGGGAAAATCTCAACCTAGTTGGAGACACCAACCAAACCCAAACCCTATTGTTAGGTAGTTTGTGTGTGATTGTTGGAGTTGTAAAGAGTGAGTAAGCTGCAGATTAGTCAGCTAGAAAACTCTAGAGAAGAAGTGAGTAAACTATCTTAGATAGTCAGAAAGCTTGTGTGTGTTTGAGTAAGTAAGTTGCAGAGTAGTCAGCCAGAAAACTCAAATGTAGAAGAAGTGAGTAAACTATCTTGGATAGTCAGAAAGCTTATAGGCGATCCCATGGAGGGTGATAAGTCCCGTGTGAAGGAATTTCCCTAGGAACAGGGAGAGTGGATGTGGGAGCTTGAGTCTCCGAACCACTATACTTTGTTGTGTTCTTTATTTCTTTATGTTCTTACTTGTCATACGCATTCAATTATAAGCAAAACACATCACATAGATTTAAAACAAAATTTTGGAATCACCATTCCTTCACCCCTGTTTTATATGCATTACATGATTTTTCCTCATTTCATGGGTTTTTCACCGGGACCAACAACTTGATACACTAAGTTAAAGGTCCTGTTTAAAGTGTGGTTTTGCAATGGATTATCCACTGACTCCTTCTTTAAAACCTCCAATTTTGGATGGATCAAATTACCCATATTGGAAACCTAAAATGCGCATGTACATTAAGTCTATTAATGAGAGAGCATGGTGTAGTGTGTTATCTGGGTGGAATCCACCAAGAACAATTGATGATAGAGATGGAGAATCGCAAGTTAAAAAGGAGATTGATTGGTCCAATGATGAATGCACATCGGCCAATTTCAATTCTAAAGCTCTTAATGCTATTTTTACTGCCACTGATGTTTCAATGTTTAAACTGATATCTAACTTTGTTTCTTCTAAGGATGCATAGGAAATATTGCAGGAACATTGTGAAGGATCAGAAAGTGTTCGAAGGACTAGACTCAGAATGTTGGGAACCAAGTTTGAAAACTTGAAGATGAAGGATGATGAAAGCATTTCATCATACAATGAAAGGATAAGTGAGATTGCTAATGAGTCACACTCACTTGGTGATCCAATTTCCAACACTCGGTTAGTCAATAAAATACTTAGAACTATTCCAAAATGATTTGATGCTAAAATATGTGCAATAGAAGAGGCTAAAAACACTGATTTATTGAGTCAAAATGAGTTGATCAGTATTTTGAAAACTTATGAAATAAACTCAAATATGTTAGATGATGATAAACATGAAAAAGATAAAGACAAGAAAGTACTTGCTTTTAGAGGTGAAACATCTGATAATGTTAAACATTCTTATGTAAATGAAGTTGATTTTGATGAAGATGTTTCTGATTTATGTGATGAAGACATTTCTGAACAATTTGCTCTTATCACTAAGAAATTCAAAAGTTATCTAAAAGGAAAGTTCAGAAGACCAAATGGTCAATTTCAATCAAAGGATAAGTTTAATCAAAACTCCCCTCCGATAAAAAGCCGGTTCCAAGTCAGTCTTCCAGTTTCAATCAACCTAAATAATTTTCTAAGGATAACAAGTTCAAATATGATCCTGAGTACAGGAAAAAGGTTAAATGTGATGCATGTTCTGGATATGGTCATTATGCTTGTTGGGAGATGAATTTAATAAAGAAGTTTTAATTAGATCCCAAAACCCTGAGTATGACATGTATCAGGACATCTTGATAGAATAGAATCAGGATCAGGTTTTCATTAGATATTAGGACTCAGGATTATCTGCACCATGTATAGTCAGCAGATATAGATCAGGAAATTTTAAGTATGCTGAAGACTCAGAAGACTCTGAAGAATCGGAAACATCCTGAAGATTCAGAAGACTCTGAAGAATCAGAAACATCCTGAAGACTCTGAAGAATCCTGAAGACTGTTTTTGTACTGATCAAAAGGACCCTGAACAACTATTTTATGAAATAGTGTTATGTTCATTCCTAGTACAAACAAACAGAAGGATGAAAATTGGATAAATATTATGCATGAAGAGCTTAATCAGTTTTAAAGAAATGATGTTTGGGCACTTGTACCTAGACCTAATTCTGATATTAATGTCATAGGAACAAAGTGGATTTTCAAAAATAAAACTGATGAATCTGGTAATATTGTGAGAAACAAGGCTAGATTGGTTGCTCAAGGTTATACTCAGATTGAAGGAATAGATTTTGATGAAACATTTGCTCCTGTTGCTAGAATAGAATCAATTAGATTACTTCTTGCTATTGTATGTTTCATTAACATTAACTTGCATCAAATGGATGTTAAAGCTGCTTTCTTAAATGGTATTCTGGATGAAGAAGCTTATGTTGAACAACCTAAAGGTTTTGAAAATCTAGAGTTTCCAGCTCATGTTTACAAGTTAAAGAAAGTCTTATATGGTCTAAAACAAGCACCTAGAGCTTGATATGGTAGACTTACTGATTTCTTACTTGAATTTGGATTTTTGAGAGGTGAAGCTGATAGAACCTTGTTCATTAAAAATTCTAAGGATGATATCATGGTTGCTCAAATATATGTTGATGATATTGTATTTGGTTCAACTAGTAATGATATGCTTGAAAGTTTTGTTAAAGAAATGACTTGTACTTTTGAAATGTCCATGGTTGGAGAACTAAATTTCTTTTAAGGTCTTCAGATCATACAAATGAAAGATGGTATTTTCTTTTGTCAAAACAAATATGCTAAGAATCTGGTGAAAAGGTTTGGTTTGGAAAGTGCTAAAACTATGAAAACTCCTATGGGTTCAACTCAAAAGTTGAGTAAAGACTTGATTGTAAAAGATGTTGATCCTACTTTGTATAGATCAATGATTGGAAGTCTTTTATACTTAACTTCTAGTAGGCCTGATATTATGTATAGTGTCTGTCTTTGTGCTAGATATCCTGCTAATCCTAAGGTATCACATCTCAATTATGTAAAAAGAATTATAAGATATGTGGCTGGAACATGTGATTTAGGTATTTGGTACTCAAAGGATACTAATTGCTCTTTAGTTGGCTATAGTGATGCAGATTGGGCAGGTGATTGTGATGACAGAAAAAAGTACTAGTGGAGGATGTTTCTACATGAGAAACAACATTATCTCCTGGCATAGTAAGAAATAGATTTGTGTTTCACAATCGACAGCTGAGTCTGAATATGTTGCTGCTGGAAGTTGCTGCACTCAACTGCTATGGCTTAAAAAGATGTTTGATGATTATGGGTTGGAAAGTGGTATTTTGACTGTTTATTGTGATAATACTAGTGTTATCAATATTTCCAAGAATCCTGTGCAACATTCTTTGACTAAGCATATAAGTATAAGACATCACTTTATAAGAGATTTTGTAGAGAAAGAAGTTGTGAAGTTAGAATACATTTCTACTGAAAAACAACTTGCTGACATTTTCACAAAAGCCCTTGATAATGAGAGGTTTTCTTCACTTAGAAAATCTCTTGGTCTTTGCTATATCTGAAAATAAACACTAGATGTTGTGACAAATTTTTCCAACATTTGAAGCAACATTGTGGTTCTGATAATGAGTTTGTCTGCTGTTCTGCTTATTTTTTAGCTTTAAATGATAGTGTTTTGATCTTATGGTTTGAATCATGGTTTAGATACAGAGTCCTGGACATATATCTCTTAAATGCATTAAAAATAAAACACAACTTAGATGTGTAATCACTGAGTAACTATGGGACACGGAGCTCGCTACTACGATGTTCTCTTTTCAAAAGGTGATTAAATATACATCCATGTTTGTTCACAATCCATTGAGTAACTATGGGGCACGGAGCTCGCTACTACGATGCACTCTTTTGAAAATATGGATCAATGTGAACATGTGTTTAAAGAAAAATTCAAAATATGAAACACTTTGATGATGAATTTCATTCAAAATTGAGTGTTGAGATATATGTGTGTCGACATTTTGTGAAACCTTAAGTGATTCGAACTTTATTTATCATACATGATTCGTTTAATGTTCTAGATAAGTTGAATTCGTGGATTGAACAAGTTATTTGAACTATTTTTGTGTCTATTTAATTTTAGATATGGTCTTCTATTTTTCGAAAATGTTTTTGCGGTCACTTACACATCACACAATCACATAACTTCAAAGTAGTGGGTGGTTACCTTTGTTCCCACTCCTGATCGGTTTTCTTGTGGATGTGTGTTATAACCTCCATTCTTTCTTCTCTACTTAAGTTCGATTTATCTGTGATGTTTAATATTGAAAGCTGAAAACATTGTTGCTGCATATTGGATTCAAGGTTTGTTGTTGTTCTTGTATTATTTCATATTTCTCTGTCATATGCTTCTTTTCCCTCCTATTTTTTGATTTCATTATTTTAATTGCCTGTGTATTTATTTGATTGGACAGAAAAGAGGTGAAATGGTTGAAAAACAAAACCCATCGGTCATTCCTAATCAGTCACAAACTCACGCAAACCCTTCTCCCTCGAAATCTTCCTCTCCAGAAAATTCAAACCCTCTGAACCTTCTCGCTGAATTGGCTCCACAAAATCCAGATTATGATTCCACTAATGTTGGTGGATCATCTTCTTCTTCCGTACCAAAACCCACTCTGTATGAATTTCCTGAAGATACTCCTCAATCTCTGGTTCGACTGATCATTGAACAAATGCTCGAGAAAAATCTTCCTGTTCTTCCTGATGTTTTTGTTGGCAAAAGACAAGTCAATATTAATGACTTTGTTGATCTTTCTGCTAAAACCCTTAGTTCACGAAAATTCTGAAGAATCTTCTCTAGAAATACCCTCAGAAACTCCTATTGCTGACCCTGTTTCTGAAAACCCAAATCAAACAGCCGATGTTGAAATGAAATCTACTGACTCCTCTAATTCAGAAGGAATGGGGGAGAAATTGAAGAACATTAGGCTAAGAAAGAAACAATTGGCTCCCAAAAGAGGTGTTGGTAGATGGGGAAAGAGAAGAATGTCACAAAGAAACTTAGGGAAAAAGGTTGATTATACTGGGAAACGTCCTAAGAGAACTTATGGTGGTTCTGATGATCCTATTCATGTTGAGGATTCTGATGAAGAAATGGTTGTTCCAAATGTTTCTGTTGCTGAGCCAAAAGATTCAGATGATGACTTAACCATGCAAGAATTGTTGGCTAAGAAGGAAAGGAGAACCAAACGTAAAAAATGATCCTCCCCGTGAATCTTTGCTTTGCAAATGTTCTTTGAATCATCCGATTCGAACACTGAATAAAATGAAGATGAACCTGAAGAAGAAGAACCTGAAGAAGAAGAACCTGAATAAAATGAGTCTGATGATGAACTTGATCAAATCTTTTGTTGGGAGATGAATTTAATAAAGAAGTTTTGATTAGATCCCAAAAACCCTGAGTATGACATGTTCAGGATAATCTTGATAGACTAAGTCGCTTCAAAGATAGATTATTCAGAAGTTATCTGCACCATGTATAGTCAGCAGATATAGATCAGGTTAGATTTTGAAGACACTGAAGACTCAGTAAGTATCTGAAGACACTTAAGACTCAGTAAGTTGCTGAAGACAATGAAGACTTAGTAAGTTTCTGAAAACACCAAGACTCGAAGATGTCACCAAGACACCGAAAACTCAAGATGTCATCAAGACATTGAAGACTCAAGATGTCACCAAGACATCAAGACTCGAAGATATCAAGACCCAAAGAGTAATCGAAGACTCAAAAGAAGATATCAATACTCGAGATAACCCAAATGTTCGAGGCAATCAATATAATCTATCTGAAGACTACAAAAACTGAGAAACGCAAATATTCAGAAAAGTAGATATTGCCCAAACATTCATATGCAGACAAAAGGAACTAAGTCTAAGTGTTGTTTAAGGTTGTCTCATTCAGAGAGATTGACCAAAAAGAGGCGTTTTGTTTGTCTACATTCACTGAAGACAAGAACCAATCAGAGGAAGACAACACTGTACTTTACTGACACTGAAAGCGACAGGACCCTGAATCATGTCATTAGTACTAAGTTCCAGACTGCAAAAAATGGTGATTGGCTACATGACTGCATATTTCCTAAAACATGCAAGGGAATATTCAAACCCTAAATATAGCCGTTCATCAAACACCAGAAGAGGAAACCCTTGATACTATCTCCTCTAACGGATAGTTTTTCAAGAGTGACCTTGGTGAAGTTGCCTATAAATACCAGTGACCCTTTACATTGAGAGGTTACGGGAAATTTCAAAGCAACTCAAGAGCTCATTCGTATTATTGCAAATTGAAGCACTCGAAAAACCCTATAATTTCCCAAGTGTTTCACATTGGAGAGAGCTCACTATTCTAAGCCTAGAGTGATAGATATATCGAAAGTTTAGAAGAGATATCCTAGCCTTAGCATTTGTTCTTATTGTAAAGGATATCTCACCCTAGTTGGAAACCAACCCAAAACCCAAACCCTTTGTTAAGGTAGTTTGTGTGTGTTTTGTTGGTGAGTTAGAGTTGTAAAGAGTTAGTAAGCTACAATGAGTTAGTAAGCTACTTGTGGTAGTCTGAACACTTGTGTGTGTTTGAGTTAGTAAGCTGCAGTGAGTCAGCCAGAAAATTCAAGGTAGAAAAGTGAGTAAGCTACAGTGAGTTTGCCAGAAAGCTTTACGAAGTGGTTAAGGAATTTCTCTGAAGATCTGAGAGAGTGGACGTAGGAGCTTGAGTCTCTGAACCACTATAATTGCTGTGTTGTTTTGCTTTCTGTACTGCATTATTATCTGTTGCATGTTTTTCACTGAAAGCATAGTTCACTGATATTCAGTTGGAACCAATCCACTGAACTTGCATCAAATTGATCACAGCCTTAATCACTGTTTTATTGAAGGGAAGATTTTCAGCAAAGCTAAAATGAGTATAAACTTAGGGCCAACCATTCCGCACACTTGAGTTGCTAGAACAGATAGTTACAAAACTGAACTAACTCTACTGAGGGTTCAGTAAGAAAATTATCTGATCCAAGCGCCTCAGGATCTCTGATAAACTCAGGCTCAGTTGGACTAATCTAAAGCTTTTGAAAGCAGCTCAGGATCATTGTCTCAGTAGACTTTGACTCAGGGCAATCCGTGCTTCTCAGGGCAAAATCATCAGGATAACCTGACCCATCTGACCTCAGTGAAAGAAAAGTTTTAAAAATCACTGAACACGTGTATTCCCCCCCATACACGTGTGAGACTCGTTAGCACCGAAACCAAAAACTGGTATCAGAGCAGTGGTTCATTTTGACCACTTGCTTTTGTAGCCATAGTCTATTTTGCTGAAAGACTTTGGTGGTCTACTGAATAGATCTGTTTGCTGATATCTTACAAGGCTCAGTCATCATGCCTTCTAAGAAACTTCCTATGTTCTCTGTTGAGAGCTATGACCTATGGAGATTGAGAATGCAGTCTCATCTGTATTCAAAACATGAAAGAATGTGGAGAGTGGTTTCTGAAGGACCATTCAAATTTACTGTTGTGAATCCCAGAATCACTGATACTGAGAGAAATGATCCCATAGATGAATTTCCAAAGCCTGATGATCAACTTACTCCTGATGAGAGAAAGTTAGTCAATCTGGACTACATTGCTAAAGATACTTTGTATAGCACTATTGATGATGGTGTTATGGGGATGATTTCTCACTGTGAAACTGCAAAAGAAATATGGGACACACTTGCTGTTATGTGTCAAGGCACAGATCATATTAAGGAAAACAAACTTTCTGTTGCTATTGGAAAGTTTGATAGCTTTGAAATGGAAGATAGTGAATCCATTGACAAACTCTAGGTCAGATTCACTAACATCATGAATGATCTGAGTGCTCTTGGGAAAAGATACCCACAGAGAGAAGTGGCACTGAAAATTCTTAGAGGATTATCTAAGAAATGGGATATACATGTTGTGGTGATTGAAAACACCAAAAATATTGATTCCATGCCATATCAACAAGTTTTCTCTGAACTGAAAGCTTACGAGTTTGTGATTGACAAGAAAACTAAGAAATCTGACAGCAAAGATGATTCTTCATCTAGCAAGAATGTGGCTTTCAAAGCCAAAGAGAAATCTTGTAAGTCTAGAGAGTCTAAGAACTCACTTGCCAAAAATCAGGATGAGCAGGAGGATAAGCTAGTACTAATGGCAAGGAGGTTTGAAAGACTCAATAGCAGATATGGGAAATATAAGAAATATTACAGAATCACGATTCTGAAGAGAGACTCGTGTTCGAGGACGATATCTGTTTGAGAAAAGGAAGGACCAGAAAAAGTCAAGGATCCTCATCCAAGAAGAAGGACTCCAAGACCAAGGAGGAAAGTGATCGGGATGATGATACCAACAGATGCTTCTACCGTCGAAGAAAAAGGTCACTTTCAATATGACCGTCTGGCCGAAAAGCTAAAGAAATAAAGGAGAGACAAGCCAAGAGAGATAGGAAGATCTCCAGCAAGAAAGCTATGATTGCAGAAGAGGAAGAACATTCTGAAGAAGGTTCCAGTTCCTCAGATGAAATTTTCTCAGACAGTGACAATGATGATGTCTGTCTTATGGCTGTGGAGGAGGTAAATTCTTCTCTCTGTTGTTGCTCCTACACAAGCACATGAGTTCTCAAGTTCAACTCAAAATGAAGACTTTGACTGATGGATTCGTTTGAGAATCTTATGAAGGACTATTCTGTGTTACAAGAACTACTCACTGAAACTCAAGAGCAGAACAAGGAACTGACTGCTGTGAATCTGAAGTGGAAAGACTCTAAAAATGCCGAGATCACTTCTCAATTGATGGGAACTACTGATGAACTAGATGTTCTGAAAGTACAACTCTCAGAAAAAGAGATGGTGATAGAGATCCTGAATGGAAAATTAGAGAAATCCACTAAAGAGATTCAATTTTATCGAATCGAGTTCAATGACCTCTTTGAGAAGCATGAAACTCTAAAGAAATGTGAGGACGGTCGTGAGAAAAGTTAGCTCTATTGAATTCTCGCATCTAAAGTGATAGATGAAATTGAGTTATCAAAGACCGCAAACTATAAAAAGCCGGATTGGGATACATTCCAGGGGAACCTCACAAGGTCTTCAATCTTCAGCTTCTAGTAGCACCAAGACCGCTTTGTTAAACCCGGTGGCATCTAATCTTCTTCTTGAAGAACCGCCCAGTTTTAGACAAGGGTAAAGAACCTATGGTTTTAGAAAAACCAAGGTTCGGGAAGAAAGCCCGGACCTCGGAAAAAGGCTAGAAAACCCAGACACTCGAAGAGGAAATTTTCGAGCCCGATTTCTTCAAAGCCTCAAAGCTAAGAATATCAACCTAAAGAGATCCAAGACTGAACCATCGAGGAATTTTTCGAAGAGAAACACTCGCCAGAGATATTCTCAACTGAAAAGACCAAGTCCTCGACATTGAAAAGACCCCAATTTGAAAGACAGCAACCTAAACCCCACTTGTCTAAGGGTAAAGGTTTCCTGAACCCAAGTCAGCAGAGACAGAGACCAGATGCACAAAAGCTAAGGCACTTGAACAAAAGGCCTGAACCCAAGAAGAACTCTAAGCCTCATGTTCATGCTAAGGCTGGCACTCATGCACAGGATACTGGCAAGGCTCCTAGGGTGGTGAATGTGTATGTAGATGTTTATGGGAGAAAAATTAACCACTCTAAAGTAATTAGAGTTGTTAGGCGATTGGGTTCCAAAAGGTACAAACTAACTTTGGTAGGACCCTACACCAAATGGGTACCTAAGAACCGACTGTTTTTTTCGTGAAGGAAAAGGGCAATCGAAATAATGAAAACAACAACAAGACTCGATGAGTGGAAATGAATTGGCTCCTGTTGTATGGTATCTGGACAGTGGATGTTCAAGACATATGACAGGATATAAGCAACTAATCACTGACTATGTTGAGCAAAAAGGCCCTCAAATCACATTTGGAGACAATTCCAAAGGACAAACTGAAGGATATGGAACTCTTGAAGTTGACTCTGTTCATATCCATGGTGTTTCATATGTGTCTGGTCTAAAGCATAACTTGCTTTCTATCACCAATTGCGGACAAAGGATTCGGTGTTGAGTTCTCAAAGAACTTATGTTATGTAAAAAGACAATACTTCACATAAAATTTTCTTGACCGGTACTAGAAAAGGAAATGTGTATCTTGATTGAGTTCAACTCCTAAAGATACATGTTTGGTTGCAAAAAGTTCCAATCGATACCCGGTTTGGTTGTGGCACAAAAAGAATGAATCACTTAAACTTCAAAACCCCGAACAAACTTGCAAGATTAGCACTTTTAAGGAGGTTACCCAATGAAGTGTTCAAGAAAGATCATGTATGTGATGCTTGTCGAAAAGGAAAACAAATCGAGCATCTTTCAAAAAGCAAAGTAGATGTTTCTCTCGATAGAATACTACAACCTGTTACATATGGATCTCTTTGGTCCAAGAACACTGTGAGCACTAATGGCGTAAAATACACACTTGTGGTAGTTGATGACTACTCTAGATACACATGGGTCATATTCTTACTCAAGAAGAAAGAGACTCGCACAAAACTACGAACTCTTTGAAAAGGCTCAAGATCTTGAAAAGAATCTGAGTGTGGTCAAAATCAGATCAGATAAAGGAACTGAGTTTATCAATCATATCATATCCGATTATTATGCGAAGAAATGGAATAGCTCATGAAACATCACCGCAAGGACCCCACAAATGAAATGGTGTTCTTTGAAAGAAGAAATAGGACTACGAAAGAAGTTGCAAGGACAATGATTCTTTGAAGTGATATTCCAAAGAGATTTTGGGCTGAAGCTATCAACACTGCATGCTACTCTCAGAGCAGATCCATGCTGACCAAGAACCAAGGAAAAACTCCATATGAGCTATGGAATGAAAGGAAGCCTCTTGTTTCTTTCTTTCGTGTGTTTGGTTTGCAAGTGTTTCATACACAATAATGGTAAAGATCAGTTGAAAACTTTTGATAGCAAAGATGATGAAGGGATATTCTTAGGATATTCTGAAGTCAGTAAAGCCTTCAGAGTTTACAACTGTAGGAATCTTATTGTGGAAGAAATACCTCATGTTGTTTTTGATGAATCTACTTGTGTTCAGAAGAAACAGGAATATGACTCAGGAGAACTGATCAAGAGAATCACCAGACTTAGCCTGAAAAAGAATGATAAAACATCCTCTGAACCTGAAAAGAGGAAGTCAATCACTTTCTATGAATAGAGTGAATCAGACTCAGACAAAGAAGTTCAGGATGAAAAAACTCAGGATGGTGAGACTCAGGATGGAAATTCTCCACTGAAGGAAAGCCAACACACTGAAGCTGACCAATCTAAACATACTCAAGTTCAGACTCAGGTATGTAATGCCGATGAAGATGTGATCACAGCTGAGGTAAACTCTGAATCTATCAACCAATGGGGAACAAATGTCTCTAACAATGTTCTGAATGGAATTTCCCCTGAGGAAGATGATTCTCTTTCTCCTTTTCTGTTGTTCCCTAAATTTAATGAACTACCTGAACCTAACATTTCTGATGTTGAGGATACTACTGAAGGGGGAACATCCAGGAGAAAATGGTTGGATAGTCATCCTACAAGTCAGATTGTGGGTGATCTATCAGATGGTGTCAAAACAAGAAGGTTCCATGGAGAAAGTGCTTTGTTCTGCTGCTTCCTATCTGAAAAAGAACCTACTGAGATTGAAGAAGCTCTACAAGATTCATTTTAGATTACTGCTATGCAAGAAGAGCTGAATCAGTTCTCAAGGAATGTGATTGGAACTAAGTGGTTGTTTAAGAATAAGAGAGATGAAAACAACAACATTGTGAGAAATAAGGCAAGGCTAGTTGCACAAGTTATTCCCAAGAAGAAGGCTTGGATTATGATGAAACCTTTGCACCTGTTGTAAGACTAGAAGCCATCAGATTGTTTCTTGCATATGCTGCCCACATGAAATTCACAGTCTATCAGATGGATGTGAAAAGTGCATTTCTGAATGGTGTGCTTAAGGAAGAGGTTTATGTGGAACAACCTCCTGGTTTCAGACAGAATGACCAAGTTTACAGGCTCAGGAAAGCCTTGTATGGTCTTAAGCAAGCACCCCGATCATGGTATGATACCCTTTCTTAGTTTCTTACTGACCATGGTTTTATCAAAGGAACTGTTGATAGGACTCTGTTCAGGATAGAAGATGGGAAATACATCTTACTTGTTCAGATTTATGTAGATGACATCATATTTGGATCTCCAAATCATCACCGTGAAAAAGTTTTCTACCCGATGAAAGGAAAGTTTGAGATGTCAATGATGGGGAGATGAATTTCTTTCTTGGACTTGAATTGAAACAAACTAAGGAAGAAATTTTCATCAATCAAGCAAAATACACCAGAGATCTGATTGCAAAGTATGGTGTACAGAATTGCAATACGCTTAGAATTCCTATGAATACTAACTACAAGATGGATCCCGATCCGAAGGCAAATCAAGAAATCACACCGATTATAGAGGATCATTGGATCATTTGCTACATCTCACGACAAGTAGGCAGTTCGATATAACATTTCTTTGTTGGGATATGTGCAAGATACCAAGCTAATCCTAAAAATTTAGTCACATTGAGGTTTGCCAAAAAAAGATTATGAAATATCTTAAAGGCACCGTGAATAGAGGATTATGGTATCGGTGATGATAACCTTGAATTAACCGGTTATTCGGATCTCGATTATGGAGGATGTAGAATTGACAGAAGTCTACCACAGAACTTGTCAATTTCTTGGAAGTAAACCGATATCATGGTTTTCAAAGAAACAAACCTCGAGAGCAACCAAAGATAATTTGAATACATGGTCATGCAGGAAGCTGTTGTGCACAAATTCTATGGCTCAGACAACAATTGAGGGAATATAAGATTATAGACCTATATTTTGTGATAATAATAGTGCAATTGCTATTACACAAAATCCTGTATTGCACACTAGATGTAAGCATGTTGATATCAGACATCACTTCATCAGAGATCATGTTGAGAAGAAAGACATCAGAATGGAGAAAATTCATACTGATAAACAGAGAGCTGATATCTTGACTAAACCTTTGGCTGAATCAAGATTTCAGGAACTATCAGTTGAATTAGGTATGTTGGATCCAAGTGAATAAAGCAAATCTGGAAAATTGAAGGTTTTCAGATGCATGAAGTTTTCTCAGGTTTTTACTGAAAAACTCAGGATAAAATTGAGAGTACTGAACACTGAGTCTTGGGAAACTCAGTTATCCTGAAGATCAGTACTCAGTATTATACTTACATTTTATCAAGGTCAAAACTCAGTAAGACTGATGGAGAAAATTAGTCTAAAGAAGTATTGACTCATGCAACACTTTTATTGTCTAAATGAATCTCAGTAATCATTGGCAATAAATGACAAAACACCTAAAGAAATAATTGGGCGGGACCTTTGAAATCCACGAGGAAAGTTAATGGTCTGCAGGAACAGTAATTAAATGCACTGTTCATTAATCACCAATAGGGATAAATTGGCGGCTTAGTATTTGCGAAATCTTCCTTTCATATACCCGTTTTAGTCGGTTTTTAATCTCAACCGTCGATTTCTTCATCTACGCGATTTTCCATAAATCAAAATCCCATATCCATTGAAAAATTTCTTTCAAAGCCCTATTCCAAAAAGCCTTCATCTTCACAAACACTCTGCTTCGAAACCCTCGATTGCCCAGAAATTTTTCACCTATCTCAAAACCCTTCACCTGAAATTCTCCAAAAATGACACTTTTTGTATACGACAAACTCACCATTTCCAATAAACCTTGGTACGAATATGTCGTTTCTCTAGAAAGCTCGTCCAATGCAACTCACGAAGAGGAGGCGTTGCATATGATTCATTTGGCGAAGCTTACATGCCTGGCCGAAAATCAACCAGAGGCCGAATATGCGAAAGAGGTAATTGAGTCTATCTCTAATATGCAGTTAGATGATGAGAATTGCATAGAATCTCAGATTACAGTCTCACATTTGGAGCATGGTTCGAAATATGTGGATTTTGTTAGGGAATTATATATTATTCCTAAGAATCTAAATGCCATATATGAGTTAAGTGATAGAGGTGAAGACCCTACGGTATACATGATGGGTAGGGAACAAGAATATTTGGATAAAATTACTGAGCATCCAATAAAGTTTGAAGCTACTCTGAATAAGAGGCATTTGAAGACTAAATATCGAGTATTGTTGGATATTGTAAGCAAATGAATCGTGAGTAGATCTGGTAGTTTCAAACAGATAAGAACTCCTAAGTTAAGGCTAATGGCAGCAATTGAAGATTCACCTTCCACGGCATTCAACTGGTTGCACTATTTGATCAAGGTGGTGAGTGATCAAGCCAAACAAATTCAGAAGGTGAATGGCTCTGTAGTTATCAAAGGAAAGATTCTACATGCAACCAAGATTGCATTTATCTTGGAAACGTACAGAGAAGAGGAGGACATCTTTGCCGATTCCACTTCCTTTCCAAAGTAAAAAATCATGTTCAAACCAACAAAGAAGACTTTGAGAGGAAAGAAAGAGAAAAACTCTGAGTCTCAGGAGGAGACTGCTGAAGAAGAAACTGATGAAGAAGCCAAACAAGTTAGGGGGAAAGCCCTGATGCAAATTAAAAGAGCAAAAGGAGAGAAACTGAAGAAGAAAGCACTGGCTCCTCAGAAGCGCAGAAGGCTTCAATCTATTACTGAGAAGGAGGCCAGTGAAACTGAAGAAACTCAACCTGAAGGCCAGGAAGGGTTGAAATCTCCACTTCAGGTTCTTGCTCAGGTAATGTGCAGGAGCAAGAAACTGAGGAACAAGTTTTTTCTGAGGTACTCGAAACCTCTTTGAGCTCAGATAAAATCTCTCAGGAAATCTTGAAGGGACCTCAGATCCCTACTGAAGAAAGACCTGTTCAGACTCCAGATCAGCTTGAACCTCAGGAATTGCTGAACTTGGATGCGCTTCTGAATGAACCATTTCTAGATCCATCATCTCTAGAACTCATACACTCTGAATCTACTGCTTCTGAAAGCCCAAGATTGAAGAAGGGAGAAGCCGAAGAGACTGAATGGAAAAGCAAGGGGGAACGGTTCATCTTAGACAGATACCCTGAGTTGAATTCCTATCCTGACCTTCAGGATATGTTCTTCAGGCTCAGAACCACAGTGTATATTCTGAATCAAACACTCCCGGAGATGCTGAACATTGCTTCATACAGAGGAGAAGAGTGGTGGAATGCAGAGACAGCTACCCTGACCAAATTCTCAGGTTTAAGAAAAACCAAGCTGAGAATGAAAGCTGCTGATTTTGATGAATTAGTGAAAAAGAAGCTAGCTGAAAAGAAAGCTACTGAAGGAGTTGATGCTTCCAGCTCCCATGATCAAAATAAAGATAAGGATAAGGGAGATGATGCAGAAAATAAATCTGAGAAGGAGCCTCAGATAGATACTGAGAAAGAGAAGGAAACTGAGAGTCGGATGGGGACATATATTGATACTGAACCAACTGATATCAGACAACCTCAGACTGAAGTTAACATTCTTCAGGTACCTTTTGGCACTGTTATACATTATGCCGAAGTTACTGAAGTACCTAGCTTTAAATCTGATGTTTATGATATACAGACTGAGGCTCAGTTGGAGCACCCAGCTCAGTTGGAAAATGTTGTACAAACTCCATTGGTTGATTTCACACCAATCCTAGATGAGTTAAAGAAGATAGAGCCAAGGATGGAAGAGATACTTGCAGGTCAATCTCAAAAGCTTGAGAATCTAAGCTCTTCATCAAGCATGCTGCAAACAATTCTCACAGACAAGATGACTCAGATGGAGTTAGTTCTGGCTGCTCAAAATCAGAAAATGGAGAACCTGAGTTCATCATCTGATACGCTTCAAACAACTCTATCAAGTAAATTAACTACATTAGATGGAAAGATTGATGGAGTACATACAGAGCTTAATGCCAATATGAAGCAGATGTATCAACAAAGAACTGCCTATCTTGAAGCCAAGCTGATTGAGAAGAATGATCTGATGATCAAAACAACTGTTGAGGAAATTGGCTCTCTGCTCATGACCAAGATGACAGAGATGATGCATGATGTCTTCTCAAAATAGTTTGCTCCTCTTTCGGATGAGTTCTCAATGGACAATAATTACATGATAAGACTAGAAGATGAGCATAATCAGTTGGCAGGAGAAGTGCGCAGTATGAGTAAGGAGCAATACTATATGGATACTGCACTGACTCAACTACTCCCAAGGTATGGTGCCAAAAAGGGGGAAAGGCCTGGTGGCAAATTAAGTGAGTTGTTGGCACAAACCTTGGAGAGAAAGGCTCAAAAAGAAGCTGAAGGAAAGAAAATTGTTGATGCCTTAAGAGAAATTGAAGCCACTGAGAAACTAAAGTTCAAATAAGCTGAGAAACCTATCTTCACTCAAACATCTGAGCAAACCTTTCAGGAAGTAATTTCTGAAAAATTGAGTGATAGAAGGATGGTTGGAACAAGCAAGGCAAAAGAAGAACAAGCCAGACCAGAAAAGAGAAAAACAGTTGCCTTTGTTGAAACTGAAAAGAAGAAAAGAGCAAAGGTAATTAAACCTACTCAGAGGAAGCTGATTATGGATTTTGAAGAATCAGATGAAGGACCAGAAAAGGAAACAGAAGCTCAACCAGAGACTTTTGATACCAAGAAGACTCTGAAGGCCCTGCAGATTGAAAAGAAGAAAAGAACCGCTGCTTCAGTATCTGGTGCTCCTCTGATCAGAAAGAAGAAAGAAGAAGAACAGAAAAGAAGAGGTGGATTCAAAAAGTTTCTAAGCAAAAAGGAGAGGTACGTAAAAGACTTCGAAGGGCCGCACATTGACAAGTGGATGCCTATACAGTTCAATGATGCATGGGAAGAGATCAAGAGAACCTTCTGGTTCTATTATGAGATTCTGAGAGAATGGAGGGGGAGCAGCTCGGATAAGAATGAAGCCTTTATTGAGTACTTACTGACATTCTATCCTAAGTACCTGCAAAGATGGATCAACTTGGCAGATGAAGAAACACTCAGATAGTAGCTCCTGGTCCATACATGTACCCATCTCCTAGGTTTGAGAATGGCTATGTAAATGAGGCAGTCATTTCTCAGGAAATAGCCCAGTATGCCATCCAGCTAGGCCCAACAGGAAACAACCCTGAAATCATCAAGGCAAGAGATGAACTGAAGAAGAGATACTACGAGATGTTCAACCTGGAAGTGCCAGAGGATGAAGTGGAAGAAGACTGAAGACTTTGTACTTCTGTATTTTCTTTGATTTTCATTGTAATCTGTAACTCTTATCTTACATCAATGAAAATTTTATCTTTATGCTCAAAGATAATATCTCATTATCTTTTTACATGTCGTGATATGCCAGATTGTTAAAGAACTTGATTGGAGAAATACCATTTTGGTTGTAATAGATAAACTGAAACCTGAGGACAGGTTAGGTTTTCTTAAATGTAACAAGATGGTTTTGGCATCATCAAAAAGGGGGAAATTGTTGGGAGATGAATTTAATTAAGAAGTTTTGATTAGATCCCAAAAACCCTGAGTATGACATGTTCAGGATAATCTTGATAGACTGAGTCAGGTTTTAGTATAGATTGTCCAGGAAGTTATCTGCACCATGTATAGTCAGCGGATATAGATCAGGTTAGATTTTGAAGACACTTTGAGACTCAAGATGTAATGGCAAGACATCAAGACTTCGATGAAGTTCTTTGAAGACAATGAAGACTCGATGAGTTCTTTGAAACATCAAGACTCAAAATAATGTCATCAAGACACTCAAAACTCGAGATGTCATCAAGACATTGAAGACTCAAGATGTCATCAAGACACCAAGACTCAAGAAGATAATCAAGACATTGAAGACTCAAGTAATCAAGACACTCAAGAAGATATCAATACAAGAAGATATAACCTCAAGATAACCCTAATGTTCGTGAGGCAATCAATATAATCTATCTGAAGACTACAAAAACTGAGAAACGCAAATATTCAGAAAAGTAGATATTGCCCAAAACATTCATATGCAGACAAAAGGAACTAAGTCTAAGTGTTGTTTAAGGTTGTCTCATTCAGAGAGATTGACCAAAAGAGGCGGTTTTGTTTGTCTACATTCACTGAAGACAAGAACCAATCTGAGGAAGACAACACTCATTTTTTATCGACAATCGAAAAGCGACAGACTCGAATCATGTCAGTAGTACTAAGTTCCAGACTGCAAAATTTGGTGATTGGCTACATGACTGCATATTTCCTAAAACATGCAAGGGAGTATTCAAACCCTAAATATAGTCATTCATCAAACACCAGAAGAGGAAACCCTTGATACTATCTCCTCCAATGGATAGTTTTTCAAGAGTGATCTTGGTGAAGTTGCCTATAACCCTTTACATTGAGAGGTTACGGGAAATTTCAAAGCAACTCAAGAGCTCATTCGTATTATTGCAAATTGAAGCACTCGAAAACCCTAGAATTTCCCAAGTGTTTCACATTGGAGAGATCTCACTATTCTAAGCCTAGAGTGATAGATATATCCAAAGCTTAGAAGAGATATCCTAGCCTTTGCATTTGTTCTTGTTGTAAAGGATATCTCACCCTAGTTGGAAACCAACCCGAAACCCAAACCATTTGTTAAGGTATTTTGTGTGTGTTTTGTTGGTGAGTTAGAGTTATAAAGAGTTAGTAAGCTACAGTGAGTTAGCCAGAAAACACTAGAGAAGAAGTTAGTAAGCTACTTGTGGTAGTCTGAACACTTGTGTGTGTTTGAGTTAGTAAGCTGCAGTGAGTCAGCCAGAAAACTCAAAGTAGAAAAGTGAGTAATCTACAGTTAGTTAGCCAGAAAGTTTTAGGAAGTGGTTAAGGAATTTCTCTGAAGATCAGAGAGAGTGGACGTAGGAGCTTGAGTCTCTGAACCACTATAATTGCTGTGTTGTTTTGCTTTATGTACTGCATTATTATCTGTTGCATGTTTTTCACTGAAAGCATAGTTCATTGATATTCAGTTGGAACCAAAACACTGAACTTGTATCAAATTGATCACAGCCTTAATCACTGTTTTATTGAAGGGAAGATTTTCAGCAAAGCTAAAACGAGTATAAACTTAGGGCTAACCATTCCGCACACTTGAGTAGCTAGAACAGATAGTTACCAAACTGAACTAACTCTACTGAGGGTTCAGTAAGAAAATTATCTGATCCAAGCACCTCAGGATCTTTGATAAACTCAGGCTCAGTTGGGCTAATCTGAAGCTTCTGAAAGCAGCTCAGGATCATTGTCTCAGTATACTTTGACTCAGGGCAATCCGTGCTTCTCAGGGCAAAATCATCAGGATAACCTGACCCATCTGACCTCATTGAAAGAAAAGTTTTAAAAATCACTGAACACGTGTATTCCCCCCCCATACACGTGTGAGACTCGTTAGCACCGGGACCAACATCTTTGATGAGGTAATGGAATCTGACTCAGACTCAGATGATAAGGTTGAGCATGATAGAAAATCTGCCGTTGTTAAATCCATGCTTAAGAGATTCATTGTGGATGAAAGGATAATCAAAATGCCTGATTTTGAAGCTCAAAATCTGATAGGTTTTCTTGAGAATAGATCTCTGTTGCATGCTCTACAATATGACAAACCTTATTATGTTAGTTGGGTTGCTGAATTTTATGCTAATCTGAAAAAGAGTCGTGGGAATAGGCAGTCTTCAAACTTTGGGAAAGTAAGGTTTAGATACAATGTTATTACCATTACCCCTAAGATTATAAACTGTAGGTCCCGAACGGGTTTTGTGAGGGCAGAAGTCTAGAGGGGAAGGGTGAATAGACTTCTGAAAACTTTTTCGTTCAGATCAGGTGTGATTGCAGTTTGCATGATCAGAGTGCAAGTGAATAAGTTTGGACTGATATCCAACTTACTGATCGCTTGAGGGCAGATCAGTTAGGTGTCTATCAGTTTAACTGATTGTACGGAAGCTAGTTTACCCGTGTGAAAAACCAGTTTATAACAAATCAGATTCCGAAGCTATTTTCAATCAGCTGACTATGGAGTCAATCTGATCAGATCAGTAGCTTGGTGCAAGTTGATCCTAACTCAGAATATGTATGCAGATTTAAGCAAAGTTGTGTGCAATAGTGTAAAGCAATTAAGAGCAGATAAATGCACACAAGATTTATAGTGGTTCGGACAACCAGTCCTACGTCCACTCTTCCCTATCACAAGGGGCACCAACTTAACCAACTTGGACTTAGTTTATTATGTTAGTCCAACACATTACACCAACAGATATTTATAGAGTTCTCACTCAACGATCCCAGAAATCAGCACTAGAAACCCTAGTCTGAAATCTTGCAAATTAAACTTAACCTAACTTTGGGTTTTGGTAAAGGTTTGTTGTTTGTTCCAACTGGAAATCTATCCTAGTATTTGTGTAGCCTAAAGCTAGAGGATGATATTTCTGTGATAAGAACAATGGGATGAACACTTAGAAAATAATCTTCAAGGTTGTGTTCTTCGTGCTGATGTCTGTCCGTAGGAACTTCAGGTGTTCCCCCTGAACCAGATGGTTCAGTTGTTACTGTCTCAGCTGTACCAGCTTCTTCATTGACAGTAGTACGTACCTTAGGGTCTGATTGACCTGGTGTATCAGCAAGATCAAGTTCTGGAATATACACTGTTACGTGTTCTGATCCTTTTTCCTTGATACTTAGCTGATCCATTTTATGTGCATCAGGTACTGGTTGATCTGGTACTTTTTGTTCTGAGGCAGCTTTCTCTTGTTCAGAAGATGTCTCATCAAAGACCACGTGAGGTGTTTCTTCCACAACTAGAGTTCGTCTATTGAATACTCTGAAAGCCTTGCTGGATGAGGAATATCCCAAGAAGATACCCTCATCTGACTTGGCCTCAAAAGTCTTCAACTGACTCTTCCCATTGTTTGTATGAAACACTTGCACCAAAAAACATGGAAGTAAGAAACACGAGGTTTTCTGCCCTTCCACAGTTCATAGGGTGTTTTGTAGTAAGCCTTAGTCAGAGAACATCTGTTCTGAGTGTGGCATCCAGTATTGATGGCTTCTGCCCAGAAACGACTTGGAGTTGCATGTTCAGCTAACATAGTTCGAGCAGCTTCTTTGAGTGTTCTGTTTCTCTGTTCTGCTACTCCATTCTGTTGTGGCGTTCTTGCAACTGATGTCTCATGATGTATACCAAACTTAGTGCAAAAATCAGTAATAAAAGAATTTAGAAATTATGTACCTTTATCTGATCTGATTTTTACTATACTGACACCCTTTTCGTTTTGTAGTTTCTTGAGCAGCTCGGGTATCTTTGTTGTAGTCTCATTCTTCTTGTATAAGAATACCACCCAGGTGAACTTGGAATAGTCATCCACGATCACCAGATTTTAGTTGCGTCCACTGAGACTAACTGGTGTAACTGGTCCAAATAAGTCCATATGGAGCAGTTGCAGTACTCTGCTGGATGCTGGTCCAGGGATTCCCTTGAATGAGGCTTTAACCTGTTTTCCCTTCTGACATGCGACACATGTCTGATCCTTAGAGAATAACTCATTCGGGAGTCTCTCAACCAAGGACATCCTTGCTATCTTGTTAAGAGTCTTAAAGTTCAGATGACTCATTCTCTTGTGCCAGAGCTAACTACTACCTTTTGAACTCTTAACAATCAGGCATGCATTTCTTGGACAACTGTTCCAATCTGCTGTATAAATCATACCTTTTCTTGAACCAGTTAACAAGATTTGTTGAGTAGCTCAATTCCTAATAGTACACTTGTCAGTCGAGAACTCAACACTGAATCCGTTGTCGCAGAACTGAGATACTGATAGCAGATTATGCTTTAAATCGTCGACATATGAGACTCATGTAACATGTACATCATCATTCTCTAGGGTTCTGAATCCTCTGGTAAAACCAAAGTTATCATCACCAAAGAGTACACGTGGGCCTTCTTGTTCTATGTAAGAGCTAAGGAGATGTTTGCTTCCAGTCATGTGCCTTGAGCATCCACTATCGATGTACCAGATAGTTGCTTGTACACCTCCCTTGTTGGCCAAACCCACGCGATCCTGCAATCAAATCAGGCTTTAGGTACCCCTTTTGGATTGGGTCCTAAGGGGTTAGAGTTGGTTTTAGGGATCCATACAAACAGGGCACTTCTATTGTAATCAGATAGATCAGAAGGCATGATTTGTCTCCCATAAACATCTACATAATCATACATCTCTTCATATGAATTCTGATCAGTATGATTATTTGTGCGAACCTTGGGTGAATCAGATGACTTGGGATTTTTTCTTGTTGTTTGTCTTCTTTTTAACCCAATGGGGGCTCGGTCTGAGTTTCTAGGTTTACGATTGTAAGGGTAGGTACGACTGCTACCATTAAAAGATTCATATCTTTTTGGCACAAATGGTCATAGCAGTTTACCTTTAGCTTGCTTGTTAGGCAGCTGACCCTGATTAGGTTTCAGATTAGATTTCCCTTTGAGAGGTTGTCTCTTATGATACCTAATCTGCTGATCAGGTTGAGGTCTCTTTAGAAGAACTGGGTTCTTCTGTTGATTCCTCGGCTGATGCTTGATCAATTGGGGTCCATTTCTGTTCCTTTTCTGATTGGGCACTTGCCTTACTTGTTCAGCAGGTCTTTTTCCCTTATCAGATACAAATTTTGCTTTATGTGTATCTATATCAGAAACTCATTTGATTACACTTTTCTGAAGTGAATCAGACGGGGCTTTTAAGGATGTTGAAGGGTTTACATACCCAATTCCCTTCTTATTAGTTGTCGTACGAAAATAGTCGTTCATACCCTGAACGGTTTTAGAAGATTTCATGAAAACCTGTATTTTCTTACATAAACTATCCTCAGTTAATTTCAGACTCTCGTGTAGTCGGAAGAGTTCATCAAACTTGGATTGTAGGATTTTAAAATCATCAGCTTGTTGTTTATTGATAGCTAGTTGTTCCTTAATCTGCTTCTCCTAATCAGAAGAATTAACTTTCAGAACTTTCAGTTCTTCAGTTATCTTCTGAGCAGCTTCAGCCGATTTTAGTTCAGCTTCTTTACTGACAGTATTTTCCTTAACAAGCTGAGTATTTTCAATCCTTAGCTTATCGTTTTCAGCTTCCACTATTGTATAAGTGTGTACTGCAGTAGAGAGTTCATCAAGCAATTGCTCAGAATAGAGCTGCAAGTCAATCTCTCCACCAGGTGTGCTAATCATAGCTGGTGTGAATACTGAAAGAACAGAAGGTTTAGAGGTTACCTCAGATTGGTCTTTCTCCTTAGCCATGAGACAGATGTCTTCATCAGATGAGAACATCAGATCATCGTAGTGGTAGAAATCATCAGCGTTGCTTATCAGACGGAAGTCCTCTACAGATGAATAGCCAGAATCCTCAGAAGGTAGATAAGAATCATCGATCCCAGATGTATCAGCAACCATGGCTTTTCTGTCTCTGTATCTTTGTTCTCGTCTGTTCCGCTTGTCTTCTCTTTCTTTTGGAGTCAGGTCCGGGCAATTTGCACTGTAATGACCTGGTTTCTGACAGTTGAAATATGCTCCACGCTCCACGGAAGTCCTTTTGCCAGGTGAGTCATTTTGTCTGTAGAATCTATCAGGTGACTTACCTGTCTGATTGTAGTCTGAGTTTCTCCTTTCTGGTCTGTTGTCTCTCCTTTCATCAGGTCGATCATCTCTTTTCTTATTCTCTCTGCGATCTTCTCTATGATCATCTCTTCGATCATCAGATCTGGTCCTTTCTGAAGATCTGTCAACTGGCCTCCTATCTCTTCCTCTGATGTTCTGATAATCCCTGTAAAATCTACGATACTTACCAAGTTGAATGTTAGATTTTTCAAGTTCTCTGGTTATCAAAGCAATCTGTTCAGTTTGACTTATAATATTTCCAACTGGTTCAGTAGACTTTGAGTTGCTGCCGGCTGCTTTGAATGCAACTGACTTTGATGTGGCAGGTGTGGCTTCGGCAGGCGACTCGTCTTCTTCTTCTTGCCCTCTTTCTATCAGATCGAACTCATGGGCTTTAAGGCTCAGGAACAGGTTGCTTGGCTTCATCTTAGCAATATCTTGACAATCCTTTATTACTGTGACTTTCATATCCCACTTCTTAGTCAGAGATCTCAAGATCTTTTAGTTGATGTCTGACATTTCTCGTCCAAGTTCCCATAGCTTGTTGACTGACATGGTGATTCTTCCATCGAGCTCATTGATGGTTTCATTTGGTAGCATCTTAAGTTTCTCAAATTTCACCAGTTCGGCTTGCAGTCTGCTATCTTTAATTAGATCATTTCCTACACACATTTCAGCAAGCGTATCCCACATCTGTTTGGCTGTCTTGAGATACTTTATCTTTTCTCTGGTTATCTTGTCCATCGTCTTCATGATTATTTGTCTGGCTATCGTATCCATAATGTACAGCTTTCTCTCTTCAGCATCCATCGGGGTGGGACTCTTTCTTACAAGGCTTCCAACTGGAAAGTCTGGATCTCCTCCTACAGCTGGGTTGTCATGGTAGATGATGATGGGTCCTCGTTCAAGAACTTCCATCATCCTCCTGCTTATTGATCCCAGATAGTTTCTCATGTATATAGTCCAGTCTATATACTCATCAATGGAATATTTAGGCAAATCATGATTCATACCTGAAGTATTATCCATGCTGATCGTGAGTTTGAAAACAAATGAGATTTGAAAAGGTTTTTCAAGATCAGTTCAAGTGACCACAAAGGTTCTTCCTCAAGAACCGATGATATTCAAAGCCAGTGGTCCGTAGAACCACTGCTCTGATACCACTTGTAGGTCTCGAACGGGTTTTGTGAGGGCAGAAGTCTAGAGGGGAGGGGTGAATAGACTTCTGAAAACTTTTTCATGCAGATTAGGTGTGATTTCAGTTTGCCTGATCAGAGTGCAAGTGAATCAGTTTGGACTGGTATCCAACTTACTGATCGCCTGAGGCAGATTAGTTAGGTGTTTATCAGTTTAACTGATTGTGCGAAAGCTAGTTTACCCGTGTGAAAAACCAGTTTATAACAAATCAGATTCCGAAGCTATTTTCAATCAGCTTACTATGGAGTCAATCTAATCAGATCAGTAGTTTGGTGCAAGCTGATCCTAACTCAGAATATGTATGTAGATTTAAGCAAAGTTGTGTGCAATAGTGTAAAGCAATTAAGAGCAGATAAATGCACACAAGATTTATAGTGGTTCGGACAACCAGTCCAACGTCCACTCTTCCCTATCACAAGGGGCACCAACTTAACCAACTTGGACTTAGTTTATTGTGTTAGTCCAACACATTACACCAACAGATATTTATAGAGTTCTCACTCAACGATCCCAGAAATCATCACTAGAAACCCTAGTCCGAAATCTTACAAAACAAACTTAACCTAACTTTGGGTTTTGGTAAAAGTTTGTTGTTTGTTCCAACTGGAAATCTATCCTAGTATTTGTGTAGCCTAAAGCTAGAGGATGAGATTTCTATGCTAAGAACAATGGGATGAACACTTAGAAAATAATCTTCAAGGTTGTGTTCTTCGTGATGATGTCTGTCCGTAGGAACTTCAGGTGTTCCCCCTGAACCAGATGGTTCAGTTGTTACTGTCTCAGCTGTACCAGCTTCTTCATTGACAGTAGTACGTACCTTAGGGTCTGATTGACCTGGTGTATCAGCAAGATCAAGTTCTGGAATATACACTGTTACGTGTTCTGATCCTTTTTCCTTGATACTTAGCTGATCCATTTTCTGTGCATCAGGTACTGGTTGATCTGGTACTTTTTGTTCTGAGGCAGCTTTCTCTTGTTCAGAAGATGTCTCATCAAAGACCACGTGAGGTGTTTCTTCCACAACTAGAGTTCGTCTATTGAATACTCTGAAAGCCTTGCTGGATGAGGAATATCCCAAGAAGATACCCTCATCTGACTTGGCCTCAAAAGTCTTCAACTGACTCTTCCCATTGTTTGTATGAAACACTTGCACCCAAAAACATGGAAGTAAGAAACACGAGGTTTTCTGCCCTTCCACAGTTCATAGGGTGTTTTGTAGTAAGCCTTAGTCAGAGAACATCTGTTCTGAGTGTGGCATCCAGTATTGATGGCTTCTGCCCAGAAATGACTTGGAGTTGCATGTTCAGCTAACATAGTTCGAGCAGCTTCTTTGAGTGTTCTGTTTCTCTGTTCTGCTACTCCATTCTGTTGTGGCGTTCTTGCAACTGATGTCTCATGATGTATACCAAACTTAGTGCAAAAATCAGTAATAAAAGAATTTAGAAATTATGTACCTTTATCTGATCTGATTTTTACTATACTGACACCCTTTTCGTTTTGTAGTTTCTTGAGCAGCTCGGGTATCTTTGTTGAAGTCTCATTCTTCTTGTATAAGAATACCACCCAGGTGAACTTGGAATAGTCATCCACGATCACCAGATTTTAGTTGCGTCCACTGAGACTAACTGGTGTAACTGGTCCAAATAAGTCCATATGGAGCAGTTGCAGTACTCTGCTGGATGCTGGTCCAGGGATTCCCTTGAATGAGGCTTTAACCTGTTTTCCCTTCTGACATGTGACACATGTCTGATCCTTAGAGAATAACTCATTCGGGAGTCTCTCAACCAAGGACATCCTTGCTATCTTGTTAAGAGTCTTAAAGTTCAGATGACTCATTCTCTTGTGCCAGAGCTAACTACTACCTTTTGAACTCTTAACAATCAGGCATGCATTTCTTGGACAACTGTTCCAATCTGCTGTATAAATCATACCTTTTCTTGAACCAGTTAACAAGATTTGTTGAGTAGCTCAATTCCTAATAGTACACTTGTCAGTCGAGAACTCAACACTGAATCCGTTGTCGCAGAACTGAGATACTGATAGCAGATTATGCTTTAAATCGTCGACATATGAGACTCATGTAACATGTACATCATCATTCTCTAGGGTTCTGAATCCTCTGGTAAAACCAAAGTTATCATCACCAAAGAGTACACGTGGGCCTTCTTGTTCTATGTAAGAGCTAAGGAGATGTTTGCTTCCAGTCATGTGCCTTGAGCATCCACTATCGATGTACCAGATAGTTGCTTGTACACCTCCCTTGTTGGCCAAACCCACGCGATCCTGCAATCAAATCAGGCTTTAGGTACCCCTTTTGGATTGGGTCCTAAGGGGTTAGAGTTGGTTTTAGGGATCCATACAAACAGGGCACTTCTATTGTAATCAGATAGATCAGAAGGCATGATTTGTCTCCCATAAACATCTACATAATCATACATCTCTTCATATGAATTCTGATCAGTATGATTATTTGTGCGAACCTTGGGTGAATCAGATGACTTGGGATTTTTTCTTGTTGTTTGTCTTCTTTTAACCCAGTGGGGCTCAGGTGCAGTAGCCCTAGGTTTCTGATTGTAAGGGTAGGTACGACTGCTACCATTAAAAGATTCATATCTTTTTGGCACAAATGGTCATAGCAGTTTACCTTTAGCTTGCTTGTTAGGCAGCTGACCCTGATTAGGTTTCAGATTAGATTTCCCTTTGAGAGGTTGTCTCTTATGATACCTAATCTGCTGATCAGGTTGAGGTCTCTTTAGAAGAACTGGGTTCTTCTGTTGATTCCTCGGCTGATGCTTGATCAATTGGGGTCCATTTCTGTTCCTTTTCTGATTGGGCACTTGCCTTACTTGTTCAGCAGGTCTTTTTCCCTTATCAGATACAAATTTTGCTTTATGTGTATCTATATCAGAAACTCATTTGATTACACTTTTCTGAAGTGAATCAGACGGGGCTTTTAAGGATGTTGAAGGGTTTACATACCCAATTCCCTTCTTATTAGTTGTCGTACGAAAATAGTCGTTCATACCCTGAACGGTTTTAGAAGATTTCATGAAAACCTGTATTTTCTTACATAAACTATCCTCAGTTAATTTCAGACTCTCGTGTAGTCGGAAGAGTTCATCAAACTTGGATTGTAGGATTTTAAAATCATCAGCTTGTTGTTTATTGATAGCTAGTTGTTCCTTAATCTGCTTCTCCTAATCAGAAGAATTAACTTTCAGAACTTTCAGTTCTTGATTATCTTCGAGCAAAACTTCAATTTTTTAGTTCAAACTTTTTTATGACAAGATTTTCCTTAACAAAATTTGAGTATTTTCAATCCTTAGCTTATCGTTTTCAGCTTCCACTATTGTATAAGTGTGTACTGCAGTAGAGAGTTCATCAAGCAATTGCTCAGAATAGAGCTGCAAGTCAATCTCTCCACCAGGTGTGCTAATCATAGCTGGTGTGAATACTGAAAGAACAGAAGGTTTAGAGGTTACCTCAGAATTGGTCTTTCTCCTTAGCCATGAGACAGATGTCTTCATCAGATGAGAACATCAGATCATCGTAGTGGTAGAAATCATCAGCGTTGCTTATCAGACGGAAGTCCTCTACAGATGAATAGCCAGAATCCTCAGAAGGTAGATAAGAATCATCGATCCCAGATGTATCAGCAACCATGGCTTTTCTGTCTCTGTATCTTTGTTCTCGTCTGTTCCGCTTGTCTTCTCTTTCTTTTGGAGTCAGGTCCGGGCAATTTGCACTGTAATGACCTGGTTTCTGACAGTTGAAATATGCTCCACGCTCCACGGAAGTCCTTTTGCCAGGTGAGTCATTTTGTCTGTAGAATCTATCAGGTGACTTACCTGTCTGATTGTAGTCTGAGTTTCTCCTTTCTGGTCTGTTGTCTCTCCTTTCATCAGGTCGATCATCTCTTTTCTTATTCTCTCTGCGATCTTCTCTATGATCATCTCTTCGATCATCAGATCTGGTCCTTTCTGAAGATCTGTCAACTGGCCTCCTATCTCTTCCTCTGATGTTCTGATAATCCCTGTAAAATCTACGATACTTACCAAGTTGAATGTTAGATTTTTCAAGTTCTCTGGTTATCAAAGCAATCTGTTCAGTTTGACTTATAATATTTCCAACTGGTTCAGTAGACTTTGAGTTGCTGCCGGCTGCTTTGAATGCAACTGACTTTGATGTGGCAGGTGTGGCTTCGGCAGGCGACTCGTCTTCTTCTTCTTGCCCTCTTTCTATCAGATCGAACTCATGGGCTTTAAGGCTCAGGAACAGGTTGCTTGGCTTCATCTTAGCAATATCTTGACAATCCTTTATTACTGTGACTTTCATATCCCACTTCTTAGTCAGAGATCTCAAGATCTTTTAGTTGATGTCTGACATTTCTCGTCCAAGTTCCCATAGCTTGTTGACTGACATGGTGATTCTTCCATCGAGCTCATTGATGGTTTCATTTGGTAGCATCTTAAGTTTCTCAAATTTCACCAGTTCGGCTTGCAGTCTGCTATCTTTAATTAGATCATTTCCTACACACATTTCAGCAAGCGTATCCCACATCTGTTTGGCTGTCTTGAGATACTTTATCTTTTCTCTGGTTATCTTGTCCATCGTCTTCATGATTATTTGTCTGGCTATCGTATCCATAATGTACAGCTTTCTCTCTTCAGCATCCATCGGGGTGGGACTCTTTCTTACAAGGCTTCCAACTGGAAAGTCTGGATCTCCTCCTACAGCTGGGTTGTCATGGTAGATGATGATGGGTCCTCGTTCAAGAACTTCCATCATCCTCCTGCTTATTGATCCCAGATAGTTTCTCATGTATATAGTCCAGTCTATATACTCATCAATGGAATATTTAGGCAAATCATGATTCATACCTGAAGTATTATCCATGCTGATCGTGAGTTTGAAAACAAATGAGATTTGAAAAGGTTTTTCAAGATCAGTTCAAGTGACCACAAAGGTTCTTCCTCAAGAACCGATGATATTCAAAGCCGAGTGGTCCGTAGAACCCTTTGCTCGATACCACTTGTAGGTCTCAAATGGGTTTTGTGAGGGCAGAAGTCTAGAGGGAGGGGTGAATAGACTTAGAAAACTTTTTCATGCAGATTAGGTGTGATTTCAGTTTGCCTGATCGAGTGCAAGTGAATCAGTTTGGATGGTATCCAACTTCTTACTGATCGCCTTGAGGCGATTAGTTAGGTGTTTATCAGTTTAACTGATTGTGCGAAAAGCTAGTTTACCCGTAGAAAAACCAGTTTATAACAAATCGATTCAAGCTATTTTCAATCAGCACTATGGAGTCAATCTAATCAGATCAGTAGTTTTGGTGCAAGCTGATCCTAACTCGAGAATATGTATGTAGATTTAAGCAAAGTTGTGTGCAATAGTGTAAAGCAATTAAGAGCAGATAAATGCACACAAGATTTATAGTGGTTCGGACAACCAGTCCAACGTCCACTCTTCCCTATCACAAGGGGCACCAACTTAACCAACTTGGACTTAGTTTATTGTGTTAGTCCAACACATTACACCAACAGATATTTATAGAGTTCTCACTCAACGATCCCAGAAATCATCACTAGAAACCCTAGTCCGAAATCTTACAAAACAAACTTAACCTAACTTTGGGTTTTGGTAAAAGTTTGTTGTTTGTTCCAACTGGAAATCTATCCTAGTATTTGTGTAGCCTAAAGCTAGAGGATGAGATTTCTATGCTAAGAACAATGGGATGAACACTTAGAAAATAATCTTCAAGGTTGTGTTCTGATTAGAGGTGAAATTGAGTGAGTTACGAATCGAGTTTTAGCCATGTTTTGAGTGTTTTTAGTGATATTCTTGTGGTGATTGAGCATAATCTGTATAAAATCACTAATTTACTTCTTTGGTTTGTAGAACAGGAAAGAGGACTGAAAATGGAGCTCGTGAGACTTCACGGTGCATGAATCGGACTCCCGGTTGAAAATATATGAAAGAAATACTGAAAAGTATTAGTTGGAGTGAAGAAAGGTGATAGAAGGATGATGTCAAGAACTTAGAGCTCGACCAATGCGGTCGAGAGTGCGGAAATACAGACAGGAGGAGGCGCTCGACCAGGTGTGGTCGAGCGAAACCGCTCGACCAAGTGCAGTGCTCGAGCGAAGCTTAAACAAGCGATAAAGAGGCGCTCGATCGAATTAAGTGGTCGAGCGATACTAATCGACCAAAAGACCTGCTCGAACGGTCTGATTAAGCGGGATATATAAGGCAGACGAGAAAAAAATAAGAGGGGGGACGTTTTCTTTTCAGAGAGGAAGAGAACCAAAATTAGATAGAAGACAAAGAGGAAAAAGTACCTAGGGTTCAGGGAAGAAGGAGAGGAATTAATCCGCGAGAAACACGATTCGATTCACAAATTTACTGGTTTATATTCTAGTTTTCTGAATTTGCTTTGTAGAATTTATCAGTTTTTCTTATTTCCTGAGCAAGAATTCTAGGGTTTATGTTATTATTTGATTCAATACTTATTTTTGCTATTTGAATTCCATTTAATAATCATAGTTGATTTGTTCTATGCATTCTTGCCTAATGAGTTCTATTCGTACATTGGTTATTTGTGATTTGACGGTCAATATTGTAGGCTAAACCTTCGATTGCTTTGGATAGGATGATCGCGTAGAAATAGTGAATTGGTGAGACGATTAGGATGATTCGAGGTGTCAATTGGATAATCTTCTTAATTTGCTAATTTGAAAAACCAATCCAATAAAAACCATTGAATTGAGTACGAAAGTTGTTAGAGAGAGGACGACCACATCATTTTTTTCCAACGAATAGGCTTGTGGAGAGAGTTTGTGACGAGGTTGGTATATACCGGTTCATTTAGGGAGGACAACCAAATTACCCAATTTGAATAAGGGTCTTAGTAATTAAGCACAACCTTAATAACTTGATTATTTGGTAAGTGAGGTAAAGAGGGTATTAGTTGAGTAGTCGGGGAGAAAAAACTGAGCTTTTGATGTACCTTATTTAGTACGGGATTAGGGAAGTTGATTGCCTAGTTTCAGTACACTTAGGGTTATTCTTTTGTACACCACGATAGTCCTCGTCGTCAAACCAATTCCGATAGTATACATAGGGATTCCTGTCCAAAGCAATACTCTCCAATATTTGCACTTCATCTAAAGTTAGTATAATCATTGTTATTTACTTATTTCTTGTTGAAGCAATAGTAGTGAAATAGAACTATCAAATTGCATCCATATTAGTTACGAAGCAAAGATTTCCAGGGATTTACACGTATACTAAACTTCCTTTGGGTTCGATACTACTTGGTCCAAATACTTACCCTTACTACAGTGATCCCATACTCTTGTGGGGTAACTGCTAGTTAAGAATATAGCATTTTATGGCCAAGTCAATGGCGCCGTTGCCGGGGATGTGACGTATGCGCTTTGTGTAAAACTTGGAAATAGATTAGTAGCTAGTAGTGGGTATTTTCTTTTCTGTTTTTACTATATTTTTGTGTTAGTTGCACTTGATTTCTTTGCTTGAGTTTTCAGGTTTATGAGAACACGCTCAAAAGGAGAAACGAGCGTTGATCGAATCCTAACTAGACCACGAAGCTATAGCAAAGAAGGAATCGAGCTTTTCGAAGGAGAATGGCTATGGTAGGGAATGACCAGGTTGAATGTGGATGGAAATGGAGGAACAGAGAGAATCGATTTGCAACGAAAGGGATTAATAACCCGAACCCACAGCAAAACCAACCATACCCCCAAAACCAACCGCAGTATCCCAACCAACCAAACCAGCAAAACCAATTCCCTAACCAAAATTAAAACTTCCAAAACCTTAATCATCTATACAACAATCAACCTTACCAAAATCCACCTTACCAAAACCAGCAGAACCAAAACCACCAACCAAACCCAAACTATAACCCACACTACAACCCTCTCTACCAAAACCAACAAAACCACCCAAGGGGAGGGAATCCTGATATGGCTATCCGAGGGATGTTTGAGGCTCAACCTCAAAGACACTATGATGGAGTGGCTTTGCCAAGGGTGGAAACTAACAACTTCTCTATTTCACCGGGGATCCTTAAGATGCTCCTTGATTCTCAGTTCAGAGGAGAGGTAGGGAGAGACAATCCTAACACTCATCTCCGGAACTTTTTGATGATTGCTTCGACATTTGATTACAATGGGATGTCGGAGGATGTAAAGAAGCTCAGGTTGTTTCCGTTCTCACTGACCGGGATAGCTAAGGATTGATTTGATAACATAATTCCCCGAGGAAGTATCACCACTTGGGCTCAAATGGGGCGAGCATTTTTGGAGCGTTTTTATCCTCCATCCAGAACAATGAAGGCAAGAACTGAGATATCTACATTCCGTCATAAACCGAATGAGGGTCTCAATCAAGCATGGGATCGATACTGTAACTTGTTGATTGAGTGTCCGCATCATGGGTTCAGTGAGCAAGATACAGTGGCCTACTTTTACTGTGGAATCCATTACAATGAGCAAAAGCACCTCGATGCTTGTGCAGGTGGTGGTTTTCTGAATAAGAGTGCTCGGGAGTGTAGAGAAATTGTGGAAGGAGTTAAAAATGCTGGGGAATGGAATGCTGGTCAATCACGTCAGAGTGTGAATCAGATGGAAAACAACATTGGAACTCAGAAGCTGTTGATGGCTATGATGGAGAAAATCAGCAATATTCAAGTTAGCCAACAGTTTAGGGGAGGAAGCAACGAGGCAAATGAGTTTATGGACCAGTCGGTATTTCAGCAGGAAGAGGCCAACTATATGGGGAGGCCGAATTACAACCAGCAGGGGTACCAATAGGGAAATTATTAGCAAGGGCGACCTACCTCTGGTCAACCTTTTATGCCTCAGGGTCCACCACCTTCACAGAACCAATGGCGAAATAATTCAAACTGTTGGGAGATGAATTTAATAAAAGATTATATGATTTTGATTAAGATCCCAAAACCCCTGAGTATGACATGTTCAGAATGATCTTGATAATTGAGTCAGGATTCAGCTTTTAGAGTATTCGTGATGTTATCTCGCAAAAATGTATAGTCGCAGATATAGTTCAGATAGGTTCTCAAGACTCAAGAACTCAAGATGTTTCAAGAAACCGTTTCAAAGATGAAACCGGTCTCTCAAGACTCAAGATGAAATCGAGAATCTAAAGACTCAAAGGTGAAATCAAGACTCGGTATGAAAACTGAGATACTGAAGACTCAGTATGAAACTGAGAACTGAAGACTCAAAGATGAAGACTCAAAAGATATCACAAGATAAATCAAGACTCAAGACCCTGAAGACTCAGAAGACCCTGAAGACTCAGAAGACCCTGAAGATTCAAGACCTCAAGACCCTCAAGACTCGTAAGACCTCAAGACTCGAAGACCTCAAGATTCGAAGACCCTCAAGACTCAAAGACTCAAGACTCGTAAGACTCAAGACGCAAGATCAAGATCGAGAAATCAAGATCAAGAATATCGAAAAGACAAGAATTATCAAGACTCGATGATGTCTTCAATGCTCGATATGAACCTGAATGTTCCGAGGCACTAAATATATCTATCTGAAGGATGCAATACTGAGAGAAACGCGATGCCTTAGAAGGTTAGGTATTGCCAAGACATTCAAATGCAGACAAAAGGAACTAAGTCAGAAGTGTTGTTAAGGTTATATCAAACTCAGAGTTTGTAACCAAAAGAGCCGTTGAAGGTGTCTACCTTTAACTGAAGACAAAAGTCAAAAAGAGGAAGACGACATCGCCCATACTCGACAATCGACAATGACAAAGTCAAAAAAAAAAGATGTCAGATGTACGAAAGTTCCAGACTGCAAAAAGTGAAGACCGGCTACATGAAAGACTATTGCCTAAAACATGTTAGGGAGTTTCAAACCCTAAATATAGCCATTTCTCACACACCATAAGAGGGAACTCACGAAGCTATCTCTCCAACGGATAGTTTTCAAAGAGTGACCTTGGTGTATACCTATAAATCTTGGTGACCCTCTACTTTGTAAGGTTACGGAAATTTATCTAAACTCAAGAGCTCAAACTTATTCTTGCAAAAAGTTAAAGCACTCAAAATACCTTGAATTTCCCAAGTGCTTCTATATTGAAGAGAGCTCACTTTACTAAGCCTAGCTTGATAAGATTTATCCAAAGCTTAGTAGAGATATCCTAACCCTTTGCATTGTGCTTCATTGTAAAGGATATCTCATCCTAGTTGGAAACCAACCGAGAAACCCCAAACCCTTGAGAAGGTAGTTGGAGTGTGTTTGTTGGTGAGTAGAGTTGTAAAGAGTTAGTAAACTACGCGGAGTAGTCAGAAAACTCTAGAGGAGGAAGTTAGTAAGCTACGGGGGTAGTCGGAAAGCTTGTGTGTGATTGAGTAAGTAAACTACGGAGGTAGTCGAAAACTCAAGGTCGGGTTGAGTAAGTAAACTACGTGGAGTAGTCGAAAAACTCGGGGCGAAGTTGAGTAAGTAAACTACTGAGGTAGTCGAAAAGCTCGAAGTTGATAGTGAATTTCTCCAAGAGTCGAGAGAGAGGGATGTAGGAGCTTGAGTCTACGAACCACTATAACTTGTTGTGTTCTTTATTGCTTTCCTTATTTGTGCTTAACTATTGCATTGACTTGATTTTGAAAGCATACTTTTCACTGATATTCAGTTGGAATCAATCCACTGAAGTTGCATAAGTGAATCACAACCTAATCACTATTTCATAAAGGGAAGGTTTTTCAGCAAAGCTTAAAACGAGTATAATCTAAGGGCCAACCATTCCGCACGACTGAGTAGCTAGAACAGATAGTTATCAAACTGAACTCTCTTCTGAGGATTCAGTAAGCTAGTTATCTGATCCAAGCAACTCAGGATCTCGACACTCGAGATTCATTGGGATTATCTCGAGGTATCTGGCGAAGCGGGATCACCGCCTCGATGAACTTTGACTCGGAGCGATCTGTGCTTCTCGAACCTAATCTTCGAGGATTATCGACCCAAAGTGACCTCGATGAAGAAAAGTTTTAAAATCACTGAACACGTGTATTCCCCCCCCATACACGTGTAAGACTCGTTTACACCGGGACCAACAAGTGGTATCAGAGCAGTGGTTCAACTTGACCACCTGCTGTGTTGACCAAAGTTTTATTTTCAAAAATACTTGTGGTCTATCTGAACTGATCTTATTTGCTGAAATTTTTTCTTTTCAAAAGATCAGAAAAATGTCTTCTAAAAACATCCCATGTTCTCGATGAGAACTATGATCTATGGAGACTGAGAATGCAGGCTCATCTGTATTCCAAACATGAGCGTATGTGGAGAGTGGTTTCTCAAGGACCATTCAAATTTACTGTGGTGAATCCCAGAATTACAGAAGAGGAGAGAATTGATCCTAGAGCAGAATTTCCTAAGTCTGATGACCAACTAACTCCTGAGGAGAGAAAGTTAGTCAATCTAGACTACATTGCAAAAGACACACTATACAGTACAATTGATGATGGTGTGATGGGAATGATCTCTCACTGTAATACTGCTAAAGAGATATGGGATACACTAGCTGTTATGTGCCAAGGCACAAATCATATAAAAAAAACAAACTTTCAAAGGGCAATTGGAAAGTTTGACAGGTTTTTGAAATGGATGATGGTGAATCAATAGACAAATTGGAAGTCAGATTCACTAGCATCATGAATGATCTAAACGCACTTGGAAAGAAATTTCCACAAAGAGAAGTGGCATTGAAAATTCTTAGAGGTCTTTCTAAGAAATGAGATATTCATGCAAAGGGTGATTGAAAACACCAAGAATATTAGTTCAATGCCATACCAACAAGTTTTCTTCTCGAAAAAGCCTATGAATTTGTAATTGATAAGAAATCCAAAAAGGTCGACAAAGAAAGATGATTCTTCATCGAGTAAGAATGTGGCTTTAAAAGCCAAAGATAAAACTTGTAAAACTAAAGAGTCTGAGAACCCCCATGCCAAACATCAGGATGAGCTTGAGGAAAAGCTAGCACTGATGGCAAGGAGGTTTGATAGACTTAATAGTAGATTTGGAAAATACAAAAGCTATTACAGAAACCACAGTACGGAAAAACTGAGGACGGATCAACCGAGAAGAAGAAGGACTGAAAAGTCGAAGGATCTTCATCCGTAAAAGAAGGACTCCAAGTCCAAAGAAGAAAATGATCGATGATGATGCCAACAGATGCTATAATTGCGGAAGAAAGGTCACTTCCAAAGATGATTGTCCGTAGTTGAGTGCTAAGGAGAGAAGAGAAAGACAAGCTAAAATAGACCACAAGTTCTCAAGCAAAAAGGCCATGGTTGCAGAAGAAGAACACTCTGAGTAGAAATCTAGCTCTTCAGATGAGATATTCTCAGACAGTGAAAGCGATGACATCTGTCTGATGGCCATTGAGGAGGTAAACTCTTCTGTCTCTGTTGTTGCTCCTACACTAGCACAAGAGTTTTCAAGTTCCACCTTGAAAGCATCATTTTGACTGATGGATTCTTTTGAGAATCGATGAAGGACTATCTTTGTTTTGCAAGGATCGCTAAATAAAACTCAAGAGCGTAATAAGGAATCGAATCTTTGAAAATCTAAAATGGAAAGACTCTAGCAAAACTGAAATCACTTCTCAATTAATGGGAACTACAGATGAACTAGATGTTCTGAAAGTACAACTCTCAGAGAAAGAGAAGTTGATCATGTCCCTAATCGAAAAAGCTAGAGAAATCCATTGAAGAGATTCAACTAATCGAATCGAGTTCAATGACCTCTCGAGAAGCATGATACGCCATGAATCTATGAGGATAGTGCCGCGAAGAAGTTAACTCTATTGAATAAAGCATCTAAATGTGATAGATGAAATTGAGAGTTACCAGAGATCTGCCACTATAAAAACCGGATTGGGATACATTCCGGGGGGACCTTACAAGGTCATCCCGAATCTTTGCGTCATGTAGCAAGAAGACTATCTTTGTAAAACCAAAGGCACCTACACTTCAAAAAAGTCAAGTAATGCCCAAGGTTGTAGACAAGGAAAATGACCTATGGTTTCAAGAAAAAACCGAATGATCGGGTTAGAAAGCCCAAACCTCGGTGAAGGCTAGAAAACCCGAAATTATTGAAAGTTTCAGTAAGTACTTCAAAGCCTCGGGCTAAGAATGCAAATCTGAAAGGCTCCACATCGAACCATCGAGGAATCCTCGGATGAGAAACACTCAAAGAGACATTCTCAACCGAAGAGACCAAGTCCTCAAGATTACCTTTGAAAAGACCCAGTTTCAAGATGATAACCTGAACCTCACTTGCCTAAAGGTAAAGGTTATCTCAACCCAAGTCAACAAAGATTTAGACCGGCCAATTAAAAGCCCAAGCATCTGAACAAAAAGGCCCGAACCAAAGAAGAATTCAAAAGCCCATGTTCATGCTAAAGCTAGCACACATACACGTAAAAAGCTCGCTAAGGCACCCGAGTAGTAGATGTGTATGTTGATGTTTATGGAAGACAAATTAGCCACTCTAAAGTGATTAGAGTTGTCGAGGCGATTTGGATTCCGAAAGGTACATCTAACCTTGTAGGACCCTACACAAATTGGGTACCTAAGAATTGATCTGCTTTTTTCGGGGGAAAACAAGGGCACTAAACCGACTAATGATCACATGGCACCGATGAGCAGAGATGAAAAAAAAGCTCGATATTTGGTATCTTGACGGTGGATGTTCAAGACATATGACAGATACAAGAAGACACTCAAAGGACTATGTTGAACAAAGAGGCCCACGATCACTTTTGGAGATAATTCCAAGGGACGATCAAGGATATGGAACTTTGGAAATCGACTCGATTCATATCCATGGTGTTTCATATGTATTTGGATTGAAGCATAATTTGCTTTCAATTAGCCAATTACGTGATAAGTGTTTCAATGTTGAGTTCTCTAAAAACTTATGTTTTGTAAAAAATGATACATCACGAAAAGTCTTCTTGACTGGTAAAAGAAAAAAAGGAATGTGTATCTTGTTTGATTGGAGTTACGCTCCCTAAAGATACATGTTTAGTTGCTAAAAGTTCCACGGATACCCGATTGGTTATGGCATAAAAGAATAAATCACCTAAATTTCAAAACCCCGAACAAGCTTGCAAGATTAGCTCTTGTGAGAGGGTTGCTAACGAAAGTGTTCAAGAAGGAACATATTTGTGATGCGTGCGAGGAAAAACAGATAAGAGCATCATTTAAAAGTAAAGTTGAGGTTTCTCTTGAAAAAATACTTGATTACTACATATGGATCTTTTGGTCCTATAACACCATAAGCACTAATGGCGGAAAATACACATTGGTAGTAGTTGATGACTACTCAAGATATACTTGGGTCATATTCTTACTCAAGAAGAAAGAGACTCGAGATAAAGTCGCCAGAAATTCTTGAAAAGGCTCAAGATTGAGAAAAATCGAGTGTGGTCAAAATCGATCCGACAAAAGGAACTGAATTCATAAATCATATCATATCGATTATTGTGCGAGAGAATGGAATTTCACATGAAACATCACCGCAAAGGACCCCTCAACGAGAATGGTGTTCTTTGAAAGGAGGAACAGGACTCGAAGAAGTTCGCAAGGACTATGATAGTTAAAGGTCGATATTCCTAAAAGATTTTGGGCTTTTGAAGGCAACAACCTTTGCATGCTACTCTCGGAATAGATCCATCTTGACCAAGAGTCAAGGCAAAACACCCTATGATCTTTGGAATGAAAGGAAGCCTCTTGTTTCTTTTTCTTTTCGTGTGTTTGGTTGCAAGTGTTTCATACACAATAATGGTAAAGATCGGGTTGAAAACTTTTGATAGTAAAAGTCGATGAAGGAATATTCTTAGGATATTCGAAAGTCGATAAAAACTTTCGAGTTTACAACAATAGGACTCTTATTGTGGAGGAAACACCTCATGTTGTTTTTGATGAATCTATTTGTGTTCGGAAGAAACAGGGAACATGATGCGCAGTGAACTGACTAAGAGGATCACTAGATTAAGCCCGAAACGAAAGATAAATCATCCATCGAACACGAAAAAGAAGAAGTCACCACATTCTATGATTGGAGTGACTCGAGACTTCGAATAAGGAAGTTCGAGGATGGAACTCGGGATGGTGAGCCTCGGGAAAACCAACACTCCAAAGATGACCAATCTGAGCAGACACCCGCCGCACTGGTATGTGATGCCAATGAAGATGTGGTCACAAATGAGGAAAAATTCTGAATCTATCAACCAAAGGGGAACAAATGTCTCGACAATGTTCTGAATAGAATTTCCCCTGAGGAAGATGATTCCCTTTTTCCTTTTCTGTTGTTCCCTGAGTTTGCTGATTTAACTGAACCTAACATCTCAAATGTTGAGGATATTATTGGAGGGGGAACATCAAGAAGGAAATGGTTAGATAGTCATCCTACAAGTCGATTGGGGTGATCTAACCAAGGTGTTAAGACAAGAAGGTTCCATGGTGAGAGTGCACTATTCTGCTGCTTCCTTTCAGAGAAAGAACCTGCTGAGATTGGTGAAGCTCTACAAGATTCTTATTGGATTACTGCTATGCAAGATGAGCTGAATCAATTCTCAAGGAATGAAGTATGGGAGTTGGTAAATAGACCTGAAAGGCACAATGTCATTGGAACCAAGTGGGTTTTCAAGAATAAAAGAGATGAAAACAACAACATTGTAAGAAACAAGGCAAGGTTAGTTGCACAAGGTTATTCCCAAGAAGAAGGCTTGGATTATGATGAAACCTTTGCACCTGTTGCAAAGACTAGAAGCCATCGATTGTTTCTTGCATATATCTTGCCCACATGAAGTTCACAGTCTATCAAATGGATGTGAAAAGTGCATTTCGAATCGGTGTGCTTAAAGAAGAGGTTTATGTGGAACAACCTCCTAGCTTCAAACAGAATGACCAAGTTTACAGGCTCAGAAAAGCTTTGTATGGTCTCAAGCAAGCACCCAGAGCATGGTATGATACTCTTTCTCAGTTTCTTACTGACCATGGTTTTGTCAAAGGGACTGTTGATAGAACTCTGTTCAGGATAGAGGATGGGGAAGAGATCTTACTAGTTCAGATATATGTTGATGACATCATTTTTGGATCTCCAAACCATCAGCTGTGTGAAAAGTTTTCAACACTGATGAAAGGCAAGTTTGAGATGTCAATGATGGGAGAGATGAATTTCTTTCTAGGTCTTCAAGTGAAACAATCAAAGGAAGGAATATTCATCAACCAGGCAAAATACACCAGAGATCTGATTGCCAAATATGGTGTACAAAATTGCAATGCAGTTAGGATTCCTATGAATACTAACTACAAGATGGATCCTGATTCAGAAGGCAAATCAGTGAATCATACTGATTATAGAGGAATCATTGGATCATTGCTCTATCTCACAGTAAGTAGGCGGATATAACATTTCTTTGTTGGGATATGTGCAAGATACCAAGCTAATCCTAAGACTAGTCACATGGAGGTTTGCAAAAAGATACTAAGATATCTTAAGGGCACGAAGAATAGAGGATTATGGTATCCAGCTGATGATAACCTTGAATTAACTGGTTACTCAAATGCTGACTACGGAGGTTGTAGAATTGACAGAAAGTCCACAACAGGAACTTGTCAATTTCTAGGAAGCAAGCTAATATCTTAGTTTTCAAAAAAAATGGACCTCGAGAGCAACCAAGAGATTCATCAATTTGAATATATACATGGTCGCGAGGAAGTCACAGGTTCGATTCTTTGGCTCGCACAACAATTAAGGGATTATAAAGTTGAAGCCAATGAAGTACCAATATTTTGTGACAACAATAGTGCCATTGCTATTTCACAAAATCCCAGATTGCACACCGATGCAAGCATGTGGATATCGACATCACTTCATCGAGATCATGTCGAGAAAAAAGGACATAAGGATGGAGAAAATTCATACTGATAGGCAAAGAGCTGATATCTTGACTAAACCTTTGGCTGAATCAAGATTTCAGGAACTTTCAGTTGAATTAGGGATGTTAGAACCAGGTATATAGAGTAAATCTGAAAAATTGAAGATTTTCAGATGCATGAAACTTTATCAGAATTCTACTGAGAAACTCAGGATAAAATGGAAATCTTGAATCGAGTCTCGAAAACTCAGATTCTTCAAGGTCAAGATTACTCGAGTAGCATCTTTGAACCCATTCAAGACTTCGATATTATCTTGACATTTTATCAAGGACAGTACTTAGTAAGACTGATAGAGGGATTTTAGTCTGAAGAAGTAAAGACTCATGCGACTCATTTATTGCTCAAAGTAAAACTCAGTAATCATTCGCAATAAATACAAAACACCTGAGGAATGTTTTTGGGCGGGATCGTTATAAATTCCAAAGAAGATCAACAGTCATTTAATGCTCTGCCACATTATTGACCAATGAGGATATTTTGGCGGCTTACTTTTTAGAGATCGTTTGGTTCAGATAATTCGATTAATCGGAGATTAATCTCAACCGTTATTTTTCACCTAACCAACACGATTCTCCACGATCTCGAAGCTATATATACCCCTTTAAGCCATTCAAGCCAAAATTTTATCAAACCCTTCGTTCCAAAATCCTCTGCAATTAAAAATCCCTTTGCCCAGAAATCTCCAAACCCTAAAACTTCAAATTCTTAAATCAATCTCTAAAATGGCCCCAACCTTGTTCGAGAAATTAGCCATAACCAACAAGCCGTGGTACGAGTTCGTTGTCTCACTTGAAAGCACAACCAACTCAAAGCCAGAAGAGGAGGCTCGCGATGATTCGTCGATCTAAACTCACCCTTCTAGTCGCAAGCCACTGGACCAGGAGTTCGCAAAAGAGGTAATCGAATTCATCTGTAATTTGAGAATAGATGAAGAAGATGGTATGCATTCTTCGATTACCACATCACATTTAGAGCATTCGTCAAAATACGTCAATTTTGAGAGGGATTTGTGCATAATTCCGAAAAATCTGAATGATGTTTTTGAGCTCTGTGATAGAGGAGAGGATCCTGCGATGTATATGTCGGGTAGAGAGCAGGAGTACCTAGATAGGATTGCTGAGAATCCTGTTAAATTTGAGGCGACATTGCATAAGAGGCATCTAAAGCCACAATATCGTGTGCTGATGGATATTGTGAGCAAGTGCATCATGAGTCTTGCGGGGAGTTTTGAGCAGATTAGTACCCCGAAGCTCAGATTGATGGCGGCGATCGAGGCATCTCCTACCACTGACTTCAACTAGCTGAAATTCTTAATTCAGATGGTGACGGAGCAAGCCAAGGTCATAAAAAGGGTCAATGGGGCAATCACGATGAAAGGCAAGATCCACCATGCCACCAAAATTGCTTATATTTTGGAGATGTGCGAGAGGGAGGAGGATATCTTCGCCAATTCAACCCCATTCCCTAAAACCAAAATTCTCTTCAAGCCCATCGCTATGAAGAAGCGTGCCATTCGAGGAAAAGAGAAAAAGAAGGTAGAATCACCTTCATGGGTCACCGAGAAAGAGACCCAACAAACCAAGGGGAAGGTTCTCGCTGGAGGCAAAAATGGAGCAAGGAGCAAAAAAAAGCGATGAAGCGGAAGGATCTTGCTCCAAAGCGCAAAAGATTGGTGGTTCTCACCGACGGGCGGTAGCAGTTGATTTCTCGAGGAGATACAACCCGAGGGCAAAACCGCTCGAGTTTGCCATTACAAGTGTTGGCTCAGTTATCTCTAGGACACGGGATCGATCGAGGAGCGTGTCTTCTCGAGGTGCTCGAGACATCACTCGATTCGTATAAAATTTCTCAGAAATTTTAAAGGAGCTCGACCTCGAGAGATACCTACCTCGGATGTGCGCGAGTTCGACAAAAGAGCCCATTTCGAGTCGATCCAAGATGTGCGGGCTCGGATCGACGAGCCAACTCGTGACTAAACCGAGGATATGCCACCAGCCTCGTAACCCACTCGATGCAAACCGAGGACCTCAATGCACAAACTTCGACATCGGGGCCGAGGCTCGAGCAAAATATTCTTGAGGAGCTCCAGAGTGATCTATCGCTGATCCCTTAGCGTAAGCTTCTCATCGAACCGAGAGCCCGAGATGGAAGAAGGGCGAGGTCAAGAAGGCGAGTGGAGGAGCAAGGGGAACGGTTCATCCTCGACCGCTACTCCCCGAGCTCACCATACCCCGATCCGCAAGATGTTCTTCTTCATTAAGGACGACAAAGGTATATCCTCAATCGACTCTTCCCGAGATGCTTGATATTGTCGCATTCGTGAGGGGAAGACCGTGGAATGAGGAGACAAATTTTCCGACCGACTTCTCGTGGTTCGTAGGACAAAGCTCGTGATGAAAAATTCCAATTTTGATGAGCCGGTTCGCAGGAAGTTAGCTGAAAAGAGAACAATCAAGTTGAGCCCCGAAAGCAAATGGAGACAAATCCAAAGATGGAGATGGGGACCAACAGGGGAGATCTTGAGGATCGGTCTCAAATGGAAAAAGAGACTTCGTTCTTTGATCAACCTCGGTGAAGCTAGCACTCTTGGTACCTTTTGGCACTATTAACAATTATGCCAAAGTTCTTGAAAAAGTATTATCTTTAATTAAAATTGTTTGATAAAATGATCGAGGCTCAATTGAGACCGGAGCTCGGGATGAAGCCAAGCTCAGATGATCAAACAAAGCCTGAAGGTCGCGAGAAGGTTCCCGAGATTGATCTCACTCCGTAATGGAGAAACTTGAGAAGATTGAGCCAATGGCGATCAAAATTGCTTCGAGATGGAAGAAACATTGGCCAATCAAGCTCGAACAATGGAAGGTCTTAGCCATTCTTGAATCGTGCGGATACAAAAACACCTCGACCACTCGGATGACCTCCATGGAAGAAAAAAAGTTGAATCAAAGTTGGAGGGAGTCAACGCAGAAAGTTAAGTGCTTGAAATGAAACAGAAGCACCGGGAATCGACTGAATTTCTAGAGGTGAAACTGGCAGAGAAAAATGAGGTGCTGATCAAATCTGCTGTTGAGGAAATGAGCTCAGTGCTCATGACCAAGATGACAGAGATGCTTAAAGATGCACTCTCCGGCGGTTGCCCACATATTCGAAGAACTTTTCGTGGCTAAGAACCACATCGGGAGAATGGAAGATGAGCAAGATCGGTTTAGCGGGAGAGATCCATTGTGTGAGCAAAGAGCAAGATCACATGGACACAACTCTCTCCGGACTTCTTCCAAATTACGGTGCTAGGAAGGGGAAAAGGAAGGTGAAGACCTCGGGAAGTTCATGGCACGTACTTTGGAGAAGAAGGCTCCGAAAAAGATCTTTGAAATGTACAATCTAGCCAAAGCCTTAAAAGAAGTTGAAGCTACAGATAAATTGAAATTCGCTCAAGTGGAGAAGACCATCTACACTCGAGTTTCTGAGCAAACCATGCTTGAGGTTGCAAGAGAGAAACTGAGTGCTAGAACTAAGGTTGGAACAAGCCAGTCGGGCCGAATCGCCTATGAAGAGGAAAGCCTTGGGCGTTGTTCAACCTCAGAAGCAAGCGTCATAAGGCTTCTAAGCCAATCCAGAGAAAGCCGATTCGGATGATGAAGATGCGTAAGAATCCGAAGTCTCAACCTCGTAAGAAAGTCTTCAACACCGAGATACTCAAGACACTCCAAAAAGAACAAGCTAAGAAAGCCGCCGCTTTGTCTCGTGAGCGCCTCAGGATCGAAAAGAAGATAGACGAAGAGCGTAAGCGAAGGAGTGACTTCGTGAAGTTTGCGATCAAGAGGAAGGGAACATCGAAAAGCGCCGAAAGGGCCCCACGCTGATAAATGGATGCCCATTAAACTCAACGACATGTGGGAAGAAGTGAAGAGAACCTTCGTTCAATTACGATGTTCTCGTGGAATGGAGAGGGGAAGGCTCAGATCAGAACGAAGATTTCATTGAATATCTTCTAACCTTCTATCCAAAGTATCTCCAAGGCTGGATTAACCTTGCGGATGAAGGTGGAGTACAGATAGTAGCCCCTGGTCCATATTCCTATCCTCCTCCAAGACTTGGTAATGGCTTGGTAAATGAGAAGGCCATTACGCAAGAAATTGCTCAGTATGCTGGTCAGTTGGGATTAACAGGGAATAGTCCGGACATCATCAAGGAGAGGAATGAGCTGAAGAAAAGATTTTTCGGAATGTTCAACCTGGAGGTGCCAGCTGATGAAGTCGAGAATGAAGCAAACTGAAGAGCCGAATCTGAAGACTGAAGACTGAAGAACTTAGAAGATTCTGTAATCTTTAAATTTTGTCTTTTTGATTTTGTTGATAAAAATCTCATTGTAATCTGTAATGGTATACTTATCATCAATGAAGATTTATATTTATGCTCAAAAGATAATACCTTATTATCTTATTTACATGTCTTTTATTTTGATATGCTGATTATATGTCTCTGAACTAACTGAATGATGATATGGGAAAATTGTTTAAGTATTTAGTAATGAACTACTTAAAGAGATTCATTACTGAAGAAATTACTGAATGTCTTAAGTGTTGGAAAAACTCTCTGAATGTATTGAGAGATTCTCTGTTTCAGAAATTGTTGAGAGACAACCAATCTTGTGATAGGATAAACTGAAACCTGAGTATAGGTTATGTATTTGTAACAAGATAGGTTTTGGCATCATCAAAAAAAAGGGGGAATTGTTGGGAGATGAATTTAATAAAAGATTATATGATTTTGATTAAGATCCCAAAACCCCCGAGTATGACATGTTCGTAAATGATCTTGATAATTGAGTCGATTCGGTTTTAGAGTATTCGGGATGTTATCCGCAAAATGTATAGTCGTCGGAGATATAGTTTAGGATAGGTTCAAAGACTCAAGAACTCGGTATGTTTACAAGAAACCGGTTTCATATGAAATCAAGTCTCAAGACTTCGATGAAATCGAGAATCTAAAGACTCAAAGCAGAAATCAAGACTCAAGACTAAGTATGAAAATCGAGATATCAAGACTCAAGATGAAATTGAGAACGAAGACTCAAGATGAAGACTCAAGATATCAACCAAGATAAATCAAGACTCGTAAGACCCTCAAGACTCGAAGACCCTCAAGATTCAAGACCCTCAAGACTCGTAAGACCCCTCAAGACTCGTAAGACCTCAAGACTCGTAAGACCCTCAAGATTCAGAAGACCAAGACTCGAAGACCTCAAGACTCGTAAGACTCAAGACGCAAGATCAAGACCGAGAAATCAAGATCAAGAATATCGAAGTACGAATTATCAAGACTCAAGAATGTACCGAATGCTCAAGATGAACCTCAATGTTCCGAGGCAATCGAATATATCTATCCAAGGATGCAATATCGAGAGAAACGCTGATGCCTTAGAAGGTTAGATATTGCCAAGACATTCAAATGCGCATAAAAAAAACTAAGTCGGTTGTTGTTAAGGTTATATCAAACTCGAGTTTGTAACCAAAAAGAGCCGCTGAAGGTGTCTACCTTTAATCAAGACAAAAGTCAAAAAGAGGAAGACGACAGATCGCACCATACCGACATCGACAAAGGACGGGGCAAATGAAAAAAGATGTCAGATGTACGAAAGTTCCAGACTGCAAAAAGTGAAGACCGGCTACATGAAAGGCTATTGCCTAAAACATGTTAGGGAGTTTCAAACCCTAAATATAGCCGTTTCTCACACACCATAAGAGGGAACTCACGAAGCTATCTCTCCAACGGATAGTTTTCAAAGAGTGACCTTGGTGTATGCCTATAAATACTAGTGACCCTCTACTTTGTAAGGTTACGGGAAATTTATACGCAACTCAAGAGCTCAAACTTATTCTTGCAAAAGTTAAAGCACTCAAAATACCTTGAATTTCCCAAGTGCTTCTATATTGAAGAGAGCTCACTTTACTAAGCCTAGCTTGATAAGATTTATCCAAAGCTTAGTCGAGATATCCTAACCCTTTGCATTGTCCTTCATTGTAAAGGATATCTCATCCTAGTTGGAAACCAACCGAGAAACCCCAAACCCTTGAGAAGGTAGTTGGAGTGTGTTTGTTGGTGAGTAGAGTTGTAAAGAGTTAGTAAACTACGCGGAGTAGTCAGAAAACTCTAGAGGAGAAGTTAGTAAGCTACAGGGGTAGTCTGAAAGCTTGTGTGTGATTGAGTAAGTAAACTACGGAGGTAGTCAGAAAACTCAAGGTCGGGTTGAGTAAGTAAACTACGTGGAGTAGTCGAAAAACTCGTACGAAGTTGAGTAAGTAAACTACGAGGTAGTCGAAAAGCTCGAAGTTGATAGTGAATTTCTCTCAAGAGTCTGAGAGATTGGATGTAGGAGCTTGAGTCTCCTCGAACCACTATAACCTGTTGTGTTATTTATTGCTTTCCTTATCTGTGCTTAACTGTTGCATTGACTTGATTTTGAAAGCATACTTTTCACTGATATTCAGTTGGAATCAATCCACTGAAGTTGCATAAGTGAATCACAGCCTAATCACTATTTCATAAAGGGAAGGTTTTTCAGCAAAGCTTAAAACGAGTATAATCTAAGGGCCAACCATTCCGCACGACTGAGTAGCTAGAACAGATAGTTATCAAACTGAACTCTCTTCTGAGGATTCAGTAAGCTAGTTATCTGATCCAAGCAACTCAGGATCTCTGACACTCAGGATTCAGTTGGGATTATCCGAGGTATCCGAAAAGTAGCTCGGGATCACTTTATCTCGATAAACTTTGACTCGAGAGCGCGATCTGTGCTTCTCGAACCTAATCTTGAGATTATCCGACCCAAGTGACCTCGATGAAGAAAAAGTTTTAAAATCACTGAACACGTGTATTCCCCCCCATACACGTGTAAGACTCGTTTACACCGGGACCAACACAAACTATCAAGGGGGTTCTACATCTTATCTGAATCAGTGGAGAAAGAACGAGAATTTTTCCTATGGAAATCCAAAGGCTGGAATCACTGTTCCACCAGGTGTTGATCCGGGTTCAAAACCTCCTGGTGAAGAAGGCGGAACATCAGTTGCTGAGATGTTGCAAACTCTCGTGCAACAAGGTGAGGAGGTGAAGAAGAGATTATCTTCTCTTGAATTTGATCAGAAAGAGGCGACTAAGAAGAACGAGAGAAGAGAGAAAGATTTCCAGAGGATGCAGCAAGAAAACAATAGGCGATTTAATGCGTTTGAATATCAGATAGGATAGATAGCGAAGTCGCAAGGTAGAGAGACGGGAAAATTCCCATCTATGCCCGAGGTGAATCCGAAGGAAAATTGCAAAGCTATTGAGCTTAGAAGTGTGAAGAAGTATGATGGACCTCCATTACCGGCTGAGGTAGAGGAAAATCATAGGCAAGTTGAGGAAGATAATGAGGGTAGAGAGGTGGAAGAAGATGAACCAGTGGAAGAGGTAGAAAGTGGAAAGCAAGAAAAAGAGAAAGAAAAAGTGGAAGAAGGGTTTGTTGATGAAGAACGGGTACCAAATTGGAAAACCTCGAGGGAAAAGAGGCTCAAGGTGAAAGAAACTGAACGAGATGAATGGGGGGTGCCTAAATCTGTGGTTCCTATTCCTTATCCTCAAAAGTTTATGAAGAAGTTAGACGAGAAGTTTGCTAAGTTTTTGGAGGTATTCAAGAAAATGCACATAAACATACCTTTTTATGATGCATTGGAACAGATGCCGAACTATGCAAAGTTCTTGAAAGATCTAATTGCTAAAAGGAGGAGAGTCGATGAACCTGAGCTCGTTCAGTTGAACCACGAAGTGAGTTCAATGGTGCACAGAGCACTTCCTCCAAAGTTGAAGGATCCAGGCAGCTTCACGATTCTTTGTGATATTGGGAATGGAATCAAGAAGGGAGCTTTGTGTGATCGGGGGCTAGTATCATCCTTATGCCCTTATCATTATTCAAGAAGCTGAACTGTGGAGAACTGGAACCGACTATGATGACTCTTCAACTAGCCGATAGGTCTATCACTCGACCTCAAGGCGGAAGTTGAAGACGTTCTCTTGACAGTGGATGGTCATGTCTTTCCAGCTGACTTTGTAGTCCTTGAAATGGAGGAGGATGAGCATGTGCCCATAATCTTGGGAAGACCGTTCTTGGCTACGACTGGGATGGTATTAGATGTGGCGAATGGAAAAATCACGGTGAAGCTAGATGTTAAAGAGATAAAAATTACTCTTTATGAGGCAATGAAATATCCGATGGGGGATGAGAGTTGCCATTTTGTGGATATTATCGATCTTTGTGTTGATGACACACTCCATAGTGAAGAATTGAAGCAGATGGAGGTGACGCAAGTGGGGGAAGAAGAAGAATTGCACTTGGAAGAGAAGCCTTTCGAGGAGATGTTCGACAAAGCCCCACCATTGGAAGCTAAAAAGGAATTGAAGCCATTACCGGACCACCTTATGTACTCCTACTTGGAAGATAATGAAAGGTACTCTGTTATTGTTTCTTCTTCTTTATCTCATGATCAATTAGATAGACTCCTCGAAGTGCTACGTAAGCACAAATCGGGCATCGGTTGGTCGATTGAGGATATTAAGGGGATAAGTTCATCTGTATGCATGCATAGGATTAGATTAGAGGAAAGGATGAAATCTGTTGTGCAAAATCAGAGGTGAGTGAATCTGGTAATCCAGGGTGTCACTTATAAGGAAGTCTAGAAATTGTTAGATTCTAATATGATCTTTGTTATATCTGATAGTCATTGGGTGAGTCCATTGCATGTTGTTGCTAAGAAAGGGGGTACCACTGTGATTAAATCTGAAATTGATGAATTAGTGGCTACTAGATTGGTAACTGGTTGGCGTGTGTGTGTTGATTATAGGGAACTGGACAAAGTTACGTGCAAGGATCAGTTTCCTTTGCCGTTTCTTGACCAAATGATCGATAGGTTAGGGGGTTATGAGTATTATTGTTTTCTAGATGGGTATTTTGGGTACAATCAAATTATGATTGCCCCGGAGGATCAGGAAAAAACCACCTTTACATGCTCTTATGGTACATATGCATACAGGAGAATGCCATTTGGGTTGTGTAATGCACCCGCTACCTTTCAAAGGTGCATGATGGCTATTTTCCATGGGTTGATTGAGAAAATTATGGAAGTGTTCATGGACGACTTCTCCGTCTTTGGAGAGTCGTTCGATTCATGTATGATCAATCTTGAAGTGGTTTTGAGCAGGTGTGAAGAAACTAACTTGGTACTCAATTGGGAGAAATGTCATTTTATGGTTAAGGAAGGTATTGTTCTAGGACATCATGCGTCCTCGAAAGGAATACAGGTTGATAAGGCAAAAGTGATAGCTATCGAAAAGCTTCCACCACCCTCTACTGAGAATGGTATCCGCTCATTTTTTGGCCATGCAGGGTTTTATCGACGCTTTATTAAAGATTTTTCGAAAATAGCTAAACCCCTTTCTTGACTTCTTGAAAAAGAAGTCGACTTTGTGTTTACTAATGAGTGTTTAGCTGCTTTCAACAGGTTAAAGGAAGCATTGGTAAATGCTCCGATTCTCGTGACTCCGGATTGGAAGAATCCTTTTGTTCTTATGTGTGATGCAAGTGACTACGCGATGGGTGTAGCTTTGGGGCAAATCAGAGAGAAGCGATTTCATGTTGTATACTATGCTTCAAAAATGATGAATTCTGCCCAAATCAACTACACTACAACCGAGAAAGAGTTGTTGGCGGTCGTATATGCTTTTGACAAATTTTGGCCCTACCTAGTAGGTACGAAAACGATAGTGTATACGGACCATGCAGCGATTCAGCATCTCATGAGCAAAAAGGATGCTAAGCCACGGCTTATTCGGTGGATTCTCTTACTCCAAGAGTTTGATTTGGAAATCCGTGATAAAAAGGGAAGTGAGAATGTCATCGCGGATCACTTATCTAGGTTGAAGATAAATGAGGAGAACATGGTGGAAGAAGGGGAAGTGAACGAGGAGTTCCCTGATGAGAAGCTTTTTGGAATAGAGGATGTGTTGGTGAGTACAATCGAGGGAAGAGCACCGTGGTTCGCTGATTATGCTAATTACTTAGCCAGTGAAGAACTTCCAGTGGACATGGACTATCTACAGAGAAAGGTGTTTTTGAAGAAAGTTTGAGAGTACATCTGGGATGATCCATTTTTGTTCAAGAGAGGGATTGATGGTATTCTACGGAGGTGTGTTCCAGAGGATGAATGGGCAGATATAATGAGGCATTGTCACACGTTGTCTTGTGGAGGCCACTTGGGTGGAGAGAAGACCGGAAGGAAAGTTCTTCAAGCAGGTTTCTTTTGGCCTACTATTTTCTCAGATTGCAAGGAGTGGGTTAGAAGATGTGATCAATGTCAGAGATTCGACACGATTACGAAGAGGGATGAGATGTCTCTACATATCTTCATGGAAGTAGAGGTGTTCGATGTTTGGGGGCTGGACTTCATGGGTTCATTTTCTCCGAGCAAAGGGTTCCTTTATATCTTAGTGGGTATTGATTACGTCTCGAAGTGGATTGAAGCCATCCCTACCAAGGTGAATGATGCGCATGTGGTGATTGAGTTCTTGAGAAAGAATATCTTCTCATGATATGGAATACCAAGAGCATTGATTAGTGATGGTGGAAGCCATTTTGTGAACAAACTGATGCAAAAGCTTCTTGCCAAATACGAAGTGAACCATCGTGTTTCTACAATATATCATCCCCAATCCAATGGCCTTGCTGAAGTTTCGAACAAGCAGATTAAGAGCATCCTTGAGAAGATGGTGAATATCAGTCGGAAAGATTGGGCCATGAAGTTGGACGATGCATTGTGGGCTTACCGAACAACCTACAAAACTCCGTTGGAAATGTCACCATACCAGCTGGTGTTTGGGAAGGGTTGCCACCTTTCGGTGGAAGTTGAACACAAGGCTTATTGGGCAATTAAAAAGCTCAATTTTGATAGCACACTGGTTAGGGAGAAGAGACTTCTTCAACTCCATGAGTTGGAGGAATTTCGTGATCGTGCATACGAGAGTGCCCGGATATTCAAAGAGAAGACTAAAAAGTGGCATGATGCACGGGTAAAAAAGAAGGAGTTTAGAGTTGGGGATCAAGTTCTCGTTTTCAACTCTAGGATGAAGCTATTTGGGGGAAAACTGAAATCCAAGTGGAATGCTCCGTATTTGGTTTGCAAAGTGTTCAAGAGTGGATTCTTAGAGCTAGAGAAGGAAGATGGGAGTGTATTCACGGTGAATGGCCATAGGGTGAAGAAATTTTACAACCGGTCCTATTAGGACAAAGGAGGTAACATGGTTTTCAATTCTTGAAAGTAAGTAAGTTTGGTCCGGCAATAGGACCTTAAAAATAGCGCTGAATGGGAGGAAACCCATTTGTTTTTGTTGTAATTTTAGTTTGTTTTGTGTTATATCGTGGTGTTTTGATCTCGGGTATTTGAGGATGTTGAGTGCAGGTATATTTTGAACCCCAGGTGGCAAGAGGTAGGAGTATGGAAGTGCAAAGGCTTAGGTCGAGCACCTAGCACTCGGTGAAATATGCTCTAGCGGTCCCGGAGTCTAGAGATGCACAGGCGCTCGATCAACCACAGAGGTCGAGCGATACCGCTCAACCAAACAGAGAGGTCGAGCGCCTCGTCAGCTAAATTACAAAATAGTGTAATTTTTGTCCGGGTCAAACACGGGTCGACCCGGACGGTTCTCTCCCCTATTTAAACATTTTCACACACTCCCACACCACTTTTTCACACACACACATAGCAGCACACGCATCGACCTCTCTTCTTCTTCTTAGAAAACTCAATTTTTCTTCACAAATTGCATATAACTTCAAGTTTCTCTCAAATCCAAGGTAAGTTCTTTCAATTTCTAACTAGTAAATCAAGTTTTGCTTGGATTATTGTTGGATACATTGTGGGATTGAGAAACTAGGGTTTATGCTATAAGTGGAAATTGTGATGATGTTGTGGATTTCTTGGCTACCTTGTGTGATTGTTGCTTATTATTGTTGATGGGTTCATGATATTTAGTGTGGAATTGCTTGATTTTTGTGAAACCAGGATGAACCCTAGTGAGATATTGTTGGGCATTTGGGGGAATTTGAGCATTGTGGTTAAAAAGGGATGAATATGAGTCTTATGCTTAATTTTCAAACGAAATTGCTTATGTGGTGAAAAACAAATTAAGTCTTGAGCATGTAACTTGCAATTCCTATGAATTTGTGTGGATTACTTCATGATAGACTTGATAGTTGCTTGAGATGATGATAAGATATTTGAATTGTGTTATATAAGTCTCTCTAAAGTAACTAATCTCTTGTGAAAATGTGGTTGCAAATTTTTTTTTTAGTGAAAGAGATGAGTAACCATGGGAACCAAAATAAGTTTTTGATAGGAGGTGAATTGGAAGCGGTGGAGGCAGAGTTGAGAAGGTGGAACGCCATGCCTTCGAGGTGGGGTGTAGACTATGGGACTAGTTGGAATTATGTGGCTCACAGGTGGAACAATGTAGCCGGAAAGGTCGAAAAGACCCGCCGTCCAAACTTGGAGGTGATGAGGGACATGGGGATTGAGGAAGAAGTCAGAGAACTCTTGCTCGAAATGGACACGTATGCCGACCTAACGGTGCAGTTTTTGGCTACTTTGGAGATCTTGGAGGATAGAAAGTTCCGGTTTAAATTTCAAGGAGAATGGGTGGAGCACCCAATTAGGCGGATTAATGCAGCACTGAGGCTCCCTCACAGTGGGTTGACCAGGAAGAAGAATAAAGATTATAACCAGGGAGTGTTCTGGAATGAAATCACTGGGGGATTGGGTGAAAGGTACCGATCTCAAAAAGCCAAAGTATCTTTCATCCGCAATCCTGTTATCCGGTATGTGGAGAGGATCCTGGGGAACATAATATTCGCCAGCTCGGAAGGGGGTACAGTGACAGCTGATGAGCTCTATAGCCTCTGGTGCCTCCTTTTTACGAAGCCCTTTGATTTTGGTGCAGCATTCCTCGATCACTAGTTGGACACCTCATACATTACCTCTGGCAAGTTGACAAAGATACGAGGTGGAGGTCTGGTAACCCTAATGATGCGTCACTTAGGGTATGATCACGACCCTGAATCTGGAGCTTTGGTAGGAAACAATCTTGATTTTGGGCATTTAGCTAAATCTCTAATGCTCGATCAAAAAGTGGGAAAGCTCTGCTTGAGGTTTAACGATGGGACCCTCTTCCCTTTGCCCAATCAGGAGCTAGTGACAATAAAAGGGAAGAAGCACCCCAATTGGGGGATAGCTACCTCAGTGCACTTTCGGATTATTGAGAAATTTCAGAAAATGCTAGAAAGTAAAGGTGTTTGGAGGGGTCAAACGAGCAAGAGGCAGAGGGGTGAACCATCAGAGGAAGTTGCAGATGAAGAGGAAGAGGCAGATGAAGAAGAAGAGGAAGCGGAGATGGAGGAAGATGTGCCTGAGGCACCGGTGGAGAGCCCGATTTATCATGGAGGATGGATGCCCTCACAGCAGGAATGGACGGGAATGGTTCACCAAATGGACTTTATGGAGGGAAATTTGCAAGGAATGCGGACTGACATTACTGTAATGCAGAATGACATCCGAACGATCCGTGAGGGGAACGAGGAGATGAGACAGTGGTTTCGAGAGCTGTTTATATCTCAAATAGGAGAGGACCAACCGATGTATTGCCCTCCACCACCTCCAGAGCAATGACAGTAAATGGGGAACTCCCCAATTTTAACTCTTGTTTTTTTCTTTTCTCTTTCATCTCTTCTATTTGGGCATGTACTTAAACTGGCTATCTCGTGGAAATCATGAAAGTGAGTGTGAATTTGCTTAATTTCATTGATGATTGATGTTCTACTTGTTTATATGTTGCTCTACTTTAAGTGTGAATGCTGGGTTGAGTAATTATGAAATGATTGAGTGCTTGAGAATGTGTGTAGTTGTGAGTAAGGTGGATTTGAAAGGGAAGTCGTGCACTTGTGATTTTTCTTTTTGAATATTTGTGTGGCATGAGGCATAAGTTGCTAGGTCTAGGCATGGATGTGAATACCCGTGAGATTTGAGCCTTAAACGAGATTGAAATTCATTACATTCATCTCATTCATTGTGTGTGAATCATCACCTTTGAGGTGCTAGAATTTGTGGATATTCTCTCTTCTTGATGGTGTCTTGTATTGCATGTCGGAAGTGATCACAGGCCATGTTTCGATTTGTAAGTCACTTTAGCCCAAATTTCCCAACCAATGACATTTTTCCCTTGCTAGCCCGTTTGAGGCTGAGGCCTAATCGTTTGTTAGCATATTTAAGCCATGTCCGTTTTAAAACTCTTTTGTCCAAAATTGAGTGGAGAATAGGAAAAGTCTTAAATAAGGGGGTGAAATTGGTTGATGTAAAGAATTGATGGGTTGAGTGTATTCATGAACAGCTGAATGGGAAGCTTGTGGACGGATGGGAAAGAAATAAGAGTGAGTTGAGCAACAGAAAAGTATACATTCTTGCTCGAAAAAAAAAAAGGAAAGGAAAGGTTGAAGTGTTTTAGTTTGGGGGAGGGAGAATTGAAAAGAAAAAAAGATGCAAATAACATTGCATTTGATAACAACACTTTCATCCCTTAGATTGAAATAATTTGACTATGATTTTCTTATTCTCTGCTCATTGAGTCAGTTTCCCATATACTTATCCCACCTGTCCAAAGAGCCTTCCGTTACAACCTAGTGAAAGTCCTTGTTGATCCGGTATGAATACATTGAATGTGATCGATCTTGAGAGTATTTACAAGCATATGGTCATTGATTTGTGTGATTGATTGTTTGAGTGTCCCTACTTATTGAAAAAAAAACTTGTGAGGGAGTGAAACACACCGTCGAGAGCACATCCATGTTTGATTTGGTGAGTTATGTTGATTGCCCATGAGTAGGAGAAAAGAGGATGAGTTTGTGTCGGGTGACCGATAAATGAAAGTTGAAAGCAATTGCATGCATGATTTGGTATCTCGATTTGTTTTGTCAATTTCACTCAATTTATAATTTCATTGCTTGGGGACAAGCAACATTGTATGTTTGGGGGAGTTGATTAGAGGTGAAATTGAGTGAGTTACGAGCGAGTTTTAGCCATGTTTGAGTGTTTTTAGTGATATTCTTGTGGTGATTGAGCATAATCTGTATAAAATCACTAATTTTCTTCTTTGGATTGTAGAACAGGAAAGAGGACTGAAAATGGAGCTCGTGAGACTTCGCGGTGCATGAATCGGACTCCCGGTTGAAAATATATGAAAGAAATACTGAAAAGTATTAGTTGGAGTGAAGAAAGGTGATAGAAGGATGAGGTCGAGCACTTAGAGCTCGACCAATGCGGTCGAGCACGCGGAAATATAGGCAGGAGGAGGTGCTCGACCAGGTGTGGTCGAGCGAAACTGCTCGACCAAGTGCAGTGCTCGAGCGAAGCTTAATCCAGCGATGAAGAGGCGCTCGATCGAATTAAGTGGTCGAGCGATACTGCTCGACCAAAAGACCTGCTCGAGCGGTCTGATTAAGCGGGATATATAAGGCAGATGATAAAAAAATAAGAGGGGGGACATTTTCTTTTCAGAGAGGAAGAGGACGAAAATTAGATAGAAGACAAGGAGGAAAAAGTACCTAGGGTTCAGGGAAGAAGGAGAGGAATTAATCCGCGAGAAACACGATTCGATTCACAAATTTACTGGTTTATATTCTAGTTTTCTGAATTTTCTTTGTAGAATTTATCAGTTTTTCTTATTTCCTGAGCAAGAATTCTAAGGTTGATGTTATTATTTGATTCAATATTTATTTTTGCTATTTGAATTCCATTTAATAATCATAGTTGATTTGGTCTATGCATTCTTGCCTAATGAGTTCTATTCGTACATTGGTTATTTGAGATTTGACGGTCAATATGGTAGGCTAACCCTTTGATTGCTTTGGATAGGATGATCGCGTAGAAATAGTGAATTAGGTGAGACAATTAGGATGATTCGAGGTGTCAATTGGATAATCTTCTTAATTTGCTAATTTGAAAAACTAATCCAATAAAAACCATTGAATTGAGTATGAAAGTTGTTAGAGAGAGGACAACCACATCACTCTTTTCCAACGAATAGGCTTGAAGAGAGAGTTTGTGATGGGGTTGGTTATATATCGGTTCATTTAGGGAGGACGACCGAATCACCCAATTTGAATAAGGGTCCTAGTAATTAAGCACAACCTTAATAACTTGATTATTTGGTAAATGAGGTAAAGAGGGTATTAGTTGAGTAGTCGGGGAGAAAAAACCGAGCTTTTGTTGTACCTTATTTAGTACGGGATTAGGGAAGTTGATTGCCTAGTTTAAGTACACTTAGGGTTATTCTTTTGTACACCACGATAGTCCTCGTCGTCAAACCAATTCCGATAGTATACGTAGGGATTCCTGTCCAAAGCAATACTCTCCCATATTTGCACTTCATCTGAAGTTAGTATAATCATTGTCATTTACTTATTTCTTGTTGAAGCAATAGTAGTGAAATAGAACTATCAAATTGCATCCATATTAGTTACGAAGCAAAGATTTCAAGGGATTTACATGTATACTAAACTTCCTTTGGGTTCGATACTACTTGGTCCAAATACTTACCCTTGCTACAGTGATCCCATACTCTTGTGGGGTAACTGCTAGTTAAGAATATAGCATTTTACGGCCAAGTCATGTTCTTCGTGCGGAAATTTGGCTATAGTATGAGCTTCTTGATAATTTTCGTCACCCTTTCACTATGAAGAGTAATCCTGTAGGTCCCGAACGGGTTTTGTGAGGGCAGAAGTCTAGAGGGGAGGGGTGAATAGACTTCTGAAAACTTTTTGCGTGCAGATCAGGTGTGATGGCAGGTTGCCTGATCAGAGTGCGAGTGAATCAGTTTGGACTGATATCCAACTTACTGATAGCCTGAGGGCAGATCAGTTCAGTGTCTATCAATTTAACTGATTGTGCGGAAGCTAGTTTATACCCGTGTGAAAAACCAGTTTATGACAAATCAGATTCCGAAGTTGTTTTCAATCAGATGACTATGGAGTCAATCTGATCAGATCAGTAGCTTAGTGCAAACTGATCCTAACTCAGAATATGTATGCAGATTTAATCAAGTTGTGTGCAATAATGTAAAGCAGTTAATCAAACAAGTAAATGCACACAAGATTTATAGTGGTTCGGACAACCAGTCCTACGTCCACTCTTCCCTATCACAAGGGGCACCAACTTAACCAACTGGACTTAGATTATTGTGTTAGTCCAACACATTACACCAACATATATTTATAGAGCTCTCACTCAACCGATCCCAGAAATCAGCACTAGAAACCCTAGTCTGAAATCTTGCAAAACAAACTTAACCTAACTTTTGGGTTTTGTGTAAGATTTGTTGTTTGTTCCAACTTTGAAATTTATCCTAGTATTTAAATAGCCTAACAGCTAGAGGATGAGATTTCTGTGTTAAGAAATATGGGATGAACACTTAGAAAATAATCTTCAAGGTTGTGTTCTTCGTGCGGAAATTTGCCTATAGTATGAGCTTCTTGATAATTTCTGTGTTTTTATTCTAAAGAGGAATCCCATATTTATAGACCCCAAAATCAAAGAGCCGTTGGAAAGCAATTTGAATTCCCGGCTATATTTGGTAGATATGTAGGATTTGATGTGACGTGCTTCAGCGACGGCATGGCCGAAAGCGTGAATAGTTGTCTTTTATAGCGGTTTGACCAAGCAGCACCAAATCCCGTATTGTCGGCTCCCTTCATACGTGTCTTGTTCTCATTGGTTAACAAGAACACTTTTCAGTGTTTGTTCTACCAACTAAAGTTGGCATTCTTCTTGTCCAGATCAACAACGTATGACTTGGTGAAACATCAGTTACCACCTGGTGTGAGCTGACCTGATCAGTTACAACTGATTAGTCTACCTGATAGAGTCTTCTGGTGCCAGTTGTCTTAGCTCAACTAGCAGACTCGGCTGATGTAGGTCTTCTGGTCTGATCTTTTGGTAGTCATCTGATCTTCAGGTCTTTTAAATTTGAGCTTCATGACTTCACTCTGATCATCTGACTTTATCAGATCGTCTGATCTTCTGTCTTTCCCTTGCCTTCTGGCCTTCTGACTTCAGCTGGTCTTTTGTTCTCAGCTGGTCTTTTGATCTTCTGATCTGACCTATACATATTGAGTTCCCCCTCAATATGTGACCTATCTTATATATCAGTTGTTTTATACAATAATTATCAACTGGTCATCTTATAATTGGTATTTAAAAACATCAGTCAGCTAACAGGTCTGACTGGTCCTATTACATGTGTTTTGAAACTTTCATGAAAACTCTAAATTTCCCACCAATTTCCCCCTTTTTGATGAAACCAAAACACTTGAGAAACCAACACAGTTGATAAATATAAAACAGTAAAGAACACATAATCAGAAGACAATGAGTTTTTGTCTTAGGATCAGAAAAAATAAATAAACTTTTCATTCAACAGATTTATCGATTACATGTTACATCAGAAAAGTTTGAGTTTAAATTCAGCTGATCCTAAACAATCTTCTGATCTTTAATCTCTTGGTTTATATCCCTCTGGCATTTCTCGTTGATCCTGAGGAACGTTGAATATCCGGTATAGCTTTCATTTGACATCATTGACCTGTTGAGGATCAGTTATGCGAGCTTTGTTCAAGATGTCAAAATAGAACCTGTTGGGAAATGAATTTAATAAAGATGATTTTGATTAGATCCCAAAACCCCTGAGTGTGACATGTTCAGGATAATCTTGATAGATGAGTCAGGATTCAGTTTTAGAGTGTTCAGGATGTTATCTGCACCGTGTATAGTCAGCAGATATAGATCAGGTTAGATTCTGAAGACTCAGTGTGAAATTGAGAATCTGAAAACTCAGTATGAGACTGAGAATCTGAAGACTCAGTATGAAACTGATAATCTGAAGACTCAAGATGAAATCGAGAATCAAGACTCAAGATGAAATCGAGAATCAAGACTCAAGATGAGATCGAAAATCAAGACTTGGTATGAAGACTCAAAGATATCAATCAAGATATCATAAGACTCGGAAGAAGATATCAAGATCGAAGACAAAGGATACTTGAAGGCACGAATTATCAAGACTCAAGAATGTATTGAATGCTCAGTATAACCTGAATGTTCCGAAGCGAAGAAGCTGAAGAATATAGCCGTTGGAATCCAACTGACGTGGAACAATGAGAGGAGGACAACCAGCCTGAAAAAGTTGCAGAACTTACAAAGAATAGTATGGATTTGAATGTGATTCTCTCCAACGGTAACATTCAAATCCACACTATAAATACAAGTTCTTCCTACATTATTACGTGTGGAAGTGCGGAGAAGATAGCAAACGATGCTACAGAGCTAAGAGAACATATACTCAAGCTTTCCCACCATAGAACACAAGTCTGTAGATATACAAATATATTCAAAGAGTGTTCTAGAACCCAATCTAAGCAATCCACGATGTATCCTACGCTTAGAGAGATTTTTCCAACCTTAGCATTGAGGCTAACCAAATGCAAGGGAAAATCTCACCATAGTTGGAGACAACACCAAACCCAAACCCCATTCTCGTAAGAGATAACTAGTGGTGAAGTGAGGTAGTTGTTAGGCAATCCCGAGAGAGGGTGATAAGTCCCGAGGGAGTGTGAACTCGTTAAACATCTAGAGGCGAGCCCGAGAGGGTGATAAGTCCAGTTTGAGTAAATAAACTACAGAGGTAGTCAGAAAGCTCAAAGTAGAAGAAGTGAGTAAACTATCTTGGATAGTCAGAAAGCTTATAGGCAATCCCATGGAGGGTGATAAGTCCCGTTTGAAGGAATTTCCCTAGGAACAGGGAGAGTGGATGTAGGAGTTTGAGTCTCCGAACCACTATATATTGTTGTGTTCTTTACTGCTTTACGTTCTTATCTTGTCATATGCATTCGATCATAAGCAAAACACAACACATGAGCTTAAAACGCAAAAATCTGGAATCACCATTCCTTCACCCCTGTTTTTATATGCATTTCATGATTATTCCGCATTTCATGGGTTTTCCACCGGGCCTATCAGAACCTTTGAAATGTCAGTCTGTCAAATGAGCCATCTGCCTTCTTCGAGTAGTCCATCACGTCATACTCTTGATGATATATTCTCACATTGATCCTTCTGGCCTCATTTTCCAGATATTTCAGAAAATCTGGGTGCTTGTTCTCCAACCAGTTGAGAAATTCCGCATCTGGTGATTCTTCTTGTGGCACTAGGTCCAGAACAAATGCATCCAGGAGCCATTCACTTCTGATCTTATTCCATTCCTCGAACCTATCAGCATGAGCAGCAGTTTTAGGAATGATTTCATCAACTCTTGCTGGGAACTGAGGTTCTGCTCCAGATTTTCTGGCTTTGCCTTTCTTCGCCTCGATCTGTATTTCTTTTTCAGGTCTTCTGCCTCTGCCAATTTTTCTGCTCTTCTTTCTTCTTCACTAATACGAGCTTCTTCAGCAATCTGCTCCTTAGTCAGTTTCTCAACCAGTTCCTTATCAGCCTGTATCTAGCTAGCTGTGTTTCTCGTGACTCTCTTAGTCTGAGTGGCTGGTACAGGTTTTGATGTCCCAGCACCCGCAACTAACTTTCTTGTCTTTGACTTCTCCATCTTCCCAGAAACTTCATTAGCAAACAAATCCAGATGGTCTAATCTCTGGCCATAGGATTCAACTGTCTGAATCAGTTCTTCTGTTGTTCTGATGAAGTCAGTTGGTTTCTCAACCTGTCCTTCCCCCTTTTTGGTTTGATCAAAAAGAGTATTGAGGTGGGAAGTCAGAGATCCAAAGCTGACTGATATGGCCTTGTTAAGATCTTCAACAGATAAACCTTGAGCTTGAGTAGATAGATTTTGAATCTTTGAGATCAGCTCAGTCTTGACAGATTCAACGGCAGTGGAGAGGGTAAGAATGAGTTTATCAAGTTTTTCTTCTGTCATTTCAAGCTTTTCAGTGACCATCAGAAGAGAAACTTGTTTTTGATCAACCTGGACTAGTTTGTCGTCAACTGTCTTCTTAAATTCAACAGTCAGGTTGGTCACGGTTTGAGAGAACTGATCTTTGATTGCTTCAATCTGGGAAATAGCCAATTCCCGTTGATTCGTTATTTCTTTGAGGCCAATCTGCCTCTGATCAACTATTGTGTTGCTAACTTAATTTGCCAACACTCCCTCAACTTCGTCTTTCTGTAGATCTTTAAAACAAGATCTGATTTCCCTAAATTGATCAGTGGTGATGTGTGTTGCAGGAATATTTTGCATCACCTGATCAGTTCCAGTTGTTTGTGCCTCCAGTGGCTGGTCATGAATTGCAGCACCAAGTCCACTATCATCGGCAGTTCCCACATCCTTCATTGGATCATCTTCCTTAGGAGTTTCTACAACAGCCTCTAGTTCAACTTGTTCAATTATTCCCAGCTTTCTGTGGATCAGAGCTTTGATCGCTTCAGCAGTTATTAGTTCAGCTGGTGATCCTACCTGAGCAGATTTCTTCATGTAAAAATCAAAATCTGCGAACGCATCAGCACCTCCCATCTGTTCAATAATGATCATAAAATCTGAGAAGTTCTTTAAACGGAGATCTTTCCATGTCAGGATCTCCATCACTTCTTCCTGAATAACTGGATAGGCTTCCAACTCTGGGTACAACTCATCAATTTCGCGTTTGATTCTCATTCTGGCCATTTTTCCAGTGATGGTCTTGGATGATATAGACTCAGGAATCAACTGTTCAGATCGACCAGGTTTACGTTGATGAGATGTAGAGGGTTCTGGTGGCGTCTGAGTAGCTGGATGTTTACTGATTGGCTGAATCTGTAGAGGTTCTGCAGTAGGGTTGGTATCAGGTTCTGTAGCAGCTCGTGCAGCTGATTCTGCAGCAGGTGATCTTACTGGTTCGCGAACAAGTGAACTTTCAGGTTCGCGAGCAGGTGAAGGAGAAGGAGAGATATGCTCAGTAGCTAGAATTCTGAGTGGTGAATTAGCGCGAGATTGGGGTGATGGAGATCTTTCGTCCCTTGCTCCTCCCTCTGATTGCTCTGGTGAGCTCTCAACTTGGGAAGCCTGCCTGTCTGATTTTTCAGCTGATCTCTGTGGCGCATCAGGCTGATCTGACGCTTCATCTTCTTCTAACTCTTCATCCAGAAAAAGAGTCATGGCGGTATGTTTTACCTTCTTTGGCCTCTTCTCCTGAGCCTTTACCAGTTTTCTCTTCTTCTTTTAAGGAGCATCAGTTGCAGACGTAGCTGCCTCCTTATTTTTCTTTTTCTTAGGCTTAGGGGGGGTGGGCCGCATATCATCATATGCCGGCCCATAGATGACAGTTGTGGTTGAGAGAAAGGCCTTGTAGGACTTCAGTCCGTTCTGATCCCATTCAGTATTGGGCATTTTGTCCTTCAGAATGACTGCAACCTTGTTGAGATTGTTGATTCTCTTCTTCAGAAATACTTGTCTCTGTTCCCTAACTCCAAATTTGTCATGTTCTTGGAGCAGAATAGCCTTCAGAAAACCAGCCCAATTAATATTTTTGGCTCCATCGATAATAGCAGGCATACTATGCATTTTTACAGCTGTTAATCTATCTGGGCTGAAGGAGATACCCATAATTGTTTTTGACAGAATGTCAAACAACAGACGGTATTTCCTTCTCAACATATGCCTGACAAAACCTACGGTCTGGTGTTTGTCAGCCTCTTGGAAGAGTTCATCCTTAATCAGTTCGTCTTCATTCTCCTCAGAGTGCAAGGAGAGATCTTTCCTTTAGGCGAGTTTGAGAATCGAGATATATATCAATTTTGTAAGTCTGATCTCCTCTCCATTTACTGAAGATATCAGTTCTTCTCCAGGATTCTCCGTGTCAACCTTCAAATTCCTCAAGAATTCCAAATTGCTTCATCTTCAGACATCGGATTGCGAGCAAAGCAAGATTTTTTTTCGAGATCGCACCTTTTCAGAATTTGTTCCACCTCCATTGATTCCGGATCCCTTGTAACACCAAACCTTACAAATTTGTCTTCAACAATTTTGGTTGCCAAATCTGCATAGTTACACATAATTTTGCCCAATCCGTGAGTAGCCATCTACAACACAGTGGAATCGATTTAAGAATTCTGCATAAAAATATCACATATAGATTATCAGACCTAGTAATCGATGGATACATACAGATACCAAGAAATGATAAGGCATAATACATGATAACATAAATAGACGTAATCTATAAGATCAATGGATTTTAGGAAAGTAATTCATCAAATAACCAGAAATTACCAGATTCTGCTTTTCGATTTTGAAATAGGTTGAATCGCAAGAAACACTTTAAAACGCAGAAAGGTAATTGTGAGTTTGCAGAGAATAGATCGCAAGAATTTTGAGAAAAGTATTCTGGAAGGGTTTGATGAAGCTTATAAAAGGAATGAGGGAAAATCGAGACTAGAAGATCAAACGTTTGAAAAGGATAAACGATCCAGATTGAGCGGTTTTAATCGTGTGGTCAGGATATGCACGCCGCGATTGCCTTTTGGATTTAAAAACATATTTAGTAGCATTTAATACATATACCCTACGTCCGCATTAAATGATTTGCAGGGTATGCGTCACAAAAGTATGTGTACAGTAAAGGCAAATATTATCAGATAATTTCAGATATGTAAACAGTAAACAAAGAAACAGAAATGCGTATCTGGTTGACTGATATTGTAATCAGTTAATACCACTTGAAGTCTGTTTGTACCACTTGTTGATCTTAGTTTTCTGCCTAATCCTTAGAATTTCCCAACTGTCCCTTTTTAACTGATCCGTTCCACTTTGCGTCTGATATTCCCTTTTCTGATCCTTTCTGATCAGTTGAAGTTCCCCCTTCAATTGTTATCTCTGATTACTTATTGACTGATCTTTCTGATCAGTTGAGGTACCATACTCAACTGATCCTCCTCATCTGATCAGTCTCTTATCTGATCAGATTTCTGTTGACCTAATCTGATTCTACTCAGATCAAGTCAATTCTTGGAATAAGTGTTACCGTCAAAACTTAGTCTTGGGAAATCGAAGAGTCGTCTCGATTCCCTAAGTCGGCACGATTTGACTCTCCTAATAATAGTCTGGATTCTTTGTGATATCAATCGTCGTAACCTCATCCAATCATCAGTCGCGTGTCTCCTACACGTTGTCCTTGCGGTGCCAATTTCTCTAAAAGGCTTTGAGAAATCAAATTTGCACTTGCACCCCTGCTTGTCCTCTATAAATAGGACCAATGATTTATACACAACATAACCCATTCACCATACTTATCTTCTTATTAGCTTATTCTCCATGTTTTCCGGTGAACCCTTATTTCCGGTGAAACTTCCGGCAAAAACCTTCAACCCTTTTCAACTGATTTCAGCTTCTCAAATCAACCCTGTGCGTCCCTTATTACTGCTTTCATCATCATCGAAGATTACACATACTATTATTGCCAAGCTTCTCTACCACCGAGGCGGCAGATCTGCTATCGCAAATGAGAAGACACTTCTCCTAACCGTATGCACCTTGTGTGCCTATCGAGATGACGGAATTAGCATCAACAGACCCAGTCTGATATAAAACATGGGTTTTGTTTATACGATCTTGATCAGACATCAATGATCTTGATCAGACAAAATCCAATATTTACATGCGACACTTGTGGCCATGTGGTCTTTGCACCACATCTTTGGCACTTGTGTCCATTTAACAGCTGGAGAGCCCATTGATTTTACGACTCGAGGCCTCTGGCTTAGAAATTCTTCAATGCCGCTCTCGCTCCTGACTCCGAAGCTCTGAGGGTGGCTTAGGATTATTTCAAAGCCTCTCTCACCCCTTTTAGGGTTGGGGGAAAATGGGAGCATCAGGCTCTAAAATCTTCAGAGCCTTTCTCACCCCCTTTAGAGTTAGGCTAAAATCTTTACAGCCTCTCTCACCCCCTCTAGGGTTAGGGTTTATGGTTTAGGGTTTAGGGTTTATGTACTGACCTTAGGGTCCTTTTGTACTTGTAACTTGTAATATAAATTCGACCTCCGGGTCTTTATTAATGAAAAGTTCTATTATTCCATTGTTGTGTATTTTCTGTTTCTTTATGCGATTGAAGCTTTAATCTTATGTAACTTGCTTGTTGAACATTAGCTTAATCGACTTAAAAAGTATGAAACAACCAATCTGATCAGTTCTTTTAATCTGCCTTTTTCTGAGCAGTTTCTTGACTGAACTGATAAAGCCTTCTCTTACCAGTTCCTTGATTGAACTGATAAAGCCTTCTCTTACCAGTTCCTTGACTGAACTGATAAAGCCTTCTCTTATCAGTTCCTTGACTGAACTTCTGATCAGTTGAGATTCCTAACTCAAGTGATCCCTCTTAACCTGGTTAGTCTCTTAACCAACTGGTTCTGGAGACCAGTTCACCAAACATTTCTGGTGCACTTTCTCCGAGATCCAGAAGCCCTAGCTCATTGCATAATTCTCTGAATCTGATCTCAGCTAGTGGCTTGGTTAAAATATCAGCTTTCTGTTTATCAGTATGGATCTTTTCCATTCTGATATTCTTATTTTCAACATGATCTCTTATAAAATGATGTCTGTCATCCACATGCTTGCATCTTGTATGTAGAAACGATTACGAGTGATTGAAATAAAGACTATTATCGCACAGAGAATATAGGCACGTTCTTGGCTACAATGTTGTAATCCCTCACCGGCCGACTTAGCCAAAGCGATTCTATGAACAACGACTTCCTGCAGCCCATATATTACGCTTGATTAGTAGATGTCGTGAATCGATATCCGCTTCTTTGAAAACCAAGAGATCAGTTTACTACCTAAAAACTGACATGTGCCTGAGGTTGACTTCCTGTCAATTCTGCAACCTCCATAATCAGAATCAGAATACCCACTAAGCTCTAGATTATCATCTGATGGGTAAAATAAACCAAGGTTTATTGTCCCCTTCAGATACTTAAGAATCCACTTAGCTGCTTCCAGATGGCTTTGCATTGGATTTGCCTGAAATCTGGCACATACACCTACTGCAAATGTTATATCTGGTCTGCTAGCATTCAGGTATAATAGAGATCCAATGAGAGCCCTATATTCTTTCTGATTAGTTTTCTGACCATTCTCATCTGGATCCATCTTGAATCCAGTCATCATAGGAATTCTGGCTTCCTTACAGTTTTGAACTCCAAACTTAGCCAACAAACTCCTAGTGTACTTCGCTGGCAGATGAATATCCCTTCTGTACTTTGCTTAACTTGTAGACCCAGAAAGTAACTCATCTGACCCATCATGGATATCTCGAACTTCCCTTGCATCAGCTTGCTGAATTTATCACATAAACTCTTGTTGGGAGATCCGAAGATGATGTCGTCCACATAAATCTGAACCATTAGAATATCTTCCCCATCTTCTATTCTGAATAAGGTTCTATCCACTATTCCTTTAGTGAAACCACTGTCTATCAAGAACTGAGAGAGTGCATCATACCAAGCTCGAGGAGCTTATTTCAGGCCATAAAGAGCTTTTCTTAAACAGTACACCTGGTCGCCTTTTTCAAAGCCAGAAGGTTATTCAACATAAACTTCCTCAACTAGTAACCCGTTTAAGAATGCACTCTTTACATCCATCTGATACACAATAAACCCTTTGTGGGCAGCATATGCCAGAAACAACCGAATGATTTCCAGGCGAGCGACTGGTGCAAAGGTCTCATCATAATCAATTCCTTCTGATTGTGAATACCCCTTAGCAACAAGTCTTGCCTTATTTTTTGTTATGACATTATTCTCATCTCTCTTGTTCTTGAATAACCATTTTGTGTCAATCACATCTTGATGGGTTGGTCTGTCCACCAGTTTCCAAACCAGATTCCTCTCAAATTGTTCCAGTTCTTCTTGCATGGCTAGAATCCAGTTTGCATCTTGTAGAGCTTCTTCTACTTCAGTTGGTTCCTTCAAAGATAGATAACAACAATACATGGCACTTTCACCAATCTGATGTCTAGTTTTAACTCTATCAGATGGGTCTCCGATGATCAGATCAGTTGGATGACTGGTTACCCAGGTCCTTCTTTTCTGATTTGCATCAGTTTGGAGAACATCATCCTCTTCTGATAGTAGTTCATTACTAGTGATTGGGAGAAGTGCAGAATTATGATCCACTTGACATGGACAAGTCTCAGTTGATGTTGGATTCATCATATGATGATGTCTGTCCGTAGGAACTTCAGGTGTTCCCCCTGAACCAGATGGTTCAGTTGATACTGTCTCAGCTGTACCAGCTTCTTCATTGACAGTTGTACGTACCTTAGAGTCCGATTGACCTGGTGCATCAGCAAGATAAAGTTCTGGAATATACACTGTTACGTGTTCTGATCCTTTTTCTTTGATACTAAGCTGATCCATTTTCTGTGCATCAGGTACCGGTTGATCTGGTACTGCTTGTTCTGAGGTAGATTTCTCTTGTTCAGAAGATGTCTCATCAAAGACCACATGAGGTGTTTCTTCCACAACTAGGGTTCGCCTGTTGTGAACCCTGAAAGCCTTGCTGGATGAGGAATATCCTAAGAATATACCCTCATCTGACTTGGCCTCAAAAGTTTTCAACTGACTCTTCTCATTGTTGTGTATGAAACACTTGCACCCAAAAACATGGAAGTAAGAAACACGAGGTTTTCTGCCTTTCCACAGTTCATAGGGTATTTTGTAGTGAGCCTTAGTCAGAGAACATCTGTTCTGAGTGTGGCATGCAGTATTAATGGCTTCTGCCCAGAAACGGCTTGGTGTTGCATGTTCAGCTAACATAGTGCGAGCAGCTTCTTTGAGTGTTCTGTTTCTCCGTTCTGCTACACTATTCTGTTGTGGCGTTCTTGCAGCTGATGTCTCATGTTGTATACCAAACTTAGTGCAAAAATCAGTAATAAAAGAATTCAGAAATTCTGTACCTTTATCTGATCTGATTTTCACTATACTGACACCCTTCTCATTTTGTAGTTTCTTGAGCAACTCGGGTATCTTTGTTGTTGTCTCATTCTTCTTATACAAGAATACAACCCAGGTAAACTTGGAATAATCATCCATGATTACCAGAGTATATTTGCGTCCGCTGAGACTGACTGGTGTAACTGGTCCAAATAAGTCCATATGGAGTAGTTGCAATACTCTGCTGGATGCTGGTCCAGGGATTCCCTTGAATGAGGCTTTAACCTGTTTTCCCTTCTGACATGCGACACATGTCTGATCCTTAGAGAATACCTCATTCGGAAGACCCTCAACCAAAGACATCATTGCTATCTTGTTAAGAGTTTTAAAGTTCAGATGACTCATTCTCTTGTGCCAGAGCCAACTGCTACCTTTTGAACTCTTAACAATCAGTGATGCATTTCTTGGACAACTGTTCCAATCTGCTGTATAAATCGTACCTTTTCTTGAACCAGTTAACAAGATCTGTTGAGTAGCTCGATTCTTGATAGTACACTGATCAGTCGAGAACTCAACACTGAATCCATTGTCGCAAAATTGTGAAATTGATAACAGATTATGCTTTAAACCTTCAACATACGAGACTCCAGTAACCTGTACATCATTATTCTCTAAGGTTCCGAATCCTCTGGTAAAACCAAGGTTATCATCACCAAAATGTACATGTGGGCCTTCTTGTTCTGTGTAAGAGCTAAGGAGATGTTTGCTTCCAGTCATGTGCCTTGAGCATCCACTATCGATGTACCAGATAGTTTCTTGTACACCTCCCTTGTTGGCCAAACCCACGCGAACCTGCAATCAAATCAGGCTTTAGGTACCCCTTTTGGATTGGGTCCTGAGGGGTTAGAGTTAGTTTTAGGGATCCATACAAATAGGGCACATCTATTGTAATCAGATAGATCAGAAAGCCTGATTTGTCTCCCATAAACATCTACATAATCATACATCTCTTCATATTCATTTTGATTAGTATGATTATTTGTGCGAGCCTTGGGTGAATCAGAAGACTTGGGATTTTTCCTTGTTGTTTGTCTTCTTTTAACCCAGTGGGGCTCAGGTGCAAGAGCCCTAGGTTTCTGATTGTAAGGGTAGGTACGACTGCTACCATTAAAAGATTCATATCTTTTTGGCATAAATGGTTTTAGTTGTTTACCTTTAGCTTGCTTGTTAGGCAGCTGACCCTGATTAGGTTTCAGATTAGATTTCCCCCTGAGAGGTTGTCTTTTTTGATACCTAATTTGCTGATCATGTTGAGGTCTCTTCAGAAGAACTAGGTTCTTCTGTTGATTCCTCGGTTGATGCTTAATCAGTTGGGGTCCATTTATGTTCCCTTTCTGATTAGGCACTTGCCTTACTTGTTTAGCAGGTTTATTTCCCTTATTAGATACAAATTTTGCTTTATGTGTATCTGTATCAGAAACTCGTTTGATTACACTTTTCTGAAGTGAATCAGACAGGGCTTTTGAGGATGTAGAAGGTTTTTCATACCCAATTCCCTTCTTATTAGTTGTCGTACGAAAATAGTTATTCATATCCTGGAAGGTTTTAGAAGATTTCGTGAAAACCTGTATTTTCTTACGTAAACTATCCTCAGTTAATTTCAGACTCTCATGTAGTCGGAAGAGTTCATCAAACTTGGCTTGTAGGATTTTAAAATCATCAGCTTGTTGTTTATTGATAGCTATCTGTTTCTTAATCTGCTTCTCCTGATCAGAAGAATTAACTTTCAGAACTTTCAGTTCTTCAGTTATCTTCTGAGCAGCTTCAACTGATTTTAGTTCAGCTGCTTTACTGACAGCATTTTCCTTAACAAGCTTAGTATTTTCAATCCTTAGCTTATCGTTTTCAGCTTCCACTATTGTATACGTGTCTACTGCAGTAGAGAGTTCATCAAGCAATTGCTCAGAATAGAGCTGCAAGTCAATCTCTCCGGCAGGTGTGCTAATCATAGCTGGTGTGGAAACAGAAATCATAGAAGGTTTAGATGTTACCTCAGTTTGGTCTTCTTCTTTTGCCATCAGACAGATTTCATCATCAGAAGAGAATATCAGATCATCATAGTTGTAGAAATCATAAGCGTTGCTTATCAGGCAGAAGTCTTCTACAGATGAGTAGCCTGAGTCCTCAGAAGGCAGGTAAGAGAAATCAATTCCAGATGTATCAACAACCATGGCTTTCCTGTCTCTATAGCGTTGCTCTCTTCTGTTTCGCTTCTCTTCTCTTTCTTTTGGTGTCAGGTCTGGGCAATCTGCTCTGTAATGACCTGGTTTCTCACAGTTGAAACACGCTCCACGATCCATGGAACTTCTTCTGCCAGGTGAGTCATTTCGTCTGTAGAATCTATCAGGTGACTTTCCTGTTTGGCTATAATCAAAATTTCTTCTCTCAAATCTGTTGTCTCTTCTTTCATCAGATCGATCATCTCTTTTCTTATCTTCTCTGCGATCCTCTCTGTGATCATCTCTTCGGTCATCAGATCTGGTCCTTTCTGGAGATCTGTTAGTTGGTCTTCTATCTCTTCCTCTGCTATTTTTATAATCCCTGTAAAATCTACGATACTTACCAAGTTGAATGTTAGATTTTTCAAGTTTTCTGGTTAGCAAATCAATCTGTTCAGTTTGGCTTATAATATTTCCAACAGGTTCATTAGACTTTGAGTTGTTGCTGGCTGCTTTGAATGCAACTGATTTTGATGTGGCAGGTGTGGCTTCAGCAGGCGACTCGTCTTCTTCTTCTTGCCCTCTTTCGATCAGATCGAACTCATGGGCTTTAAGACTCAGGAACAGGTTGCTTGGCTTCGTCTTAGCAATATCTTGACAATCCTTTATTACTGTGACTTTCATATCCCACTTCTTAGTCAGAGATCTCAAGATCTTATAGTTGATGTCTTTATCTGACATCTCTCGTCCAAGTTCCCGTAGTTTGTTGACTGGCATGGTGATTCTTCCATCGAGCTCATTGATGGTTTCATTTGGTAGCATCTTAAGTTTTTCAAATTTCACCAGTTCAGCTTGCAGTCTGCTATCTTTAATCAGATCATTTCCTACACACATTTCAGCAAGCGTATCCCACATCTGTTTGGTTGTCTTGAGATACTTTATCTTTTCTCTGGTTATCTTGTCCATGGTCTTCATGATTATGTGCCTGGCTATCGTATCCAGGGTGTACAGCTTTCTCTCTTCAGCATCCATAAGGGCAGGACTCTTTCTGACAAGGCTTCCAACTGGAAAGTTTGGATCACCTCCTACAGCTGGATTTTCATGATAGATGATGATGGGTCCTTGTTCAAGAACTTACATCATCCTGCTGCTTATTGATCCCAGATGGTAACTCATGTATATCGCCCAGTCTGCATACTCATCAATGGAAAATTTAGGCAAATCATGATACATACCCGAAGTATTATCCATGCTGATCGTGAGTTTGAAAACAAATGAGATTTGAAAAATGTTTTTCAAGATCAGTTCAAGTGACCACAAAGGTTCTTCCTCAAGAACCGATGATATTCAAAGCCAATGGTCCGTAGAACCACTGCTCTGATACCACTTGTAGGTCCCAAACGGGTTTCGTGAGGGCGGAAGTCTAGAGGGAGGGGTGAATAAACTTTTGAAAACTTTTTGCGTGCAGATCAGGTGTGATGGCAGGTTGCCTGATCAGAGTGCGAGTGAATCAGTTTGGACTGATATCCAACTTACTGATCGCCTGAGGGCAGATCACTTCGGTGTCTATCAGTTTAACTGATTGAGCGGAAGCAAGTTTATACCCGTGTGAAAAACTAGTTTATGACAAATCAGATTCCGAAGCTGTTTTCAATCAGATGACTATGAAGTCAATCTGATCAGATCAGTAACTTAGTGCAAACTGATCCTAACTCAGAATATGTATGCAGATTTAATCAAGTTGTGTGCAATAGTGTAAAGCAGTTAATCAAACAAGTAAATGCACACAAGATTTATAGTGGTTCGGACAACCAGTTCTACGTCCACTCTTCCCTATCACAAGGGGCACCAACTTAGCCAACTGGACTTAGATTATTGTGTTAGTTCAACACATTACACCAACAGATATTTATAGAGCTCTCACTCAACCGATCCCAGAAATCAGCACTAGAAACCCTAGTCTGAAATCTTGCAAAACAAACTTAACCTAACTTTTGGGTTTTGGGTAAGATTTGTTGTTTGTTCCAACTTTGAAATCTATCCTAGTATTTAAATAGCCTATCAGCTAGAGGATGAGATTTATGTGCTAAGAACTATGGGATGAACACTTAGAAAATAATCTTCAAGGTTGTGTTATTAGTGCAGAAATTTGGCTATAGTATGAGCTTCTTGATAATTTTCGTATTTTTACTCTGAAGAGGAATCCCATATTTGTAGACCCCGAAATCAAAGAGACGTTGGAAAGCAATTTGAATTTCCGACTATATTTGGTAGATATGTAGGATTTGATGTGACGTGCTTCAGGGCAGCATGGCCGAAAGCGTGAATAGTTGTCTTTTATAGTCGTTTGACCAAGCAGCACCAAATCCTGTATTATCGGCTCCGTTCATACGTGTCTTGTTCTCATTGGTTAACAAGAACACTTTTCAGTGTTTGTTCTACCAATTAAAGTTGACATTCTTCTTGTCCAGATCAACAACGTATGACTTGGTGAAACATCAGTTACCACTTGGTGTGAGCTGACCTGATCAGTTACAACTGATCAGTCTACCTGATAGAGTGTTCTGGTGCCAGTTGTCTTAGCTCAACTAGCAGACTCGACTGATGTAGGTCTTCTGGTAGTCATCTGATCTTCAGGTCTTCTGAATTTGAGCTTCATGACTTCACTCTGATCATCTGACTTTATCAGATCGTCTGATCTTTTGTCTTTCCCTTGTCTTCTGGCCTTCTGACTTCAGCTGGTCTTTTGTTCTCAGCTGGTCTTTTGATCTTCTGATCTGACCTATACATATTGAGTTCCCCCTCAATATGAGACCTATCTTATACATCAGTTGTTTTATACAATAATTATCAACTGGTCATCTTATAATTGGTATTTAAAAATATCAGTCAGCAAACAGGTCTGACTGGTCCTATTACATGTGTTTTGGAACTTTCATCAAAACTCTAAATTTCCCACCAAATCCCATATCTATAGACCATGAAATCAAAGAGTCGTTGGAGAGCAATTTGAATTTTCGGTTATATTTGGTAGATTTGCAGGATTGATTTGACATGCTCAGGGACAACATGGCCGAAAGCGTGAATAGTGTCTTTTGTAGCCATTTTGACTTTGCAGCGCCAAATCCCGCAGTGTCAGCCTTTTTACGTACGTGTCGCGCTCTTATTGGTTTAACAAGTACAGCACTTCAGTGTTTGTTCCACCAACTAAAGTTTGACATTCTTCTTGTCCTGGAGGTACATATGATCTGGTGTAACATTTAGTTAACACCAGGAGTGAGCTGACCTGATCAGATAACTGATCAGTCTACTTGATAGAGTCTTCTGATGCAGGTTGTCTTAGCACAACTTGCAGACTCGGCTGATGTAGGTCTTTTAGTCTTCTTGAGTCATCTGATCTTCAGGTCTTCTGAACTTGAGCTTTATGTCTTCACCTGATTTTCTGACTTCTTCTTGTCTTCTGACTTCTCAAGTCTTCTGATCATCTGACCTCTTCTGGTCATCTGATAATTTTGACCCTACCTATACATATTGAGTTCCCCCTCAATATGTGACCTATCTTTTACATTAGCTATCTATACATTTCAGCTGGTCATCTTAATCTGATTCTAAATCATCAGTCAGCTAACAGATCTGACTGGTCCTATTACAACCTGTTTTGGAACTTCCATCAAAACTTAATACAAATTTCCCAACATAAACATCTTTCTAAAGACTAAACAAGTGGAAGATGATTCCGGAGAATTGGACATTGGGGAAGTGATGTCTGTCATCACAGGTGGTAGACATTCTGTGTGGACTTTACAATTTTCTGCTGCAAAACTGACCTCTTTATACTCTGTGATGCATAAACTGCTAGTCTCTAACTGGTTGCCTTCAAAGAATTCTACTGTGTTAACCAAGGAACAAGCATTCTTGTTGTACAAGATTGTGCACCTGAACAAATTCAACATGGGTCAAATCATATTTGACAACATTGTATCCTATGCTGGTAAACACTCTAAAGGAACTATTCTGCCATATCCAAGTTTGATCGGTCAACTCTTGGATAGACTGGAGTATGAGAGACCTAGAGGAGAGAGGATCAGTGGGTATATGTCAAGTTTTGGTATCTCACATGTACTGAGGTCTGGAAACCGTACTGTTGATCTACCCTTGGAAGATCCTGCACCGCAAGCCAAAAATGTTGCCATCCTGTTGGCAACATTCCTTATACAGTAATCAGGAAGAATGGTACACCCTCTGTTCATTTTACAAACTCTTTCATTACTGATCAGATTACTTCCATCCAGCAGAACATAGATGCTTTACTTAAACAGCAAGCCTTCTGGAGAAACCTGCTTTCTACTCCAACAGGGGGAGGATCACCTGATGATGGTCCTAATGATGGTGGTGATGATGGAGCTGGTCCATCTGGCCATGCAGGTGAGAAGGATGATGCATCAGATGCTGCTGAAGATGATGTTGATGTTGTTGCTGATCAGAATAATGCTGAAGATAGAGAGGTGGAGGATGTTGTACAAGATGTTGTTAATGAAGCTGTGGAGGATGTTGTGGAAGATGTACTCAATACTGATCCTGCTGCTGCTGCTGAACAAATGGTACCTGATGATGCTGAACCAGTTGATGATAGCCCTGATTACACTGATGATGAGGTGTTGGTGACACCTACCAGGGAGAATTTGTCTCCAGAGAGCATTGCTATCATTGATCAGCTTTATGGAGCTGATAACTGGTGATTGGATTCAAGACAGCTGGGAATTTTGAAGTATGGGGGAGCATTTGCAGATTATGGAGATGCAGTCATTCCTTGGCCTAGTCCTTCCCTTTATTTCTTTATAAATTTCCTGTCTGTGTTGTAATCTTTTATTTCTGCTCTTTACTTTTTAAACTCTGTTAATGGACAACTAGTTGATAGGTTTATATTTTTGTCATTTACTTTATGTTGTTGGATACTTTGGCCTAAGTACACTGCTGATGTACTTGGTGCTTGCATTTGTTTATATTTATGATTTGGTTGAATAGTAGTTGTTCTCTGAATGACTATTATTTGTTTCTTTCCTGACACAAGTTCGGATGTTGTTTTTAACATCAGGTGTGTTGTAGTAGAAAGGCCAAATTGGGGGAGTTTGTTGATGTTGCACGGATGTTGTTCCAGATATTGAACAACATTCTGCACAACATCATAAATTTGTCCTTTCTCCTAACACTAACTCCAGTTTAATAGATATGTTTCTCTATGTTTCCTACATTGCAGGTTGAAGATAATCTCGGAAATTATCAAGCGATTGCACTGATGGAGTGAGAATAGAAAGATCATGGGTGGTTACACCAAGATCATGGAGATAGTGGAGGAGAAGTTCAAGGTTGTTCACACAATGTGGATAGGACAATGCAATTGGTCCGAAAGTTTATAAATATACTGCATTGGTCGACATTCAAGTTTGAGTTAAAGTGAAATCCCATTTGCTCTACTCCAAACTTAAGAGAGTAACATCCAAAACACAACCAAGAGTGAAAAACTGGGTGTTTGTAATTCTAGGAGTGTGAGTGCCGATGTTATTCTATTTGTACTGGTCGAGGGAATACAATCTCTCCTATCAGTATTGATTTTATCTTATTAGATCAAGTTTTAGGTTGAATATAATCACTAGTTACTTGATTGAATATATTGATTTTGGTGTGTGGTTTTTCACTACACCTTTTAGGATCTTGTAAGAGATTCGTATGTATCTCACTACTTGTTATAGTGATATTTTTAACCATGAGGTTCGTATAGTCTGGATTACAGACTATACAAAATTTTGAAATCATTTGCACTGCGTTTTTATGCTTCTGCTATCATATTTTGTTTTACATGTTACATAACATTTTCAACAACACTCTGTAAAATACATGCACACACACTGTCATACTCCGAGAGTAAATCTTATACCATTTAATTTTCCAAAAATTAAACTTTATGCCCTCATTTAATTAGCCAAAGACGAGCGTCCCACACTCTTATAGTCTTATTGAATGTCAATTGAATTCCAACTAATTTAATTTATTGGTTCAAAACCAATGTTTCCCAACACTGAGCTAATATAATATTAAATGACAAAACAAATTAAAAATAAAAGAAAAAGAAAACTTTGGATCTTGTAGATGAAAATCTCAAGCTCAATCCATTATTTGAAGCTCCAAAAGTGAAGAAATGGTGAAATAGTAATGCTGAGAGGGGTGATTCACCCCGAAGAAAACACTGTTCACATGTGTGTTTTTCCTATTTTACCCTTAATAACACTTGGCTCCACTAATTTATAAAATACGCTATTTGTTCACTCTTTTTGTCTGGATTGATCCCGCCTTTGTGAACAATAATTTTTTCCTCCCAAATTGCTTCTGCTTCAGTAATCCTTCCCCTCAAATTTCCAGCAACCATTTTTCCCCTAATTTATTTATGACAAAGTCTAGTATGAAAATTTACATATATGAAAAAACTTTTATATACAAACAAATTTTGTATATGGTGAAGGTAAGATAAAATCGAGTGGTTCATGGTTCACTCGATCCGAATAGGTCATGATTTATGACTCATTATTTAGTGTTTAGGGTGTAGATGGTTCACCCGGCCCGAATAGATCATGATTTAGAGCGATTTTATAGTTTTTCATACATGAAAATTTTCACACTAGACATACTCTTTATTTATTTAATTGTTGCATGCCTTTTCCAATTAATCAATTCATCATGGACTTCTTTTTTAATAGCAACGGGCCGTGCTAATTGCTCAAGAAATGGGCCTGATTTTCAGTCTTTGGGCCGACAGAAATAGACCTTCAAATAAGCTGAAAATTCTTGAACTAAATTTATCTGTTTTTTTTTTCTCGGAATCTTTTTTTTTTTTGACTTCACCAAAAATTTAAGGACGTTTTTTGCATTCAAATATTCTTAATTTTCCTATAAAAATAATAAAACACGACTTTTCTCACTATAATTACATTTAGTCAAAATTAATAATAAAAATATGAAATTACATTTAAAAAAAGACACAAAATGCACAATAAAATCATGCAAATATCACCCCAATCAATATTCTCTAGGAAAATTATTTGTCCTCTTCTCTCTTTTGAAAGAGTATATAATTTATAATTTTTTTACTTAATTATATATTTAATTGATTATCACTTATTAGTTTATTTATATATAGTATAATATCTCTGTAAAAAGGGGCTTATGTAAATGCAAATAAAATCAACCATTTTTTCTTAATTGCAAGCTAATTTAAATTTTGAATAATTACGGATAAATCACAACTTTTAAATATTAGCAAATTAGATTTACAAACAGCTCCTTTTGTGTCCAGATCTTACGTGATCAATCGATGTAGCCGCCTTTTGATCTAAACATCGTCATTTTGCATATATATAAGAAAGGCCAATTAGGAATGCCACGTAAGAGAATTTGTTACAAAGAAGACTGCCCATAAGTTAAATTTGCAACAATATTAGAAAATGGTGATTTATTTGCCATTAAGCCTAAAAAAAAAATTGACTATGAAATTTTTTAACATGACTAAAAAATTTCCAATAAAAATAAGTTTGTTTTAAAGATTGTCTACGACTTGGCTACATATTTTTTTTAATCATGTACGCATTGTAATTTTTCAATTACCTATAAACAAATTAAATTGTATACAGGAATTGCCGAAAAATAAATAGACTATGAATTATATTTATGTCGGTAACATGTTTGTATGGGTACATAATTAGAAATATTTATAGGTAATTTCTTTTCATTTATGATTAAAATTATTTTGGTAATCCGTGCATAATATACCAATGAACAGAAATTTGTAGGTAATTACTGATGGATTACTGAACTCCAGTTCCATTTTTTTATATGAAATGGTTGCTAATTTATCAATGAAATACCAATGGATTGAAAGTTTGGTGATAATAAGTTTTTGGATAAATTGATGGTTTGTTGATTATTATAAATAAAAAATAAAATATTATTGTAACTTTCAAACAAATAAAAAGATGTACTCCAGTGCTAACATATTGTTGGTAGGTAAATGCTAACACATTGTTTATAATAACTAGTTTTTTTTTTTTTTTTTGCTATGCCCAGACTAAACATTTTAAATTTTAATGGATAATTGTGTAATGTAAGATAAAGTAATAAAAATTTAAATTAAATTTATTTTCTCACCTCCTCTATATTGAACTTTCTCTAATCTGTGAAAAATTATGTAATGTATGCGTAGGCAGTGTTTTCAAAAACCGGTTGAACCGCCCGGTTGAACCGGTCGAACCGTGAACCGCTCATGTCGCCGGTCCAATTACTCCTTAAAAACGGTTAATTCGATTTTATTATTTTTATTATTTATTAAATCACTTTTTTTTTCTTTTCTTTTTTTTTTTTCTAAACCTCTCTATATAATGTTATTGTTTTTATCTCAATATCATTTTCTCTCAAATAAATTCATTCACAAGTCATTAATTTCATTTAATCTCTTTATCGTCGTCACATATTGTGTGGAATTAATCCACAACGTCATCATCTCTGGTCTCCAAACTCTATTGTATTTATTTTAATATAAGATTTATAAGTTATAAATTAGTATAATTTTAATATTTTATGAATAAATATTTATTTTTTAATGTAACATACAAAATATAAAAGAAATATGCATAAATCAATTTAACGGTTGAACCGACGGTTCAACCGGTCCAACCGGTTGGACCGGCAACCGATGCCTAGACCAGTTTGATCACCGGTTCGGTTATGAAAACACTGTGCGTAGGTATCTCAAAATTACTAAATTAACTAGTTTTTTCAACCAGTGCGTTGCACGGAAGTCATTAATATTGCTATATTTTATTAATTTATTTTGATTATTTTTAATATTACTTCAAATTATAGATTATAAATAATCTTGTACATATTAATTGTCATATTAATTGGTAATTTAATCATGATTTTTTTTTTTTACTAAAAAGTATATATATTAGTTAAAATGAATTTTAATAATTATTCGGTTCCAGAAATTTCAACTGCAAAAGACCCAATAATTAGAACTTTCGTTTACGACTTGACAATTTGATTTTAAAAACGGTAGTTATTATGCATAAGTGATTCTCATTCTCTAACTCTTAATATAAACAAAATAGATACAATATATCAAACATAAATTAATAAACATGCATATAGCAGTAATTATATTTAAAATAAAATAAAAATAAAACAACAATAATTATTTTTTAAAAAAATAACATTCACCCTTTCAAATAAAAACAACGTAGATAAACAAAAAAAAATCATAATATAATCCCAAAAATCTAAACATTTCGGAACACTTCTTGAAATACAACATTCTTTGTTGTATTATGTTCAAAGCTATTATTATTACACAACATAATCCTCAAACCATGTCGACTGGTAACCCTCGAAACTGCGACATAAAGTTGGTCATGGCTAAACATTGACTTCTTAAGAAATTCTCCAACATGGAAAAAACATTATCCTTGACTTTTATTTATAGACATAGCATGCGAAACAATCAACGGAATTTGTCTGCGTGTAAACTTGAAAGGTAACCTAGGATCAGAAGGAGTCAGTGACAATATAGGTATCAATGTTAGTTTACCAGCGCTGCTACCAGTAAGAACTTTAGCTTCAATTACTCTATCACCCAACCTACACATATAGAAAAAGAAATTATAAAAATAATCTTATAAGAAATGGTAAATATTACTAAATAATAAATTTAATTAAAAAAATAAAAATAAAATAATCTAGTCATATTACATAATCCCCTTGAATGATCTATATTTCTCAACAACATAACAGGTGTTCCAACTTTGAGAATAAGTTCATGGTTGGGTACACCGGAAAATTTCAAAGTGTTAAGGAATTTAGGAGTATGAACATCAGCTAGAGAATCACAATTGGAATTAGACCTGCAAACACTATCGGAACTGAGATACTTGAGAGACTTATTTTGATTTAACTGAATCATGTAATCATTCACGTTTGTTTTCGGCTTGAGGTGGATGGGGCAAATCTGGATGGGGAATAAAGTTGGATGAGACAAATCCTATGAATAATAATATGTGTTTGTTTTTTGTTAGATGTGGTAGGGGTAGATGGGGCTTTATGTCAAATCAATATTTTTTAATTATGATGGTGTGTTATTTTATTACTGTTAGTTTGTGTGATAATGATTATATGAAATAAAAGTGTAAGAAAAGTAAGAGAGATAATGAATTGTTATAAGAAAATTAAGAGAGAGAATGAGTTGGTGTAAGAAAAGTAGTGATGTGATAGTTTTAGGGTATAAGTGTATAATAGGGGTGGATGTGTATTTGGATGGAGAATGCGATGTGCAAATCCAAAAAGTGACCGGAATTGGGGGAAGCCCATCCTCCATCTGGATCTCCCCAGTGGAAAACAAACATGGCTAATGTTGATGTTGCACGAATGTTATTTCATATGTTGGACAACATTCTGCACAACATCATAAATTTGCCCTTTCTCCTAACACTGACTCGTTTTAACAAATGTGTTTTTCTATGTTTCCTACATTGCAGGTTGAAGACAAATTCGAATATTGTCAAGCGGTTGCATTGTGGTGGAGTGAGAATAGAAAGATCATGGGTGGTTACACCAAGATCATGGAGATAGTGGAGGAGATGTTCAAGGCTATCCAAGCCAAGTGGATAGGATAATGCAGTTGATCCGAAAGTCTAAAAATAGACTGCACTGGTCGACATTCAAGTTTGAGGAAAAGTGAAATATCATTTGCTCTACTCCAAACTTCAGAGAGTAACATCCGAGATACAACCGAAAGTACAACCTAGAGTGTTTGTATCCAGTAGGAGTGTGTGGGTCGTTGTTATTCTGTTTGTATTGGTCGAGGGAATACAATATCTCCCATCAGTATTGATTTTATCTTATTATATCAAGTTTTAGGTTGAATAAGATCACTAGTTACTTGATTGAATAAATTGATTTTGGTGTGTGGTTTTTCATTACACCTTTTAGGATCTTGTAAGAGGTTCTTGTGTATCTCACTACTTGTTATAGTGATGTTTTTAACCATGAGGTTCGTATAGTCTGAATCAAGACTATACAAAATTTTGAAATCATTTGCACTGCGTTTTTTATACTTTGGTTGTCATATGTTGTTCTACATGTTGCATAACATTTTCAACAACACTCTGAAAATACACGCACACACACTGTCAGCTAACATCAAGTATCAGGGCAATGATAACTCTGTCCTATAAAAATTTGTAATTGTACATCCTAGATTTAAAATCAGGATAAATACAATCAACAATAGAAACAATTGGATCATCACCAATATGATAATATCAGAACCATTATCAATTCTTGTCCCTATACTTCCATCACCAACTGATTCAATCCATTCAGAAAATAACTTCATTTCATTCATCCCTGGAACAAAGTCAAATTGCATCAACCTCATGTTTATGGTCAATTTCAAAACGGTGCATACATTCCACAAATCAGATGAATTGATAGTGGCATGTACAATGTAATACCTCATTCCTTTTGGAATGACAGGCAAGATCTATAAAAAAATCTCCCCCAAAAATAGTCTTTCCACCAAATGGTATTTCAGATCGTGATAGATCAGACATCTCCATGATATCTATCAATGATGTATTTAATGTTTCACTACAATGTATGTGAACCATTGGAGCTTCATCCCATACCATGAGCTTGCACTTAATCAAAAGTTCAGCGAAGTGACTACCTTGGTTAATGTTACACCTAGAATCCTCCATACAATTGATTGAAATACAAAATCTAGAATGCGTTGTACATCCACCAGGAAGTAAAAGTGATGTTATACCACTGGATGTTACATTCAATACTATCTCACCATCAGATCGCAGTCCAGTAGATAGTGTTCTCCATAAAAAAAAAGTTTTCCCAGTACCTTCATAACCATATACAAAAAACACTCCACCTAAATCTGACAATACCGATCTAATTATTTTATCAAAAAACAATGCACTGCTCATCATTCAATCTCCTTAGCAAAACTTCATACTCCATCGTTAGTTCAACTCTATTATACGATAACTCAGTCAAAATCATCCTATTACGGGATGTTATACTGTTATCAACAACTGCCACAGGCATCCCATCAAATCATGCAAACTCTTACCAAGAGAACGCAACATATTATCGATTTTTAAAAGACAACAGTTCTTGATCTCACCATCTGTCATTCTTAATTCTACAAACATAAGAAGAATAAAAAAACATCATTAAAAAAAATACATAAAATAATAAATAATTATTTTTAATAAGATATTGAACAATTATAAATAATATATATATAACATGACAATATATACACCAATAATATAAAAAAAAATTAAAACACTTAGAATAATATAATTATATAATTATGATTAATTATATAAAACACCTAAATAAGGAAAGCATGCAAATAACATTGGTGCGGAAGAATAACGAAAGTGAGCGAAAAATAATGGGGCGGAGGGAATTTAATTTAAAAAATGTATAATATAAAAAATAAAAAAGAAATACCTGGATACCGCATTATTTTTCTTCTCTTGTACAAAATATCATTAGACAAGTATTTCTAACATTTATCCCATATCTTACACGGATTACTTAAAGATCCGGAATTGAGAAGAGTAATAAAAAGAGATCTCATTGAAGATGCAGAGGCCCAACCGCTAGTCTGTTCAAGTTCATCAACATATTCTCTATCATTATCCAACAATCCCTTAGCAAGGTATGCACTACGAAGTGTGGAATAAACTATTACTCTAAAAAAATTTATATCATCAAAACACTTAGGTCTAGTAACAACGTTCAACATAATCCTCAGATAATATGTCTAACCAGTATCATGTGGTACATAAGAAATATGACCAACAACAAATCCCCTCTGCTTGGGTTCCCACGTCCTTATTTTTCATTTAAAAATAAAAAACTGAGGAATTTGAGTGTATGTCAACTCAGCAGCTTCAGCAGAATGCTTATTCAATTCAAGTCAAGCTAAAAACATGATAGTCTTCACACCCGGTCTGTCCAAAACAGAATCCAATGAATTTGTGTCCCTGATCATAACATTTTATTTTTCTGGAAGATGAAATGCCAAATGTTCAACAGACAGATACCTGTAGTTAATTTCAAAACTAAATAATCTCCAAGAAGCTTCACAAGGCGAAATATACCTATAATCATAATACATCTTGCTCTCATCAACATCTAATGTGTGATTAGATTCCCCATTATTTTAACAAAATTAGTAGTAACACGATCACGACCCTTGTTGATATACTTGAATAAGTATTTAATGTCTCTAGATTGATTGCACCATTCAACATAAATATGCGCACCATATTTGAAGAGAAGATGTCTGTTATGAGGAACAATAAATTTATTGTCCAAAACAACATTCTTTTTCTTCACGGTTTTTCCATCGTCTCTTCGTCTATAAATAGGATATCCATCATCATCATCAAATAAACTCTCGGACGAATTTTTTTTGGAAATTTGTTTGTACATTCACCTTTGTCAGGATAGCACGGAGAGTACTTAACAGTTGGACCACAAGGTGTTGGGATTATACTGAAAAGTATGCTTTTTACTTTGTATAATCGAAACTGAATTTCCAGACTTATTTACTTAAATAAATTGTTTATCACTGATGCTTTAAATATGATTGAATGTTACATATATTTCTTTGCATAACCTGTTCAATAATTAAATGCGTGTTACATTGTAGTTAATTTAGTGATACCGGATCACGTAAGATTAAATTAACGGTCCTTTGTAACTAAAAAGTACGTCATTCACGACCTAGATGGAAATGAACAACCCATCGTGAAAGGTTGAGGTGTAAGGCTCGATTGGTTTGTCTTGACCAAGAGATTACACTAGTGCATGACCGATCTTGTTGAATAGGACCTACAGGGAGGATAAATTCTTGAACTGAACGAGGATGAATTAGACCTCAGTGGTTCGTTATTTCTTAACCTTCGTCCCTTAAATAGGATCACGTGGGATTGGTAACTATTGCTTTGACTTATCATGGGTAGCGAATCGGAGAGAGATTCAATACTTTTTATCTTGGGCAATATTATTGGTCACATGTGATTGCTAAGATTTAATACGAAGAATCGTGTGCAAGTACGCTTGTTCTATTTGCCCCCTTGGGAGGTTCATAAGTTTTATCATACCAAATCTTGCAAGTGGAATTAGTTTCCGGTATGGATAATAATGTTGAACCGTTCCTTGACCAAGGACAAAAGATATTAATTAACGGAAAGCTATTTAAGTGGCTTGAATTAATTAATGGGCTAGATAATCTTAAACACGGGAAATAATGACCGGGAGCCATATTGACTGTAATATGGGTTAAGATGGATAGTGCAATATTAATTATGTAGTGGGATTAATTAATATTTATGGGCTTGAATTATATTGTGGCTCAATATTAGATATTCAAGATCCATTAGAAGGTCCAATCTTAATTCTCCAAAAGCCCCCCTGAGTAGCCCAACAAATAGTCCAATAACTGAAAAGGTGATTAAAATAAAATAAATATTGTTGCTTATTTTTTCCTCTAAATTTTCGAAAATTATGGATAAAAGAGGGAGAAAATTTTTCTTTGAATTTTGTTATCGAATGAAGATATGTATTATTGGAATACAAGATTATCTCATTAAATTCACGAAATCTCCCACTTGGTTATTCATAGTGATATTTCGAAATTTTTGAAAATAGAGGGCAAGAAAGATTTTCTTGATTTTCTTGAAAAGATATTATGGAAGATATGTATTTCTTGAAATACAAGAATATCTCATAAATTCAAGAAGATCCAAATCTTGGATTCTTGCACACTGTATTTTTCGAAAATAATACCATATTATAGAGGAGGTGGAATTTTGTGGAATATTTTAATTATGGGAAAAAGAATATAGGAGATATATTCAAGATTTCTTGGTGATCAAGAAAAGTCTTTTCCCACATTGATTTTCTACTGAAAAATTCAACCATCTCCCTCCTATAAATAGGGGATGATTAGTTCATTCCCAAGTACAATTCCATGTGCTGGAAAAATTAGCAAATCCACGAAAGTGGTGCAACAAAGTTTATTTTTTCCTTTTGTTAATTGTTCGCGAGTATCCTTCCACCGGATTGTCGAGCAAGGGCTAAGGGAATACTTGGGAAGTCCTTTTGGTTAGTCCGTCCGACCGAAGTCACTGCCATCCCGAGAGGTACGTTCACGTAAACCCGTAGATTCCGCATGCGTAGGTTTTACGTGGCTTTTTATATGCATGATATGTTGTTGCAATTATTATTTGAATTAATATAGGATTAATTCATGCTAGTAATAATTAAAGAATTAAATTTGTATTTAAATATTCACCCCGAATAGATATGTGCACCCTATTCCCCAACACAAGGACCATGCATCATAAAATCACAGATAACTTCAAAGTATTGTTTATCATTCACCTCATCTGGTAATTCAACTGAAACTATGCGATCAATATCATCATCTAAAGGAGCATCATTATAATTTTCAAGAAAAACTAAGATATGTGCATGAGGCAGCCCACGTTTTTGAAACTTCACAGTATACAAAATTGCAAAATAATATATAAATTTTATTACAAAATTCTACATTTAATTTATGATAATAAATCATTATTATAATAGAATATAATTATAAATAAAACTTTAGATAAAAAAATTATGTATCTGCCCTAACGGTTTCAAATATATTATTTTGGCAAATGTCGGGAATCAGTGCATCCAATTTAACATTAAAGATGCGACACACAATATCAGGCCGATCTTCGGGATTTTGACCTCTATGCGACATATAACGAATAATTTTTGGCAATTTTGAATTTCATGTAAATATTTTAAACAAGGATAACCAGCCCAACGACAAATAGTCATATCATCTTGATAATTCAGCATCATGTACCGTGGACATCCAGTAAATGAAGGAGACAACATAATACATTTACCAATAACACTTCCTTCCCCCTCTCCATTCAAATAAGCATCTTCAAGACCAACATACATATCACAACGAAGTTCCTTTTGATGATTTTTTATGTACAAAAAGCCTTGCAGACTCAACCATTGTATATGCATCTACAATGAATTGTTGCATCAACCTCTTGCAAGATAATAGTGTAGGCGGCTCTCCATTCCTCTCCTGAAGACGATATGCAAAAAACTCTCTGATTGTAATACCAGTCATTTGTCCAACCCTTCCCATTGCAAATTGAGAAGATGGTATATCTTCCTTATATTCATCCCCACCATAAGGAAAAAGAAGAGGATAAGATAAAATGGTATATGTGATGAAATAAACAATACGTAAATACTTATAAACTGAGATATTATTATTTTTATGTGTAACAAATTATCAATTGTTTTTTTTTCATTGATGTTTACTCACTATTATAGGCAGATAAAAATAAATAATTATATTCTCGTGGTATAAAATATTTAACAGAATTTAATGATTGAACTAAATCAACCGATGTAAATGATATAATGATTTATATTAAAAAAATTAAAATTCTAATCGAAAAATTATTTGTTTAAATTTAACTAACAATCAATGATTCGAAGGTATGAGTCAAATTCATTATTCATTGAATTTTAGCTAAAAAAAAATAAATGTTCATGCAAAAGAAACATAAAATTAAAGTTGTTCAAGGGAATATATAATTTTAATTAAAAAGAATTGATAAACTAATTATACGCATACATAAATTAAATAATAATCTCTAATATTTAATAAAAAGTTTCGTTCACAACTTACCAGGAAAGTTGATGGTTGTATGAACTGGACCTTAAAGTTTTGATAAAAAAAATATGAACATGAAATTAAATATAATATATGTATTTACTTATACAATTGAATGGGTATTATTGAAAATTATTATGTAATATTATAATTCCATTGAAATGAATATTTAATAAAGTTTAATAATTGAACTAAATTAGTGGTTGTAAAAAAATGTGATGATTAATATTAGAAAATTTAATAGTTTCTCATAAAAAACTTGTTCATTTAAACTTAACAAATTATCAAATGTTTACAAACATATTATTACTTGATCATTATAAACCTAAACATTATTGTATGTTTTAGATATTTACTACTTCTCTATGAATAAGTATAAGTTTTCAAAAATTGTTTTGACATATATATAAACAAATAAGAACTAAATTATTAAAAATAAATTTATTTTTAAGAATAGGTAACTAAATGTTATATATGAACATATAAAATTATTATTTATTTAGAACATGATTATCTAAGACCTGACATAATTAATCAATTAATAAATTATTTATAATAAAAAAATTCGTTTGCGACAAACCAGGAAAAAGATGATTTGTAGGAAGTGGAACTTGATGTTTTCACAAAATTATATGAATATGTGTTAATATAAACAAATATGTAACAATTTATAATAATTTATTTTATCACGTGTATTAAATTATCAATAATCGTCCATTAATAATTAGACATGATTCTAGGAAATGATTATATTATAAGATAATTTCATGGAAAAAATAATACATATGATTTAATACTTGAACTAAATCAATGAATGTTAATTATGTAATTGTTAATATTAAAAAAATGTATAATCAATAAAGTAATGAAAATAAATATATTCGTTAACAACGTACCAGGAAAGTAGATGGCTTGGAGGTGTCACACCTTGAAATTTTCATAAAACAATATGTATATGTGATGAAATAAACAATACGTAAATACTTATAAAATGAGATATTAATATTTTTATGTGTAATAGATTATCAATTGTTTTTTTTATTGACGTTTACTCACTATTATAGGCAGTTAAAAATAAATAATTATATTCTCATGGTATAAAATATTTAACAGAATTTAATGATTAAACTAAATCAACCGATGTAAATGATATAGTGTTGGTCCCGAAAAACCCGATTTAAAACTCGTAAAATCTCAATGGGAGGTGACTTTAAATTTTTTTGAATGTGTGTTATGCAGATTTGCTAAAGTATGTATGACAGTTAATATGAAAGCAAATAAGAAGACACGTATTTTTATAGTGGTTCGGACAACTCTTCCTACATCCACTCTTCCCTTCATGGGGCACCAACTTAACCAACAGATGTTTACCGAGTTCTCACTCAAATGGGACTTATCTCCCTCATGGGATTGCCTACCCTCCCTTTCGGGATTGCTTAGATGTTTACCGAATTCTCACTCAAACATGACTTATCTCCCTCACGGGATTGCCGATTAACTACCTTACTTAACCACTAATTCTCTCTCAAAGGGTATGTGTTTGGAGTTATTTCCAACTAGATGAGATTTTCCCTTACATTGTTTTAGCCTTTAAGCTAAGGTTGGGAAAATCTCTCTAAGCTTATGATATGGCATTTTTGCTAAGATACAATGAAGAACACTCTTGGGTAAATTTGGATATTTAATGTTTTGTGTTCTTGAATGGAGTTGCTTGAATATTTGGCTTTTAATTTCACTTTGCAGATCCTCCATTATCTTCTTTTGACGATAGTGCAATGTATTTATAGTGTGGATTTAAATATTACCCGTTGGAGAGTAATATTCAAATCCATACTAAATCATATCTTCCACTTTTTTTTTCATATTTTTTGCCTTTGTTGGTTTTCCAATTTATGTCACATCCATATATGTGTTGTCATCTTCTTATTGGCAAGCTTTTTTTATTGTCTAACGGATCTTAATCTTGTCCTTTGATTCATTGATCATCTCTTCTGATTTTGGTCCTTTTACATTTTTACAAATAATTGTATCATATCTTCTCTCTTTAAAAATCATTTTTCATCAGTGTTTAAAACACTTTGTTCATCAGTCTTTGAAAACACTTTGAAGAATCGGTTTTTCTTCTTTTATTTCATCAGTCTTTCAAATCTCTTTTCATCGGTGTTGATTTCACTTTTTTCATCCGACTGATTTCCTTTGTTCATTGATTTCGATTTATTTAACTTTGATTTTTTCTTCTTCTCGTTTGATTTCTAATTTCTTCTATTTGATTTTTTTTCTTCACATCATTTTATCAGTTTTTCTTCATCACAAATCAACATGCTTCTTCTTGTTCAGCTCATCAGTTAACTCGGAACTCATCCTACTCATTTGATCTCGATCAGCCTCGTCTGTAGCCTCGTCTAATCTCAATCATCTTCGTCTGATTTCATGAGTTCCCCCTTAACTTGTTCTCTCGTTCCCCCTCAACTTGTTATCTGTAGATTATCTTAAATAACACAAGTTGATAATGTTTTGGCATAATTAATCAAAACTAAAATATCCCAACAATTTCCCCCTTTTTGATAATGATTCCAAAATTAACTAACAATAAAAATATACGAGAAAAACAGTGTTAGTTAAACAAGTGAAATGATGAATAATATTGTATGCATTTTAAAAATGAGAAGATGATTGTCAGCCTCCATGAATTTTATAAAATTTATGCATTTTAAACTAAATGGGTTTTAACAAAAAAGATTAGTTCAGGTGTTCACATTAAAATCTAGTGAACTTTTGAACCCCTGCTCTGATACCACTTGTTGGTCCCGAAAAACCCGATTTAAAACTCGTAAAATGTCAATGGGAGGTGACTTTAAATTTTTTCGAATGTGTGTTATGCAGACTTGCTAAAGTATATATGACAGTTAATATGAAAGCAAATAAGTACACACATATTTTTATAGTGGTTCTGACAACTCGTCCTACATCCACTCTTCCCTTCATGGGGCACCAACTTAACCAACATATATTTACCGAGTTCTCACTCAAACGGGACTTATCTCTCTCACGGGATTGTCTACCCTCCCTTTCGGGATTGTTTAGATGTTTACCGAGTTCTCACTCAAACGGGACTTATCTCCCTCACGGGATTGTCGATTAACTACCTTACTTAACCACTAATTCTCTCTCAAGAAAGGGTATGGGTTTGGAGTTATTTCCAACTAGGTGAGATTTTCCCTAACATTGTTTTAGCCTTTAAACTAAGGTTGGAAAAATCTCTCTAAGCTTATGATATGACATTTTTGCTTAGATACAATGAAAAACACTCTTGGGTAAATTTGGATATTTAATGCTCTGTGTTCTTGAATGGAGTTGCTTGAATATTTGGCTTTTAATTTCACTTTGCAGATCCTCCATTATCTTCTTTTGACGATAGTGCAATGTATTTATAGTGTGGATTTAAATATTACCCGTTGGAGAGTAATATTCAAATCCATACTAATAGTCTTCCAGCTTTTCTTTGCCCTTTTGCACTGTTGGTTGCAGCTTTATGTCACATCCATATATGTGTTGTCATCTTCTTATTGGCAAGCTTTTTGTGTGTCTAACGGATCTGATCTGGTCGCCTGATTACTGTTCATCTCTTCTGATTTTGGTCGCCTGATCTGGTCGCCTGATTTCTGGTCTGCAGAAATCTGATCTGCTGAAATCACTGTTCATCAGGTGTTGAAAACACTGTTCATCAGGTGCTGAAAACACTGTTCGTCAGGTTTCGAAAACACTGTTCATCAGGTGCTGAAAATACTGTTCATCAGGTGTTGATTTCACTGTTCATCCGACCTGATTTCACTGTTCATCAGTTCTGATTTCAGCTCGCCTGATTTTAGATTTCTTCTCGCCTGATTTCTAATTTCTTCTCGCCTGATTTCTGATTTCTTCACATCATTTTATCAGTTTTTCTTCATCACAAATCAACATGCTTCTTCTTGTTCAGCTCATCAGTTAACTCGGAACTCATCCTACTCATTTGATCTCGATCAGCCTCGTCTGTAGCCTCGTCTAATCTCAATCATCTTCGTCTGATTTCATGAGTTCCCCCTTAACTTGTTCTCTCGTTCCCCCTCAACTTGTTATCTGTAGATTATCTTAAATAACACAAGTTGATAATGTTTTGGCATAATTAATCAAAACTAAAATATCCCAACATATAGTGATTTATATTAAAAAAATTAAAATTCTTATCGAAAAATTGTTTGTTTAAAAATAACTAACAATCAATGATTCGAAGGTATGAGTCAAATTCATTATTCATTGAATTTTAACTAAATAAATAAATAAACGCGCATGCAAAAGAAACATAAAATTAAAGTTGTTCAAGGGAATATATAATTTTAATTGAAAAGAATTGATAACTAATTATACGCACACATAAATTAAATAATAATCTCTAATATTTAATAAAAAATTTCGTTCACAACTTACCATGAAAGTTGATGGTTATATGAACTGGACCTTAAAGTTTTGATAAGAAAATATGAACATGAAATTAAATATAATATATATATTTACTTGTACAATTGAATGGGTGTTAATTTATGATAATACGTGTAATGAAATATAATTAATATTCCATTAATTTTAACTCATGATGTCAATACAAATTATTATGTTATGATAATTTCCTTGTAATTAATATTTAATAGTTTTTGAACTAAATCCGCAATTGTAAATAAAGTAATGATTAATATTAAGATATATTAAAAATTTCTCAAAAAAACTTTAAACTAAACTTATGAAATAATTGAAGGTTTACAAACATATGATTAATTAATCAATATAAACCTAAATATTATTGTATGTTTTAGATATTGACTACATTTTTATGAATAACTATAAGTTTTCAAAAAAATGGTGAGAAATATATATATAAACAAACAAGAACTAAATTATTTAAAATAAGTGTATTTTAAAGAACATATAACTAAATGTTATATTATCTTAGTATAAAATTATTATTGATTTAGAACATGATTACCTAAGAACTAACACAATTAATCAGGAAAGAATAGTTTACGACTTATCAAGAAATAAGACGGCTTGTGGGAACTGAAACTTGACGTTTTCACTAAATTATATGAATATGTGATTAAATAAACAACATGTGATCATTAATAATTAGACATTAATATAGGAATTGATTAAATACTAAGACAAGTACATGGAAAAATTAATCTAAATGGTTTAATACTTGAGCTAAATCAATGGATGTTAATTATGTATTTATTAATATTAAAAAAGTGGGCTTAATAAAATAAATAAGTCAATAAAGTATTAAAAAAAGAATCGTTTACGACTTACCAGGAAAGAAGATTGTTTGTAGGAACTAGAACTTGACGTTTTCACTAAATTATACGAATATGTGATTAAATAAATAATATGTAACAACTTGTACTAATTTGTGTTATCATGTGTATTAAATTATCAATAATTATCCATTAATAATTAGACATTAATTTAGGAATTGATTAAATAATAAGAAATTACATGGAAAATTTAATCAGGATGATTTAATACTTGAGCTAAATCAATGGATGTTAATTATGTATTTATTAATATTAAAAAAATATTATGGGCTTAACAAAATAAATAAGTCAATAAAGGCCATTAATAATTAGACATGATTCTAGGAAATGATTAAATAATAAGATTATTACATGGAAAAAAAAAAGCATATGATACTCTCTACAAACTAAAATCAAATTGTTTGAGTTATTTTATTAAGTCCTCCACTATAAGTTTGTTAACTAAAATATTATCATACTCAGATTTTCTTGAAAAAATAATTAAATGATACACAATAAACATTAATCTCAAATTGTTTTATTTTATTAAATCCACTAAAAGTTAACGATTCATTTTTTGTTTAGGTTCAGTTTTTTTTAAAAATATCAAGAATATATGAATTTTGAGAGGTGGCCAATACATTATTATTTAATATATAATTTAATAAAATGTACAATTTATGAGTTATGAGACATAAATTAAAAAAATGGATTAAATACGTAAGCATACAATTGAATTATGAAGATAAATTATTAATATATATGTTGGTCCCGGTGAAAACGAGTCTTACACGTGTATGGGGGGGGGAATACACGTGTTCAAGATTTTTTTGAACTTTTTTCTTCTTGAGGTCACTTGGGTCGATAATCCCGAAGGTTAGGTTAAAGAAGCGCAGTTGCTCTCGAGTCAAAGTCTACAGAGACAAGTGATCTGTCGCTTTTCGAAAACCTCGAGATAATCCCAATCCGAGTCCTGAGTGTCGAGATCCCGAAGTTGCTTGGATCGATAACTAACTTCTTGAATTCTCGTAAGAGAGTTCGGTTTGGTAACTATCTGTTCTAGCTACTACGATCCGTCGTCTTGAATGGTTGGCCCTTAGTTTATACTCGTTTTAAGCTTTCTTTGAAAAACCTTCCCCTTATGAAATAGTGATTAGGCTTTGTGATTCACTTATGCAACTTCAAAGGATTGATTCCAATCAATATCGATTGAAAAGTATGCTTTAAATCAAGTTAATGCAACAGTTAAAGCACGGATAAGGAAAGCAATAAAGAACACAAAGCGATTATAGTGGTTCGAGACTCAAGCTCCTACATCCACTCTCCCCGACTATTCGAGAGAAATTCACTATCAACTTCGAGCTTTACGACTACCTCGTAGTTTACTTACTCAACTTCGTACCGAGTTTTTCGACTACTCCACGTAGTTTACTTACTCAACCCGACCTTGAGTTTTTCGACTACCTCCATAGTTTACTTACTCAATCACACACAAGCTTTCGGACTACCCTCAGAGCTTACTAACTTCTCCTCTAGAGTTTTCTGACTACTCCGCGTAGTTTACTAACTCTTTACAACACTTCTCACCAACAAACACACTCCAACTACCTTCACAAGGGTTTGGGGTTTCTCGGTTGGTTTCCAACTAGGATGAGATATCCTTTACAATGAAGCACAATGCAAAGGGTTAGGATATCTCGACTAAGCTTTGGATAAATCTTATCAAGCTAGGCTTAGTTAAGTGAGCTCTCTTCAATATAGAAGCACTTGGGAAATTCAAGGTATTTCGAGTGCTTTAACTTTTGTAAGAATAAGTTTGAGCTCTTAAGTTGCGTATAAATTTCCCGTAACCTTACAATGTAGAGGGTCACCAGTATTTATAGGCATACACCAAGGTTACTTTTGAAAACTATCCGTTGGAGAGATAACTTCGTGAGTTCCCTCTTATGGTGTGTGAGAAACGACTATGTTTAGAGTTTGATACTCCCTAACACGTTTTAGGCAATAGCCTTTCATGTAGCCGGTCTTCACTTTTTGCGATGCGAACTTTTCGTACATCCGACATCTTTTTTTTTGACATTTGTCACCGCCGATTGTCGATGGTACATGTGTCGTCTTTTCTCTTTTTTTGACTTTTGTCTCCGATTAAAGGTAGACACCTTCAACTCTTTTTGGTTACAAACTCGAGTTTGATATAACCTTAACAACACTTCCGACTTAGTTCCTTTTATGCGCATTTGAATGTCTTGGCAATATCTAACTTTCTAAGGCATCGCGTTTTTCTCGATGTTACATCCTTCGGATAGATATATTGATTGCCTCGGAACATTCGAGTTCATCTTGAGCATTGAAGACATTCTTGAGTCTTGATGAATTCTTGTGGCTTTCGATAATCTTGATCTTTAGTTTCTCGATCTTGACCTTGCGTATTCGAGTCTTCGAGTCTTTAGATTTATCTTGACCGATATCTTTGAGTCTTCATCTTGTGAGTCTTGATTCTCGATTTCATCTTGAGACTTCGGTATCTTCGAAACATATCTTGAGTTCTTGAGTCTTGAAACTTATCTGAACTATATCTCTGGCGACTATACATTTTGCGATAACATCCCTGAATACTCTAAAAACCTAATCGACTCATTTACCAAGATCATTACTGAACATGTCATACTCAGGGGTTTTGGGATCTTAATCAAAATCATATAATCTTTTATTAAATTCATCTCCCAACAATTTCCCCCTTTTTGATGATGCCAAAACCTATCTTGTTACGTATATATAACCTATACTCGTGTTTCATTTATCCTATTACAAGATTGGTTATGTCTCTCAACAATTGCTTCAGCAATGAATCTCTCAACAATTTCATCACCAAACAACAGTAATCAGGCATATCAAATATAAAGACATGAAAATAAGATAATGAGATATTATCTTTTGAGCATAATGATAAATCTTCATTGATGATAAGTGTACCATTCTGATTACAATGAATTTATCGAGACAAAATCAAAAGACAAAAATTTAAAGACTACAAAATCTTACGAGTCTTGGTCTTTAGTCTTGATTCGCTCTTGATCTTACGCTCTCTTTTTGCTTCATTTTCGATTTCATCAGTGGGCACTTCCAGATCAAACATTCCGAAGAATCTCTTCTTCAGCTCATTTCTTTCTCTGATGATATCTGGACTGTTTCCAGTTAGGCCCAACTGACCAGCGTACTGAGCAATTTCTTGCGTAATGGCCTTTTCATTTACCAAGCCATTACCAAGTCTCGGAGGAGGATAGGAATATGGACCGGGGGCTACTATCTGTACTCCACCTTCATCCGCAAGGTTAATCCAGCTTTGTAGATACTTTGGATAAAAGGTGAGAAGATGTTCAATGAAAGCTTCGTTCTGGTCTGAGCCTTCCCCTCTCCATTCCCTGAGAACATCATAATTGAACCAGAAGGTTCTCTTCACTTCTTCCCACATGTCATTGAGTTTAATGGGCATCCATTTATCAACATGGGGCCACTTCAGCGCTTTCGATGTTCCCTTCCTCTTGCTCGCAAACTTTCTGAAGTCACTCCTTCGCTTCTGCTCTTCGTCTATCTTCTTTCTGATCACAAAAGTTCCTGAGACTGAAGCAGTAGCTTTCTTAGCTTGTTCTTTTTGGAGTGTCATCAGAGCCTCTCTGGAGTTGAAGACTTTCTTCTGAGGTTGAGACTCAGATTCTTCTGCATCTTCCAGAATCAATTTTCTCTGGATTGGCTTAGAAGCCTTCGCACGCTTGCTTACAGGTTGAACAACGCCCAAGGCTTTCCTCTTCATAGGCAGTTCAGCACCAGCCTGGCTTGTTCCAACCTTAGTTCTAGCACTCAGTTTCTCTCTTGCAACCTCAATCTTGGTTTGCTCAGAAACTCGAATGTAGACAGGCTTCTCCACATGAGCAAATTTCAACTTCTCAGTACCTCCGACTTCTTTAAAGGCTTGGGCTAGATTGTACATTTCAGCATCTTTCTGAGCCTTCTTTTCCAAAGTACGTGCCATGAACTTCCCGAGGTCTCAGACCTTCCCTTTCCCCTTCTTGCACCGTAGTTTGGAAGAAGTCCGGAGAGAGTCAGTGTCCATGTGATACTGTTCTTTGCTTACACAGCGGATCTCTCCTGCTAGCTGATCTTGCTCATCTTCCATTCTCCTAATGTGGTTTTTAGCCACAGACAGTTCTTCAGATATGTGGGCAAACTGGCCAGAGAGAGCATCTTTAAGCATCTCTGTCATCTTGGTCATGAGCACTGAGCTCATTTCCTCAACAATGATTTTGATCGATTCATTTTTCTCTGTCAGTTTCACCTCTAGAAATTCAGTCGACTCCTGGTGCTTTTGTTTCATTTCAGCACTTAACTCTGCGTTGACTCCCTCCAGCTTTTCATTCAGCTTTTCTTCCATGGAGGTCATCTGAGTGGTCAGAGTGTTTTGTATCTGCACCAGTTCTGAAGAATGGCTAAGTCCTTCCATTGTCTGAGCTTGATTGGCCAACGTTGCTTCTATCTGAGTAAGTTTGATCGACATTGGCTCAATCTTCTCAAGTTTCTCCATGACGGGAGTGAGATCAATCTCAGCAGCCTTCTGCACTTTCTGTGCTGTTTGATCATCCTGAGCTCCAGCTTCATCCTGAGCTCCGGTCTCCAATTGAGCCTCGATCGATTATCGGACATTTGAAATTAAAGATAGTACTTTTCGGTAACTCTCCGGCATAATTATTAATAGTGCCAAAAGGTACGAAGAGTGCTAACCGATCTGAGGTTGATCGACCTCTGAAGTCTCTTTTTACATTTGAGATGATCCTCGGCATCTCCTGTTGGTCTCCATCTCCATCTTTGGATTTGTCTCCATTGCTTTCGGGGCACCAACCTCGATTGCTTTCTTCTCGGCCTAGCTTCCTCTGAACCAAAACTCATCAAAATCGAATTTTTCATCCCGAGCTTTGTCATACGAACCTGAGAAGTCGGTCGGGAAATTTGTCTCCTCATTCCACCAGTCTTCCCCTCTGAATGCAGCAATGTCAAGCATCTCGGGAAGAGTCTGATTGAGGATATACACTGTCGTCCTTAATCTGAAGAATATATCTTGCAGATCAGGGTATGAGCTGAGCTCAGGGTATCGGTCAAGGATGAACCGTTCCCCCTTGCTCCTCCACTCGCCTTCTTCAGCCTCGCCCTTCTTCCACCTCGGGCTCTGCGGTTCGATGAAGCTTGATTAAGGGATCAAGCATTATGTCACTCGGGGAGCTCATCGAGTACATTTGCTCCCGAGCTTGATAGTATCTGAAGCTTGTGCATTCAGTCCTCGGTTTGCATCTGAGTGGGTTACGAGGCCTGGTGGCATTTCCTCGAGATGAGTCCGAGTTGGCTCGTCGGTCGAGCTGCACATCTTGATTGACTCGAGCCGGCTCTTCACCGAGCTGCACATCCCCGAGGTAGGCATCTCGAGGTCTGAGCTCCTTTAAAATTTCTGAGAAATTTTATCAATCGAGTAGTGATGTCTCGAGCACCTCGAGAGAAGACACGCTCCCCGATCGATCCTGTGTCCTTGAGATAACTGAGCGGCCACTTGTAATGGTGAACTTTGAAGCGGTTTGGCCCCTCGGGTTGTCTCTCCTCGAATCCTTTGCTACCATCGCTCGGTGAGAACCACCAATCTTCTGGCGGCTTTGGAGCGAGGTTCTTCTCGCTTCATTATTTTTTGCTCCTTGCTCCATTTTTGCCTCCAATGTAACCTTCCCCCCCGTTTGTTGGGTTTCTTTCTCGGCCCCGCGGTGGTGATTCTACCTTCTTTTTTCTTTTTCCCTCGAATGGTCTCGCTTCTTCACATCGGTGGGCTTGAAGAGAATTTTGGATTTAGGGAATGGGGTTGAATTGGCGAAGATATCCTCCTCCTCTCTACACGCTCTCAAAATATAGGCAATTTTGGTGGCATGGTGGATCTTGCCTTTCATCGTGATTTCCCCATTGACTCTTTTTATGATCTTGGCTTGCTCCGACACCATCTGGACTAAGAATTTCAGCCAGTTGAAGTCAGTGGTGGGAGATGCCTCGATCGCCGCCATCAATCTGAGCTTCGGGGTACTAATCTGTTCAAAACTCCCCGCAAGACTCATGACGCTCTTGCTCACAATATCCATCAGCACACGATATTGTGGCTTTAGGTGCTTCTTATTCAAAGTTGCCTCAAACTTCACAGGATTCTCAGCAATCCTATCTAGGTACTCCTGCTCTTTACCCGACATATACATCGCAGGATCCTCTCCTCTATCACATAACTCAAACACATCATTCAGATTTTTCGGGATAATGCACAACTCCCTCTCAAAATCGACGTATTTTGATGAGTGCCCTAGATGAGATACGGTAATCGAAGAGTGCATACAATCTTCTTCATCTATTTTCAAATTGCAGATGAATTCGATTACCTCCTTTGCGAACTCCTGGTCTGGTCGGCTTGCGACTAGATGGGTGAGTTTAGCCAGTCGGATCATATGCAGAGCCTCCTCTTCTGGCTTTGAGTTGGTTGTGCTTTCAAGTGACACAGTGAACTCGTACCATGGCTTATTGGTTATGGCTAATCTTTCGAACACGGTTGGGGCCATTTTAGAATGTGATTGAAGAATGTGAAGCTTTAGGGTTTTGCGATTTCTGGGCAAAGGGGATTTTAGTTTGAGAACGAAGGGTTTGATAAAATTTTGGCTTGAATGACTTAAAGAGGTATAAATAGCTTTAAGATCGTGGAGAATCGTGTTGGTTAGGTGAAAAGCAACGGTTGAGATTAATCTCCAATTAACCTGGTATATGAACCGACGATCTCCGAAAAGTAAGCCGCCAAAATATCCTCTTTGGTCAATAATGTGGCAGAGCATTAAATGACTGTTGTCCTTCTTCGGAATTTAAAAGATCCCGCCCAAAACATTCCTCAGGTGTTTTGTATTTATTGCGAATGATTACTGAGTTTTACTTAAGCAATAAATGGATCACATGAGTCATTACCTTTTCAGACTAATTTCCCTCTATCAGTCTTCTTGATCTTGACCTTGATAAAATGTCGTTATAATCTTGAAAATCTTGAAAGGGTTCAACATGCTTCTTGATCTTGACCTTGATGAAATCTGAGTTTCTGAGACTCGATTCGATTTTTCCATTTTATCCTGAGTTTCTTAGTAGAATTCTGAGAGAGCTTCATGCATCTGAAAAATCTTCAATTTTCAGATTTACTCTATACACCTGGTTCTAACATCCCTAATTCAACCGAAAGTTCACGAAATCTTGATTCACCAAAAGGTTTAGTCAAGATATCGACTCTTTTGCCTATCGGTATGAATTTTCTCCATCCTTATGTCCTTTTTTCTCGACATGATCTCTCGATGAAGTGATGTCTGATATCCACATGCTTGCATCTGGTGTGCAATACCGGATTTTGTGAAATAGCAATGGCACTATTATTGTCACAAAATATTGGTACTTCATTGGCCACAACTTTATAATCCCTTAATTGTTGTCTGAGCCAAAGAATCGAAACGCAATGACTTCCTGCGACCATGTATTCAAACTTCGATAATCTTGGTTTACTCTTTGAGGTCTGTTTCTTTGAAAACCAAGATATCAGTTTGCTTCCTAGAAATTGACAAGTTCCTGTTGTGGACTTTCTGTCAATTCTGCAACCTCCATAGTCAGCATCTGAGTAACCAGTTAATTCAAGGTTATCATCAGCTGGATACCATAATCCTCTATTCATTTGTGCCCTTAAGATATCTCAAGATCTTTTTGGCAGCCTCCATGTGACTAGTCTTAGGATTAGCTTGGTATCTTGCACATATCCCAACAGCAAATGTTATATCTGGCCTACTTGCTGTGAGATAGAGCAATGATCCAATGATTCCTCTATAATCAGTATGATTCACTGATTTGCCTTCTGAATCAGGATCCATCTTGTAGTTAGTATTCATAGGAATCCTAACCGAAAGGCAATCTGTACACCATATTTGGCAATCGGATCTACGGTGTACTTTTGCCTGGTTGATGAATATTCCTTCCTTTGATTGTTTCACTTGAAGACCTAGAAAGAAATTCATCTCTCCCATCATTGACATCTCAAACTTGCCTTTCATCAGTGTTGAAAATTTTTCACATAGCTGATGGTTTGGAGATCCAAAAATGATGTCATCAACATATATCTGAACCAGTAAGATATCTTCCCCATCCTCTATCCCGAACGAGTTCTATCAACATTCCTTTGACAAAACCATGGTCAAGAAGAAACCGAGAAAGAGTATCATACCATGCTCGGTGCTTGCTTGAGACCATACAAGGCTTTTTTTTCGAGCACAGAAACTTGGTCATTCTTTTTTGAAACCGGGAGGTTGTTCCACATAAACCTCTTCTTTGAGCACACCGCTTCGAAAATGCACTTTTCACATCCATTTGATAGGCCTGTGAACTTCATGTGGGCAAGATATGCAAGAAACAATCGATGGCTTCTAGTCTTGCAACAAAAGCAAAGGTTTCATCATAATCCAAGCCTTCTTCTTGGGAATAACCTTGTGCAACTAGCCTTGCCTTGTTTCTTACAATGTTGTTGTTTTCATCTCTTTTATTCTTGAAAACCCACTTGGTTCCAATGACATTGTGCCTTTCGGTCTATCTACCAACTCCCATACTTCATTCCTTGAGAATTGATTCAACTCATCTTGCATAGCAAGAATAATCAATAAGAATCTTGTAGAGCTTCATTAATCTCTGCGGGTTCTTTCTCCGATAGGAAGCAAATTATAATAGTGCACTCTCACCATGGAACCTTCTTGTCTTAACTCCTTCGGTTAGATCACCCACAATCGACTTGTAGGATGACTATCTAACCATTTCCTTCTTGATGTTCCCCTTCAATAGTATCCTCAACATTTAAAATGTTAGGTTCGATTAAATCGACAAACTCGGGAACAACAGAAAAGGAGAAAGTGAATCATCTTCCTCGTGGAAATTCTATTCGAACATTGTCGAGAGACATTTGTTCCCCTTTGGTTGATAGATTCGAAATTTGTCTCACCGTGACCACATCTTCATTGGCATCACATACCGAGTCCGAATCGGTGTCTGCTTCGGATTGGTCACCTCTGAGTGTTGGTTTTCCCCGAGTCTCACCATCCCGATTTCCATCCCGAACTTCTTTATTCGAGTCTGAGTCACTCCAATCATAGATAGTGACCGACTTCTTTTCTGTTCGATGGATGATTTATCTTTTTGTTTCGGGCTTAATCTGGTGATCCTCTTAGTCGGTTCATCAAGCATCATGTTCTGTTTCTTACAACACAAATAGTTTCATCAAAAAACAACATGAGGTGTTTCTTCCACAATAAGAGTCCTACGGTTGTAAACTCAAGGCTTTATCTTGAAAATATCCTAAGAATATTCCTTTATCGGCTTTACTATCAAAAGTTTTCAACCCGATCTTTACCATTATTGTGTATGAAACACTTGCAACCAAACACACGAAAAGAAAGAAACAAGAGGCTTCCTTTCATTCCAAAGCTCATAAGGTGTTTTGCCTTGACTCTTAGTCAAGATGGATCTATTCTCATGAGTAGCATGCGTTGTTGGCGGCTTCAAATTTCTAAATCTTTTAGGAATATCGGCTTCACTATCATTGTCCTTGCGGCTTTTTTTTCGTAGTCCTGTTCCTTCTTTCAAAGAACACCATTTTGTTGAGGGTCCTTGCAAATGATGTTTCATGAGAAATTCCATTTCTTTGCATAATAATCGATATAATATGATTTATAAATTCAGTTCCTTTGTCGATCCGATTTTGACCACACTCGATTCTTCTCAATCTTCGAGCCTTTTCAAGAACTCTGGCGACTTTTATCTCGAGTCTCTTTCTTCTTGAAAAGAATATGACCCAAGTATATCTCGAGTAGTCATCAACTACTACCAATGTATATTTCCTGCCATTAGTGCTCACAGGTGTTATAGGACCAAAAAGATCCATATGAAGTAACTGAAGTATTCTTTCAGTAGAAACCTCAACTTTACTTTTAAATGATGCTCTTATCTGTTTGCCTTTCTGGCATGCATCACAAATATGTTCCTTACTGAACACTTCGTTAGGTAACCCTCTCACAAGAGCTAATCTTGCAAGCTTGTTCAGGGTTTTGAAATTTAGGTGATTCATTCTTTTATGCCATAACCAACTGGTATCTGTGGAACTTTTAGCAACTAAACATGTATCTTTAGGAGTTGAACTCCAATCAGCAAGATACACATTCCCTTTTCTTGTACCAGTCAGTAGTACTTTCTGTGATGTATCATCTTTCACAAAACATAAGTTTTTGGAGAACTCAACATTAAAACCTTTATCACAGAATTGGCTAATTGAAAGCAAGTTATGCTTCAATCCAGATACATATGAAACACCATGGATATGAACTGAGTCGATTTCCAAAGTTCCATATCCTTGATCCATCCCCTTGAGTTATCTCCAAAAGTGATCTGTGGGCCTCTTTGTTCAACATAGTCACTTTGGTATCTTCTTGTATCTGTCATATATGTCTTGAACATCCACTGTCAAGATACCATATATCAGGAGCTTTTTCATCTCTGCTCATCAGTGCCATGTGATCTTTAGTCAGTTCAGTGCCCTTGTTTTCCTCCTGAAAAACAGATCAATTCTTAGGTACCCATTTTGTGTAGGGTCCTACGAGGTTAGCTGTACCTTTCGGAATCCAAATCTGCCTGACAACTCTAATCACTTTAGAGTGGCTAATTTGTCTTCCATAAACATCAACATACACATCTTCTACTCTAGGTGCCTTAGCGACTTTTACGTGTATGTGTGTTTAGCTTTAGCATGAACATGGGCTTTTGAATTCTTCTTTGGTTCAGCCTTTTGTTCCATTGCTTTGGCTTCAATGCGACTTTTGTCCGAATCTTTGTTGACTTGGGTTCAGTAACCTTTACCCTTAGGCAAGTGGGGTTTAGGTTACTGTCTTTGAAATATGGGTCTTTTCAAGATATCTTGATGACTTGGTCTCTTCAGTTGAGAATATCTCTGCTGAGTGTTTCTCTTCTGAAGATTCCTCTGATGGTTCAGTGTAGATCCTTTCAAGTTTGCATTCTTAGCCTGAGGCTTTGAAGTACTTGCTTGAAATTTTCCAATCGATTGCTTTCGGGTTTCTAGCCTTCACCTGAGGTTTGGGCTTTCTAACCTGATCGTTCAGTTTTACTGAAACCATAGGTCCTTTTCCCTTGTCTACAACCTTGGGCATTACTTCATATTGAAGTGTAGGTGCCACTGATTTAACAAAGATTGTCTTCTTGCTACTTGATGCAGCATTCAGATGACCTTGTGAGGTTCCCCCTGGAATGTATCCCAATCCAGATTTTATAGTGGCAGATCTCTGGTAACTCAAATTTCATCTATTACTTTAGATGCATTATTCAATAGAGTTAACTTCTTCATGCACTATCCTCACAGATTCTGTAGAGTTTCATGCTTCTCGGAGGGTCATTGAACTTAGTTCTGATTAGCTGAATTTCTTCAGTGGATTTCTCTAGCTTTTCAGTTAGGGTCTCTATCAACTTCTCTTTCTCTGAGAGTTGTACTTTCAGAACATCCAGTTCATCAGTAGCTCCCATAAATTGAGAAGTGATTTCAGTTTTGCTAGAGTCTTTCCATTTTAGATTTTCAGCATTCAGTTCCTTATTCTGCTCTTGAGTTTTATTTAGCAGTCCTTGCAAAACAGCATAGTCCTTCATCAGATTCTCAAAAGAATCCATCAGGTCAAAATGACTGTTTTCAGTGGAACTTGAAAACTCTTGTGCTAGTGTAGGAGCAACTACAGAGACAGAAGAGTTTACCTCCTCAATGGCCATCAGACAGATGTCATCACTTTCACTGTCTGAGAATATTTCATCTGAAGAGCTAGATTCCTCCTCAGAGTGTTCTTCTTTCAAAGAACCATGGCCTTTGAGAACTTCCGGTCTCTTTTTAGCTTGTCTTTCTCTTCTCTCCTTAGCACTCAACTCGGACAATCATCTTTGGAAGTGACCTTTCTTCTGACAATTATAGCATCTGTTGGCATCATCATCCTGATCATTTTCTTCTTTGGACTTGGAGTCCTTCTTTTTGGATGAAGATCCTTCAGCTTTCAGGTCCTTCTTCTTCTCAGTTGATCTGTCCTCAGGTTTCTTCTGGTACCTGTAGTTCCTGTAAAAGCTTTTGTATTTTCCAAATCTGTTATTAAGTCTGTCAAACCTTCTTGCCATCAGTGCTAGCTTTTCCTCAAGCTCATCCTGATGTTTGGCATGGGGGTTCTCAGACTCTTTAGTTTTAACGGTTTTTATCTTTGGCTTTTAAAGCCACATTTTTACTTGATGAAGAATCATCTTTGCTGTCAGCCTTTTTGGATTTCTTATCAATTACAAATTCATAGGCTTTCAGCTCAGAGAAGACTTGTTGGTATGGCATTGAACTGATGTTCTTGGTGTTTTCAATCACCACTGCATGAATATCCCATTTCTTAGAAAGACCTCTAAGAATTTTCAATGCCACTTCTCTTTGTGGATATTTCTTTCCAAGTGCATTTAGATCATTCATGATGCTAGTGAATCTGACTTCCAATTTGTCTATTGATTCACCATCATCCATTTCAAAACTGTCAAACTTTCCAATTGCCACTGAAAGTTTGTTTTCTTTTATATGATCTGTGCCTTGGCACATAACAGCTAGTGTATCCCATATTTCCTTAGCAGTATTACAGTGAGAGATCATTCCCATCACACCATCATCAATTGTACTGTATAGTGTGTCTTTTGCAATGTAGTCTAGATTGACTAACTTTCTCTCCTCAGGAAGTTAGTTGTCATCAGACTTAGGAAATTCTGCTCTAGGATCAATTCTCTCTTCTTACAGAATTCGGATTCACCACAAAGAAATTTGAATGGTCCTTGAGAAACCACTCTCCACATACGCTCATGTTTAGAATACTGAGATGAGCCTGCATTCTCGATCTCCATAGATCATAGTTCTCTCTTCGAGAACATGGGATGTTTTTAGAAGACATTTTTTCCGATCTTTTGAAAAGAAAAAATTTTTTCAAAAAAATAAGATCGATTCGGATAGACCACAAAGTATTTTTGAAAATAAAACTTTGGTCAACACAAAGAGTGGTCAAGTTGAACCACCGCTCGATACCACTTGTTGGTCCCGTGAAAAAATCGAGTCTTACACGTGTATGGGGGAATACACGTGTTCAAGATTTTTTGAAACTTTTTCATCGAGGTTAGCTTGGGTCGATAATCCTCGAAGGTTAGGTTCGAGAAGCACGATTGCTTTCGAGTCAAAGTCTACAGAGACAAAACGATCCCGAAATGCTTTTTCGAAACCTCGGATAATCCCAACCGAGTCCTCGAGTGTCGAGAGATCCCGAAGTTGCTTGGATCGGATAACTAACTTATCAATTCTCGGAAGAGAGTTCAGTTTGGTAACTATCTCGTTTCTAGCTACTCAAAAAGTGAATGGTTGGCCTTTAGTTTATACTCGCTTTTAAGCTTTGTTTGAAAAACCTTCCCTTATGAAATAGTGATTAGGCTTTGATTCACTTATGCAACTTCAAAGGGATTGATTCCAACCAATATCGCGAAAAAGTATGCTTTTAAAATCAAGTTAATGCAACGTTTAAACACGGATAAGGAAAGCAATAAAGAACACAAATAGCTTATTATAGTGGTTCGGAGACTCAAGCTCCTACATCCACTCTCCCGACTCTTGAGAGAAATTCACTATCAACTTCGAGCTTTACGACTACCTCGTAGTTTACTTACTCAACTCGGCCCTGAGTTTTCTGACTACTCCACGTAGTTTACTTACTCAACCCGACCTTGAGTTTTCTGACTACCTCCGTAGTTTACTTACTCAATCACACACAAGCTTTCAGACTACCCCTGTAGCTTACTAACTTCTCCTCTAGAGTTTTCTGACTACTCCGCGTAGTTTACTAACTCTTTACAACACTTCTCACCAACAAACACACTCCAACTACCTTCACAAGGGTTTGGGGTTTCTCGGTTGGTTTCAACTAGATGAGATATCCTTTACAATGAAGCACAATGCAAAGGGTTAGGATATCTCGACTAAGCTTTGGATAAATCTTATCAAGCTAGGCTTAGTTAAGTGAGCTCTCTTCAATATAGAAGCACTTGGGAAATTCAAGGTATTTCGAGTGCTTTAACTTTTGCAAGAATAAGTTTGAGCTCTTGAGTTATGTATAAATTTCCCCGTAACCTTACAATGTAGAGGGTCACCAAGATTTATAGGCATACACCAAGGTTACTTTTTGAAAACTATCCGTTGGAGAGATAGCTAGCCGTGAGTTCCCTCTTATGGTGTGTGAGAAACGGCTATGTTTAGATTTTGATACTCCCTAACACGTTTTAGGCAATAGCCTTTCATGTAGCCGGTCTTCACTTTTTGCGATGCCGAACTTTCGTTACATCCGACATCTTTTTTCAAATACTTGTCACCGTCGATTATCGATGATGGTATGGTATGTTGTCGTCTTCCTCTTTTTGACTTTTGTCTCCGCTTAAAGGTAGACACCTTCAACGGCTCTTTTTTTTTACAAACTCGAGTTTGATATAACCTTAACAACACTTCCGACTTAGTTCCTTTTATGCGCATTTGAATGTCTTGGCAATATCTAACTTTCTAAGGCATCGCGTTTTTCTCGATGATTGCATCCTTCGATAGATATATTCAAGTGCCTCGGAACATTGAGTTCATCTCGAGCATTCAATTACATTCTTGAAGTCTTCGATGAATTCTTTGTGCTTTCAGTAATCTTGATCTTCAGTTTCTCAGTCTTCAGCCTTGCGTATTCAGAGTTTTCTGAGTCTTTAGATTTATACTGACAGATATCTTCGAGTCTTCATCTTTGAGTCTTCATTCTCGGTTTCATCTTGAGACTTCAATATCTTCGAAACATATCGAGTTCTTGAGTCTTGAACTTATCCCAACTATATCTGTTGACTATACATTTTGCGAGATAACATCCTAATACTCTAAAAACTGAATCCTGACTCATTTACCAAGATCATTACTGAACATGTCATACTCAGGGGTTTTGGGATCTTAATCAAAATCATATAATCTTTTATTAAATTCATCTCCCAACAATATAGTTAATCAAGAACATGATATACACAAATAATTGAAAAAATGAAAATGTGTTAAGCATCGGGAATACAGTTCATCGTACATATAAAAGATAAAACAAACTTGTTTTGTTGGTGTTGGTTTCATCAATTGATCGAAAAATTGAATATATCATACACATTACCTGTGATTTTATATACACTCGATGTATTCTTGAAATGAAGAGAAGAGATAGACGGAGAATATCTAAGTGTAGGCGATCAATGGAAAAGGACGTGATAAAATTCCAGAAAAAACAACTTTTGTGATACAATATATAACATAATGAATGAATTTTGTAGAATAGATTTTACATCCTTACAAATTAAACTAAATACTAAATTTTATACATTACTAAATAGTAAATTTTATATATTACAAAGATCCTATCCGAAAAAAATGAAAACATAAAAAATGACACCATTACAACAAAGAAATCATACCAATCTATTTATATTGTGAATATAAAGAATATCTTTGTAGCTATTCCAACAAAGTCCAACCAAAACAATGAGAAGATAAAATTGGGAATTGTAAGTGGAGTATTTATAGAGTTTGAAGGCCAAACAACTATTAAATGTATGGCTAAGATAGAGGTGCAATTAAATGTGATTTAAGTTGATTGTCATGAATTGTGGAATTTATGTTCATCATTTCAACGGCTCAGATCAAACTAATTCATAGATCGACGGCCCACAAAGTTTCCCACCAAAAACTAAAATGGTAAAAAAAAAAGGTGGTGAAAAATAAAATGAGTAATTGATGCAAAATAATGGATGATCAAGATTAATCCACTAAAAACGATCAACGGCTGAGGACGATTGGCGCCAAAACTATAAAAGGAAAAATAGCTCCTATTATATATTTATGATTATAGGGTTAATTCCAAATAAATAAACCACCTTTAGGCCAAATATCAATTTAATCACGATCTTCAAGATTATTGTATTAAAGCCCAACTTTTGATATTGTTGTAAATTAATACACGTTTTATTTTCTTCAGTTTGGAAGAAATGACATGACTCACCTGAGCATGTGTGTACTTGCCGACTAGGATGACACATATTAAATATTTTATTTTAATTTTTCCACATCATATTAACACTTTTGAAATAAATTAAAACACAAAACAAAAGTTAAAAGAAGTAAAATTAAAACAAACAAACAAAATAATTAAAATGTAAATCAAACATAAAACTAAACAATTCATCTTCATCATACCTGCATCTTCATCCTTCAATCGCCGCATCTTCACCAAAAAGTCGATTGGTTCTGCAAAACCCAAAAACCCTCATAATCGCAAAATCACAGACCCCCATCCCCAAAATCGAGTTTTGCGAATCCCCAAAATCGAGTTTTGCTAGTCCCCAAAATTGGGCTTTGCACAAAAACCCAGAATCCCCAAAATTTTGGAATTTAGATTTAAATATTTTATTTTGTTCTTTTTAGATTCAGTTTATTTTATTCTTTGTTTTGTTTTTAATTCACCTTTTTAATATTTTTCATATTTATGATTTGAACATTTCACCCTACTCGTAGTCTGATGTAGCAGTTGACATGATAAAAACAATAGTTTCGGCGAGCCACATCATCTCTTCACGGCTGAATGAAAAAAAATGTGTACTAATTTGCAACAACATCAAAGGTTGATTTTTTTTTATAATAATTCTAAAGCTCGCGATTAAAGGGATATTTGACCTAAAGGTCGTGTATTTATTTAGAATTAACCCTTAATTATATAATATTTAATTATTTACTAAATTCACCCTAATACTAAAACTTATAAAATAATATCAAAACTCAACAAAAATTTTAAAATAATTTTTTTTAAATAAATAATTTGAAATATAATGTGTTGAAAATAGATTAATCTGTTTTATTTGAAGTTTGAAATTTATTTTTGGTAAAAAGTAAAATAAACAAAGAAAATGATTTTTCTGAACTCTTTGATGGAGAGTGTGAGATTCACCACTGCACCACAAATCAAGTGTAGTTCAACTTGCTACAATAATAACTGATTATATTCTAATTCTCTCTCCTTACTTCTATTTTTATAGTTATAGATTATACATAGATATAATGAACGTTGGAAAGGGCTAACAAACAAAATCCGTTATAAAACTTAAAATATGAATTCTGTTTTTAATCCGTTGTCATTTTGTGAGTATTTACCAACCGGATGACATGAATTCATAAAGACAAAAACTTGTATAGAATTGGTTCAGGTCATGAGCCTTATTTTTAATTCATGACATTTGACCCTACCCAAAATATAATACGGATTAAGTTTAGTGGAAATGTGTTAAAAATGAGTAAAATAGATCAATAATTCAAATTCATAGTATATACCTGATTCATGAGACCAACTCATTGGTAAAATCTATTGCTAAATTTGTGTTTTCACCTTCAATGCATCCTATCAAACACATACAAATTTCAGATCTCAACTTTCTCTTTACTAAATATTTTTCCTATTATTTTATCTCATTTTACCAAGCTAAATATTTCCTACTGCCACGATCGACGTGTGTGTATATATAATTAAAGATAAAAACGTTAACTTCACTCTCAAAAGTCTCAATAAGTAATCTATACGTAACCGTCCATCTAAATTCTATTAATTGTGTGTGTATATATATAGTTTACCAAGGAGCAAATACAGTAGGTTTCCATCCGGCGCCAGTACGCTTGTTCTAAATACACGCTAAATTAACCATCAATAAAAATGAGTGAGTCTCATGTGCATCCAATATATTTTTATCGCTCATCGGTCTCGATTTTTGTCGCTCGATTCGATCAGATAGAAGATTTTTAAAAAATATGCAACTTATTATATTAAACTATGTAATTAATTTATTTACACTGAACCGTTGAATTATTTTTCCATATTAATAGTTGCACGGTTTAGTGTGAACAAATTGCATTTTCAGTATATTAAATTGCATATTTTTAAAATGCACTATGAGTTTTACAGAGATCGGCATGATTTAAAAAGATCGATTCACAATGCATCTGAATGCATACAAGACTTAGCCAATAAAAAACAAACTCTCCTATGCACCATTTTGCACCAATTTAGAATTGATGCAATTGGATTTTTTTTTTTTAGTTTTTTTTTATAAATTTTTCCATTTTTTTACTTGACCTTTTTTCATGACCCTAACCCTTATGATTCATGTTTTTTATTTTTATTTTAAACATTTTTACCTCCCGGCCCGTCCGGACCCAACCCATTTGATCCGAATCCCCCTAAGTGCATGGTTCATGCTTCACCCTTGCATTTTTTAACGATAGTTTAGGGTTTATGGTTTAAGTTTAGGGTATATGGTTTAGAATTTAAGGTTCATGATTCATCTAAATTAAAATTGAATCAAATTGCATCAATTACATTATATGTAATTGGTGCACACAAGCATCGCTCCCAATAAAAATATATGAGTAAAACTCCCTATGTAATCGCTTCTTGCAAGTCTATATGAACTTTTATCATCCAATTATGCACAAAAATATTATCATTATTTAAAGAATAAAATATTAAATTTTCAATTAAATGACAAATTTTATACATAATTCATACTAATAAAGAATATTAAAAAATATAATTCACCATGAACTCGGGTTCACGTAAATTTTTTTTATAATATATATTCCTTCTAACTTTACATTGTGTTTTTTTTTTTAGCAAAAGAGAACGTTAACTTGCATCGATATGCACAGCAATAATTGAGATTTATTTTATATATATATAAAAAAAGAATCAACTTTGCGTTACTAATAATGGCTATAAATCGAAGGCAAAAAGCAGTAAGATGAATGGCGATTTATAGTAGTCGTTGATCTTGAACTTTTAGCTACTTCATTTTTATCAAAATATTATGACGATTTCTCTACCAATAAATATTTCCCAATATAGCCTCCCACATGCCGTTTAGAATTGATAAATATTTTTTTTTTTTCCAGAATTTGATTCATGTTTTTTTTTTTTAAAGATAAACATTTTACCGCCGATCTCTTAAAACGTTAAATTTAAGGTTAAAAGTCTTAAATGAGGCCCCAAATTAAAAATATGAATGTTTAAACAATTTAGTTTTTATAGAACAATAATATTTAAAAATTCACATTATCAATATTTTGATTATTGCTAAAAAATTGAGAATCTTTAACCACAAATGTTTTTTCAATTTAGCCCCTTTTGAGATTTAAATTGAATTTTTTTAATGCTTCAATTCTTCTTTTTTTTTTAAAAAAAGAGAACTTAAGTTAAGTTTTTTAATAATTTATTTTATATTTTCTAATTTTGGGAGACATTTTTTAGGAGGCATAATTCAATAAACTCACTACTTCACTATAGTTAGTTTAGGGTTCAGAATTTAAGGCTTAGGGTATATGGTTTAAAATTTAAGGTTCATGATTCATCAAATAATTAACAATTAATAACAATGAACAATCAAAAAAATATAAGTAACAAGTGTGAAAACTTGAAAACTTTTTTTTCATTATTTAAAGATTAAAATATTCTTTTCAATTCTTTTAAGTTTTTCAAAGAATTTAACATTTTTAAAATAATTCAAAACTTCTATTTACGCACCTCACTTGCAAAAGAGAACGTTAACTTGCATCGAAATAATTAACAATTTTATAATATATAAAAAAAAAAAAGTTACAATAATGCTGAAATAATGAAAAAAGCTGAGCCAAGTAGCCGTTGCTTTTTTAAAAATAAAAATTCATATTCAAAAAGACAAGAACCCAAGTAGCTAGAAAAGACAATTAGCTTCTCTTCTCCGAAATCCATTATGAAATTAAATAAATGAAAATTGTTGAAGAATATTAGTACCAAAAATTACCTTTTTAATTTTCTAATTTTTTTGGGAGAAGCCCACATAATAATAGAGATCCAAGTTACTAATTAATAGTGTCTAAATCGGCAAATCGTTGCTTGTTTTTTCCAACCTAATAGAAGAGGAAGAAGACTGGAGTTGGGTAAAACTAATTTGGGATACATCTTTATATGCATAGAACAATTAGCTTCTGGAAAAAAGATCAACAAATAAAAATTTTATTGAAAAATAAAGAAATTGATGGAAGATTAATGGAGGTTGAGAAAATTAAGGATGAATTTTATTGAAAAATAGAGAAATTGATGGAAAATTAATGGAGGTTGAGAAAATTAAGGATGAGAAGAAGAATTGAAGATTTTTTGCCGACGGTTGCGTATACTTAACGAGATTTATGATTTTAATTTTTTTTAAGTCAAGTAATGGGCCTCGAAAATTTGTGGGCCTGGGGCCCTGGAAAAAGTGAGCCCCGGTGCGGGTAAGCTTACTGAACACCCTTATAGCCGGAGACGGCACTGATTTTGGTTGTAAGCGAAACCTGTATCTTGTAAAGTCGCGTTTGGCAGGGAAATGTGGTGCTGCAAGAGACGAGGAGAAAAATCAAATTGTGTTACCTGAAGGTTTTGAACATCAACTGATGCCCAAACATGTCGCTGTGATCGCAGATGGGAATAAAAGGTGGGCTAAAGGCAGAGGATTGCCCCTACACCATGGTTATCTAGTTGGAACACAAGTCTGGAAACAACTAGCTATAAATTGTTCCAAATATGGAGTCAAAGTTCTCCCAGGTTTTGCATTTTCTACTGAAAATTGGACACGACCTCAGGTACATTATAATTTATTTATTTTTGGGACTGTTAAACATATATGTGGTCCCGTAATTATTTTATACATTGCTCAATTACGTACAATTTTGTAAAATGATATTGTTTTTACTCATCTTTTTGGTCCCCTATCTTTACCTTTTTTGTAAGTCGTCTAAACACATGTGCCAAGAAGATACGTTTGGAAAAAAAAGAACATATATAAAATGAGCAGCATACAAAGTTATGGAACATAAATGATTATTATTATTTTTATCTATCTTAGATTATATTTTGAAAAGGAAAAAAAATAAAAATATCTAAGATAGATTTTATGGGGCCAACATCTTTTTATTTGTTTTTTGACTCGGCATGTGCAATTTATGGAGGACGGAGAGACACACATAAAGTTAATCAATTACAAATTCGGATTAACAATTCTTTTAAAACAATAAAATCAGTATTAATATTATTGGAGTACAATGGCCAGTACTCGAATCCTTACAAAATATTCAACATCAAATTAGCATTAATTAATAGAGAATAATATTTTCTTAGGACAATTATTTAAGGGGTTGTGTTGAAAGGACAATAAAATTTACGAGCTTGGAAATGTAGAATAATATGTATTAAAATTTATAAAAATAGGACAATATGTTTTAGAATCTGTAAATATAGGACAATCAAGCTCGAATAAGCCCAAATTTCATGTGACATTTCAGCCCGATTTGAGCTAGCTTACTCGGGCTCGATCGTCCTTGAAAGTATTAATTAATTTTTATTAATTAATTAATATTAAATTATATGCACACATGATATTAGGGATTCAGTTACGGATAATCCCAAATTTTGATTTTTTTTTTTAAATGAGAAAAACCGTCTTCACGCTTACGGTAAAAGGAAGTTTTCCTTCTCATTCTAAAACACTGGCTTTGACGCCTCATTAGACTCACAGAGAAATTCTGATCACCATATCTCAAATACATCAAAGGCACTTAGATTGTGGAAATTGAAAGCAGTTCGTGTGATTGCTATTCGGACTAGGAGAATCAAGTGCAACGTGGAATTCAACCGGCTTGTTAATCCTTCCGCTGATATTATTCCAGAAGAAAGACATGTTTCCTTTTTGTAGGAATAATCCAACAATGGTATCAGAGCCAATGTGTTGGATTCTCGTTGTGCTTATTGTGATTTTCGTTCGTACATATATAGCCTGAGATATATGTGTTTTCTCTGTTCACATATTTTAAGTGCGTACGTATTTTTTCTAAATATCATTGCATAATTTGGGTTTTCTGAAATGGAAGAATTAGGGGCCAAATTTTTTACTGTACATGCATTGTATACTGTTTAAATATACTGCAAAGTTTCATATTTTCTGGCCTTACCGATTTCAAGAAAAAAATTATTTTTTGGGAATATTTACGAGACTTTGACTGAAAATTCGAACAAATACAGCATGAATCGTGGAAAATTATTAGTGTAGAAAGACTCTACGTTCTGAGACGATTCTTTTTGTATATTATTTGTTAATTTTGGTCAAGTATTGAGTGACTTATAGATTTTTGAAAATTCTGTAATCTTTCGGGACTAGATCGAAAACTTTCAGAAAATTGAGGGGTTGCCTTTTGAAAATTAGATATTTTCTAGGGACCTAATTGCAATTTTTTAAAATATTAACCGGTCAAAGTGAGTCGGTGACGGCGCATAGACCGCACGCGCGACCGTCAGTGACGGCGCATGGACCGCACGCGCGACCGTTAGTGACGGCGGGTGGGTCTCACGCGCGGCAGTCGGTGACGACGCGTGGGCCTCACGCGCGGCCATCGGTGTCGGCGGACGTCATGCGCGACCGCCTGTGAAGGCGCATGGAGGCGCGTGGAGGTGCGTTCTTACGCCTGGGCGCACTTGTCGGGGTCTGTTGGCCTCAGGACTCGCGTGCGCAGCGCGTTCAGACCTATTTTTAGCCAATTCTGGTAATTGCGCACTCTTTTCATCTTCATTTGATTCATTTGAGGTCAATTTAACTCCGTTTTTATCACCGAAAATTCCTGTGAGCTTGGTTTTCTGTGTAGATTCATAATGAACATTGTTTTGTGACTTTTGAGCTTTTTATTAAAAATATTTATTTATCTATGCAATTGAGGACCAAAGTTGAACTATGTTCAGTTGTGAATTAACTTACTACGCTTGGAAATGTATTTTCCTTTTGCATATGAGTAGGTTTTGTATTCATGTGTTGGAAGTTTGGCTAATTTATTATTGATTGGTTGCTCATTTTCTAGGTATGCGTCTCAGAAGAACTGTCTCTACACTAGACATTCGTCGAAGGGAAATAGTGCTTGAAAGTTTTATGAATTGCAAAATGAAAGAAAATCAAACTCTATAAGAACATTTTATATGCATGTATAACATGTACATATATTTGGAGTTTTTGGTTGAGAGAAAGATTCTTCCATCGACCGTAGGCAGTGATATTGACACTCCTTTTGTTTGGGCTAATTCACTTTCACCGGAATTTCAAACTATATTTTGGGGTAAATTATCAGCATTAGATGATGTACCTACTGGTCGAGAAGTCATAATAAAAATGATAGTTGATGAAAAGTGTAAACAAGCTGCACGGTCTGCATGTTTAAGAAATAGGGAACTTTGCCAATCCGGTGTTCTTAATATGAGGCATAAAAGAAACAGTGGAATTAAAAATTTCCTGTTAGACCCTTTTGCAAATGTTTTTCATAATGTTGCTGCAAAAACCTTTGAAAAGGATATTATATCTCTTGTGAAAAGTAGACGTGACTTGTTTTACTTAAGAGGACTTCATTAGTTGCTCCATTGTCCCTCTTCTGGGAGACAACTTATTTCATATTACAATTGTGATTTATTTAATTATATGGAGTATGTCTATCACGACCACATCTACCCACATCTATAATTTTGAGATGAGTCGCATTCGCTTCAGGAAATGGACTAGAATTAGTGGATAGGGACTCATGTTTGTTCAATGCAATATTTTGCTCGATCAAAATAAGACAAATAATTAGTTCATAATGTTTCTTAAATTCTTTTTCTCGATATTGTTTCTGCGGAAGCATATTCGAGTAAAGAATGTCTTCTCAAACATATCATCATTTAAGTTTTAACCACATAACTTTAATTGATAAATAATTATGACCGTAGCCATATTATATATTCCATTAACAATTGTGTAATCTTGTAGACATACGTGGGGTTAATTGTACCGAGTTTTCGGAAGGACGACCATCTTCAGGTGGTCTTATTTTTCTTTTAAATCCATCCACAACTCTTAGTGGATTTTTCATTGTCAAATATTTAATTTTTAATCTTTCATTCAAATGATGAGGAATGAAAATCATTGACTTTTGCATTATCTTGATTTGACACTTTATTATTATTATTATTATTATTATTATTATTATTATTATTATTATTATTATTATTATTATTTTTTATTATTATTATTATTATTATTATTATTATTATTATTAATAATAATATTATCTACATGATTCAGTGCCTCAAGATGAATCTCATTATCGAAAGCCAAGTTAAGAGTTAGGGGAAAACTCAGTGAACCATCATTTTTAGTAAAATCATTCATACATTTAATACAATTTAATATAAATAAAACATGATATAAACTTTCATAGTTGAATCACTTAAATCAACCACGAATCTCAAATATACTCAAAGAAAAAAAAAACTCATGCCAACAATGGTTGCGAATAACCAATTCACAATAAATGACATCATCAAAAATAAATTTGTGTACTTTTGGATAATAAACCAATAATTTTTCAGCAAGTGAGATTAGATCAAGATTCAGTTGTGAATATTTCAGAAGAAAATTATAGGAAGACATCAATATACTAAAAGGTAAGCTTGTCTCAGGAGTTGATCTATGAACGAAAAAATTTCAAGTACTCTTCAAGATTCAAAAGTAAATCATCTTCCATTAATATATAGGAATTACATAATTTAGCATATTTGAGAATAACTGCAACATTATAACTTGAAAAGATTTAGCCATAAAATTTGTGAAATAATTTATGCCAAAGTATTTGCTCAAGAATCAAGAATTTCTCAAATCTTTACAATGTTTGCTTATAAAGAAAATAAATTATTTTAGAATATCACCTTGCTTCACAGTTACAAATTAACATTGATCAATAATCGAAATCACATATCATGTATGTGTAGAAATAGAACGCAATTACATCAAACTATGTCAAGTGTAGGTCCCGAACGGGTTTTTGTGAGGGCAGAAGTCTAGAGGGGTGGGGTGAATAGACTTCTGAAAACTTTTTATGTGAGATCAGGTGTGTAGCAAGTATGCCTGATCAGAGTGTGTGTGAATCAGTTTGGATTGATATCCAACTTACTGATCGCCTGAGGGCAGATCAGTTCGGTGTCTATCAGTTTAACTAATGTGCGAAAGCGAAGTTTTAACCCGAGTGAAAAACCAGTTTTGTCAAATCAGATTTCTGCTTATCTGTTTTCAATCAGATGACCAAGTGTCTAGCTGATCAGATCAGTTGCTTGATGCAAATCTGATCCAGACTCAGAATATGCATGTAATATCAAATCAGGTAGTGTGCAATAGTGTAAAGCAGGTAAATCAGATAAGGCACACACGATTTTTATAGTGGTTCGGACAACTTGTCCTACGTCCACTCTTCCCTATCAGCAGGGGTACCAACTTAACCAACTGGACTTAGTTTAATGTGTTAGTCCAACACAGTACAACAGATGTTTCAAGAGTTCTCACTCAACCAATCACAGAAATCAGAAACTAGAAACCCTAGTCTGAAATCTTGCAAAATAAACTTAACCTAACTTTTGGTTTGGGTATAAGATTTGTTGTGTTCCAACTGGAAATCTATCCTAGTATTTTAGTAGCCTAAAGCTAAAGGATAAGATTTCTATGCTAAGAACAATTAGATGAACACGTAGAAAATATTCTTGATTTTGTGTTCTTCGTGTGGAAATTACTGTAGCTTGAGCTTGATGATAATTTTCGTGTCTTCACTATGAAGGTTGATCCCATATTTATAGACCATGAAATCAAAGAGTCGTTGGAGAGCAATTTGAATTTCAGGCTATTTTTGGTAGCTTGCAGGCGTGATTTGACGTGCTCAGGAAGGTCATGCCGTCTTCATGCATATTTGTCCTTTGTAGCCGTTTGCCCTGATGCGCTATATCCTGCAATGTCAGATTCGTACATACGTGTCGATCCCTTAATGTCTAACAAGGACACTCATTCGGCGCCTTTGTAAAGCCAACTATGTTGACATTCTTCTAGTCTGATTTACAGCGTATGCCTTGGATAAGTAGTTATGCTTATCACTTTTCTGACTAAGCTTGAACTGATCAATACTCTACTGATCAGTCGCCTTGAGTTTTCTGATATGGTTTTCTTAGCTTCAACTAATCGACTCTGCTGATGTATCCATAGAATAGGTCTTCTGGTCTGCTGTCTACATATCTTTTCTTCTGATTCCCGCTACTGATCTTCGCTACTGATCTTCGCTTCCGATCTTCGCTACTGATCTTCGCTACTGCTCTTGATCTAACTTATGCATTTTGAGTTCCCCCTCAAAATGTGACCTAGTCTAATTCATCAGCTGTCTAACATGTTCAGCTGGTTTCCTATCAAATCATCAGTCGACTAACAGGTTCGACTGGTCCTATTACAACTATTTTGGAACATCCATCAAAACTATAAATTTCCCAACAATTTCCCCCTTTTTGATGGAACCAAAACATTTACCAGAAATTATGCTGAACAATATTAAAGCTAAAGTAAAAGAGACAGTAAATCAGAAGACAAAGAGAGTTTGTCTTAAGATCAGAAAAATAGGATTTTCATTGATACTATCAGCATTACAAGTACAAGATTGACAAATCCTATTCTGATCTTACGTAAATGAGTCTTCTGATTTCTTCAGTATCTCTCTTCCATCGGAACAACACACATTTTGAAGAGCCTTGCCTTGATTTCTGCAACTTTGCTTTCTTCATAGATATCATCTTGTGCCAAGAACATGTTCAGAGTTACATTAAAGGCAATTTTGTCCAGCTTCCCATCCGGAGTCTTCTTGTATTCCATGATCTCGACCTCAGGTGCAACTGATATGCAGCTTAGTTTCTTGGCCTCCCTCATTGTGTTCTCATAGAATACTGGATGTTTGTTATTCAACCAATCTCTGAAGATTTCATTGATTTCAACATTGGTTGGAATAACCTGATTGATGTAAGCAGAGATATACCATTCTCCTTTGATTTTTTTTCCATTCTGTCACCATATTCTTATCTGGCTTAACAATCACATCCACATCTCCGTCCAGAATAGGCTCAACAAAGTGTGATCCTTCACCAGCTTCAGCAATGAGTCCTTTCTTATTCTTCTGTCTGTATGATTTATCCAGACTCGTTGCTTCCTCCAGCCTTCTCTTCCTATCCATCTCAGCTTTCCTCAGTTCCTCAGCTTTTCTTTTCTTAGCAAGATCCAGCAGCTTTTCCTTCTTATCATCTGCAACAACTTTCTTTCCCTTCTTAGCTGATCTTGCTTTCTCATCAGATTCTGTTGAGGAAGAGATGCCTTCTGATTCCTCCAATTCTGCAGCTGCTTTAGCATCCTTTTGTAGTCTCTTCTTATCCAGCTTAATCTGGATGCCAACCACAAAATTTTCGACCTGGTTGAGTCTATCTTGAACTTCAACATCTTTCTCTTCTTCCCCCTTTTTGGTTCCCTAAAAAAGTGTCTTCAATTCAGAGCTGAGGTTACCAATGGTTTGAGAAAGAGATTGCTGCAGGGCCTGTAGAGCAGGAGACTCAATTCCAGCATCAGTTTTAACTTGTTCAACAACTGCCAGCATAGACGTTTGAGCATTATCTACCACATTGCTGACTTTGTAGAACAGATTTTGAAGTTTATCAGCAGAAGAGTTGACTCTCGGTTGCATCAGTAAGATCATGTTGCATTCTGCTCAGCTGGGCCATCTTCTCATTCATCATCAGAGTGAATTGCTTATTCCTGTTCTCCTCAATTTTTGTTAGGCACTCGTTCACTTCAACCATCTTATCAGCAGTTGTATCTCTCATCTCTTCAGACATTCGCATGCAGTGAGATGATACATGTTCTCTCTCAGTTCGGATGACTTTCTCAATCTGGCGGGGAGCGAAGAAACTCACATCATCTCTAAACATATGTGCCATGTTCGCCCTGAACGAGTTCTTGATATATTTCATAAGATTCTCTTCGAATGATGGAGAAGTTTGGAGAATCTACACTACCTGACCTGCTGATGTTGAGGGGCCTTCAACCTTGTAGGTCCCGAATGGGTTTCGTGAGGGAAGAAGTCTAGAGGGGAGGGGCGAATAGACTTCTGAAAACTTTTTCGTCAGAGATCGTTTGATTGCGGTTTACTTTTCGATCAGTGCAAGTGAATCGGTTTGGATGATATCCAACTTATTGATCGCTTTGAGGGCGAATCGATTCGGTGTCTATCGGTTTAACGACAGTCGCGGAAGCTTAGTTTATACCCGTGAAAAACCGGTTTATAACAAATCGATTCTAAGCTATTTTCAATCGGATATTTGGAGTCAACCGACGGATCAAGAACGGTGCTAAATGATCCTAACTTTCGAATATGTATGCAGATTTAATCAAGTTGTGTGCAATAATGTAAAGCAGTTAATCAAACAAGTAAATGCACACAAGATTTATAGTGGTTCGGACAACCAGTCCTACGTCCACTCTTCCCTATCACAAGGGGCACCAACTTAACCAACTTGACTTAGATTATTGTGTTAGTCCAACACATTACACCAACAGATATTTATAGAGCTCTCACTCAACCGATCCCAGAAATCGAGAACTAGAAACCCTAGTGTAGGTCCCAAAGCGGGTTTTGAGAGGCCCAAATCTAGAGGATGGGTGAATAGACTCTCTGGCTTTTCATCTTGTCGGTGATTAGCCGTTCAAATCGACACCTTAGTCAACCGGTTTGGAAAAATGTTCAACCTTCTTGATAAAACCGGTTTTTTCACACGAGTATTTACAAACTTCCGCGAAGCTTGTAAAACCGATATATATCAAATCGATCCGTTCTCAACTCAAGAACGCAAACATCACCAAAATGACACCATTTCAGCACTGATCAAAGTAACTGCTAATCACCGATCCGCATCGAAAGTTTTCAAGTCTATTCACCCCTCCCCTAGACTTCGCCTCTCAAAAACCCATTCGACCCTATAAGTATCGTCGAGCAATGAATTGCCGTGAGATCTCCTCTCTCGAGTTCCTCAACAACAAGAGGAGTGATCCGAGCGGTGGCGTATGTCAGCGAGAGTTAAAAAAGCTTCGAGAGCAAATTCGATGTCCTGTCTTGCTCGTTCTGTAGAAGCTACAAAGTGTTTCCAACCCATATCCATGTGGTTGTCAATTTTCTCCAAGGATGCCCAGACATTTTCCAATAGTACCTGTGTCTCATTGAGCATATCTGTCTGAACTTTGAGTTTATCAGACTGGAGATTGAGCTTCTCGGCAAGAGGATTGACTAGTTGCATTACTTCAGAAAGGATGGCATTATGCATCCCAACTGTGTGACTTCTTTCTCTGTCAACCAGTTTTGCTTGCTCTTCTTCAAACCGCTTCATCAGATCTGCTGTGAGCGCTGCGAATTTATCTTCAATAGCAGCCTTGATCCCATCCAAATCTTTCTCAGAAAACTTCTTTCCACTACTTCGTCTTCTCAAAGCTCTTAAAAGATCAAAACTTTCATAATCTTCAGAAAATTACTTTCAAAATCAATTGATTCCATTTTTGCGATTTCTCAATCCTACGAATCAATTTCTGGTAATTTCTCGTTTAAATATTGCATGATTTCAATTCACTCTGGTACCTAGGTTTACAAGTCATGATCCTATGTTTCTGTAATTTATATAAGATCTATACGCTTACTTGCTAAATTGATGCTAAGATTGCTGGTTTGACTGAATTTATTGAAATATCTTACTCAAACTAAACATCAATTTGCATATCATACAGAAATGGCATATCTTGTTCCACGACCGGGCCAAGGGAAAAAGTTCTGCAACTTTGCATCGATGAAGAAAGATATCATTGATGAGAAGTATGTAGTATTCTCAATCACCTCAGATCCTGAATCGCTGGAAATTCTGGAGTGCTTGCGAGCGTGTGGACTCGAACGATATTGCTCTACACATTAGAACATTGTCCACACACATAAAGCCCTAGAGTTTCTATACAATCTACAGAGGGATGAAGACATTGATGCTGACCTGATTTCTTCCATTGGTGGACTGGAAGTACGAGTGTCGAATGATGATCTCCAGAGGATCTTCGGTCTAACTCGAGGAAGCATCAATCCAGAGACCTACATGACTGATGTAGGTCTTCAGGTCTTCTGATCTTCAGGTGACTCTGAGCCTCAGTGTCTTCAGTCATACTGAGTCTTCAGGTTTGTTACTGAGTCTTCAGGTTTATTTGAGTCTTTCAGGTTCATCTGAGTCTTCAGGTTTAACTGAGTCTTCAGGTTTATCTGAGTCTTCAGGTTCATCTGAGTCTATGTGTCTTCTGTCTTCACCTGATCTTCTGACTTCTTGTCTTCAGATTTGTTCTTAGCCTTCTGATCATCTGACCTTATCTGGTCATCTGATACTTCGACCTGACCTATACATATTGAGTTCCCCCTCAATATGTGACCTATCTTTTACATCAGTTATCTATACATTTCAGCTGGTCATCTTAATTTGATTCTAAGTCATCAGTCAGCTAACAGGTCTTACTGGTCCTATTATAAACTGTTTTGGAACTTCCATCAAAACTTAAATACAAATTTTCCAGCACCTAGTCTGATATCTTGCTAAACAAACTTAACCTAACTTTGGGTTTTGGGTAAGATTTGTCGTTTGTTCCAACTTTGAAATCTTTCCTAGTATTTAAGTAGCCTATCAGCTAGAGGATAAGATTTCTGTGCTAAGAACTATGAGATGAACACTTAGAAAATAATCTTCAAGGTTGTGTTCTTCGTGCGGAAATTTTGCTATAGTATATGAGCTTCTTGATAATTTCTGTCGTCCTCACACTGAAGAGTAATCCCATATTTATAGACCTCGAAATCAAAGAGCCGTTGGAGAGCAACTTGAATTTTCGGCTATATTTGGTAGATTTGCAGGATTTGATGTGACGTGCTTCCAGGTACGGCATGGCCGAAAGCGTGTATGTCATTTTTCTAGCCGTTTGACTATGCAGCGCCAAAATCCGCAGTGTCAGCTCAGGTCATACGTGTCTTGTTCTTATTGGTTAACAAGTACAACATATCAGAGTTTGTTCACCAACTAAAGTTGATATTCTTCTTGATCAGATCAACAACGTATGTCTTGGTGAAACATCAGTTACCACCTGGTGTGAGCTGACTTGATTAGTTACAACTGATCAGTCTACCTGATAGAGTCTTCTGGTGCCAGTTGTCTTAGCTCAACTAGCAGACTCGACTGATGTAGGTCTCTTGGTCTGATCTTTTGGTAGTCATCTGATCTTCAGGTCTTCTGAATTTGTGTTTCATGACTTCATCTGATTATCTGACTTTATAAGATCGTCTGATCTTCTGTCCTTCCCTTGCCTTCTGGCCTGTCGGACTTCAGCTGATCTTTTGTTCTCAGCTGGTCTTTAGATCTGACCTATACATATTGAGTTCCCCCTCAATATGTGACCTATCTTATACATCAGTTGTTCTATACAATAAGTATCAAATGGTCATCTTATAACAGGTATTAAAAACATCAGTCAGCTAACAGGTCTGACTGGTCATATTACATGTGTTTTAGAACTTTCATCAAAACTCTAAATTTCCCAACAATTTCCCCCTTTTTGATGAAACCAAAACACTTGAGAAACCAACACAGTTGATAAATATAAAATAGTAAAGAACACATAATCAGAAGACAATGAGATTTTGTCTTAGGATCAGAAAAAGAATAAACTTTTCATTCATCAGATTTATCGATTACAGGTTACATCAGAAAAGTTTGAGTTAAAATTCAGCTGATCCTAAACAGTCTTCCGATTTTTAATCTTTTGGCTTATATCCCTCTGGCATTTCTCGTTGATCCTGAGTAATGTTGAATATCCGGTATAGCTTCCATTTGACATCATTGATCAGCTGAGGATCAGTTATGCGAGCTTTGTTCAGGATGTCAAAATAGAACCTTTGAAATGCCAGTCTGTCAAATGAGCCATCTGCCTTCTTTGAGTAGTCCATCATGTCATACTCTTGACGAGATATTCTCACATTGATTACTCTGGCCTCATTTTCCAGATATTTCAGAAAATTTGGGTGCTTGTTCTCCAACTAGTTGAGAAATTCTGCATCTGGTGATTCTTCTTGTGGAACTAGTGTTGGGATTAATTCCCCAACAACTAGGTCCAGAACAAATGCATCCAGAAGCCATTCACTTCTGATCTTATTCCATTCCTCGAACCTATCAGCATGTGTAGCAGTTTTCGGAATGATTTGATCAACTCTTGCTGGCAACTGAGGTTCTAGCCCAAATTTTCCGGCTTTGCCTTTCTTCGCCCTCGATCTGTATTTCTTTTTCAGATCTTCTGCCTCTGCTAATTTTTATGCTCTTCTTTCTTCTTCACTAATTCGAGCTTCTTCAGCAATCTGCTCCTTAGTCAGTCGAGCTTCTTCAGCAATCTGCTCCTTAGACAGTTTCTCAGCCAGTTCCTCATTGGCCTATATCTGGCTAGCTGTGTTTCTCGTGACTCTCTTAGTCTGAGTGGCTGGTATAGGTTTTGATGTCCCAGCACCCGCAGCTAACTTTCATGCCTTTGACTTCTCCATCTTCCCAAAAATTTCATTAGCAAACAGATCCAGATGGTCTAGTCTCTGGCCATAGGATTCAACTATCTGAATCAGTTCTTCTGTTGTTCTGATAAAGTTAGTTGGTTTCTCAACCTGTCCTTCCCCCTTTTTGGTTTGATCAAAAAGAGCGTTGAGGTGGGAAGTCAGAGATCCAAAGCTGATTGATATTGCCTTGTTAAGATCTTCAACAGATAAACCTTGAGCTTGAGTAGATAGATTTTGAATCTTTGAGATCAGCTCAGTCTTGACAGATCCAACGGCAGTAGAGAGGGTAAGAATGAGTTTATCAAGTTTTTCTTCAGTCATTTCAAGCTTTTCAGTGACCATCAGAAGAGAAACTTGTTGTTGATCAACCTGAACTAACTTGTCGTCAACTGTCTTCTTAAATTCAGCAGTCAGGTTGGTCACGGTTTGAGAGAACTGATCTTTGATTACTTCAATCTGGGAAATAGCCAATTCCCGTTGATCCGTTATCTCTTTGAGGCCAATTTGCCTCTGACAAGCTATTGTGTTGCTAAGTTCATTAGCCAACACTCCCTCAACTTCTTCTTTCAGAAGATCTTTAAAACAAGATCTGATCTCCTAAAGTTGATCAGTGGTGATGTGTGTTGCAGGAATATTTTGCATCACCTGATCATTTCCAGTTGTTTGCGCCTCCAGTGGCTGGTCATGAACTGCAACACCAATTCCACTATCATCGGCAACTCCCACATCCTTCATAAGATCACCTTCCTTAGGAGTTTCTTCAGCAGTCTCCAGTTCAACTTGTTCAATTATTCCCAGCTTTCTGTGGATCAGAGTTTTGATCGCTTCAGCAGTTATCAGTTCAGCTGGTGATCCTACCTGAGCAGATTTCTTCATGTCAAAATCAAAATCTGGGAATGCATCAGCACCTCCCATCTGTTCAATAATGATCATGAAATCTGAGAAGTTCTTCAAATGGAGATCTTTCCAGGTGAGGATCTCCATTAATTCTTCTCGAATAACAGGATGGGCTTCCAACTCTGGATACAACTCATCATATCGCGTTCAATTCTCATTCTGACCATTTTCCCGGTGATGGTCTTGGATGATCTGGACTCAGGAATCACCTGTTCAGATCGATTGGGTTCCAGTTGATGAGATGTAGAGGGTTCTGTTGGCGTCTGAGTAGCTGGATGTTGGCTGATTGGCTGAATCTGCAGAGGTTCTGTTGTAGCAGCAAGTGCGTCTGGTTCTGCAGCAGGTGATCTTACCGGTTCGCGAACTGGTGAACTTTCAAGTTCGCGAGCAGGTGAAGGAGAAGGAGAGATATACTCAGGAGCTAGAAGTCTGAGTGGTGAATCAGCGCGAGATTGAGGTGAAGGAGATCGTTCGTCCCTTACTCTTCCCTCAGATTGTTCTGGCGAGCTCTCAACTTGAGAAGCCTGCCTATCTGATGTTTCAACAGATCTCTGCTGCGCATCAGGTTGATCTGGCACTCCTTCTTCATCTGACTTTTCTTCAAGAAAAAGAGTCATGGCGGCCTGTTTTACCTTCTTTGGCCTCTTCTCCTGAGCCTTTACCAGTTTTCTCTTCTTCTTTTGAGGAGCATCAGTTGCAGACGTAGCTGCCTCCTTGTGTTTCCTTTTCTTAGTCTTAGGGGGGTGGGCCGCATATCGTCATCTGATGGCCCATAGATGGCAGTTGTGGTTGAGAGAAAGGCCTTGTAGGACTTCAGTCCGCTTTGATCCCATTCAGCATTGGGCAGTTTGTCCTTCAGAATGACTGCAACTTTGTTGAGATTGCTGATTCTCTTCTTCAGATAGACTTGTCTCTGTTCACTAACTCCAAACTTGTCATGTTCTTGGAGCAGAATAGCCTTCAGTAAACCATGTCAATTAATATTTTTGGCTTCATCGATAATAGCAGCCATACTATACATTTTTATAGCTGTTAATCCATCTGGGCTGAACGAAAAACCCATGATTGTTTTTGACAGAATGTCAAACAACAGACGGTATTTCCTTTTCAACATAGGCTTGACAAAGACTACGGTCTGGTGTTTATCAGCCTCTCTAAAGAGTTCATTCCTGATCAGTTCATCTTCATTCTCCCTGTAGTGAGCAGGAGAGATTTTTCCTTTGGGCAGGTTGAACAGTTGAGATATATCATCATTTGTAAGTCTAATCTCCTCTCCATTTACTGAGGATATCAGTTCGTGTCCAGGATTCTCCTCGTCAACCTTCAAATTCCTCAAGAATTCGAAGGTTTCATCTTGATTCTTCGGATTGCAAAGTGAGCAAAGACATTATTTTTCGAGACCACCCTTCCTCAGAATTTGTTCCACCTCCATTGATTTCGGATCCCGTGTAACACCAAACCTTAATAATTTTTCTTCAACAATTTTGGTTGCCAAATCCGCATAGTTACACATAAGTTTGCCCATTCCATGAGTGGCCATCTACAATAAGATATATTCGATTAAAATTTGTGCATAACTATAAAGATATCACATATTGATTATCAGACCTATTCTCAGACCTAGTAATCGATGAATACATACGGATATCAAAAAATGATAAGGCATAACTCAGGATAACATAAATAGACCTAATTTATATGATCAATGGATTTTAGGAAAGTAATTCATCAAATAACCAGAAATTACTAGATTCTTCTTTTCGATTTTGAAACAGGTTGAATCGTAAAAACACTTTAAATTGCAGAAAGATAATTGTGAGTTTGCAGAAAAATAAATAGCAAGAATTTTTTAGAAAAGTATTCTGGTAGGGTTTTGATGAAGCTTATAAAAAGGAAGTAGGGAAAATCGAGACTAGAAGATCAAACGTTTGAAAGGGATAAACGATCCAGATTGAGCGTTTTTGATCGTGTGGTCAGGATATGCACGCACGATTACTTTTTGGATTTAAAAACACATTTGGTAGCATTTAATACATATACCCCACGTCCGCATTAAATAATTTACATGGTATGCGTCACAAAAATATGTGTACAGTAAAGGCAAATATTATCAGATAATTTCAGATATGTAAGCAGTAAACAAAGAAACAAAAATGCGTATCTGGTTGACTGATATTGTAATTAGTCAATACCACTTGAAGTCTGTCTGTACCACTTGTTGATCTTAGTTTTCTGCCTAATCCTTATAATTTCCCAACTGTCCCTTTTAACTGATCTGTTCCACTTTGCGTCTGATATTCCCTTTTCTGATCCTCCCTGATCAGTTGAAGTTTCCCCTTCAACTGTTATTTCTGATTACTTATTGACTGATTTATCTAATTTGTTGAGGTATCATACTCAACTGATCTTCCTCATTTGATCAGTCTCTTATCTAATCAGATTTCAGTTGACCTAATCTGATTCTACTCAGACAAGTCAATTCTTGGAATAAGTGTTACCGCCAAAACTTAGTCTTGGAAAATCGGAAACTCGTCTCAATTCCCTAAGTCGGCACGATTTGACATTCGTATTAATAGTCTGGATACTTTGGGATATCAATCGTCGTAAGCTTATCCAATCGTCAGTCGCTTATTTCCTACGCGCTGTCCTTGTGGTGCAGATTTCTCTTAAGGGTCTTGAGAAATTAAATTTGCACCTATACCCCTGCTTTTCTTCTATAAAAGGATCTGAGATTTTAGGTAAACAACACAACATAAACCATTAATCTTCTTTATTTAGCTTATACTCCATGTTTTCCGATGAACCCTTATTTCCGGTGAAACTTCCGGCAAAAACCTTTAACCCTTTTCAAATGAATTCAGCTTCTCAAATCAAACCTGTGCGTCCCTTATTACTGCTTTCGTCGTCATCGAAGATTACACATGCAATTATTGCCAACCTTCTCTACCACTGAGGCGGCGGATCTGCTATAGCAAATGAGAAGACACTTCTCCTAACCGTATGCACCTTGTGTGCCTATCGAGATGACGGAATTAGCATCAACAGACTCAGTCTGATACAAAACATGAGTTTGGTATCCGATCTTGATCAGATAACATCTGATCATCGTATATCAAACTCAATATTTGCATGCGACACGTGTGGCCATATGGTCTTTGGACAACATCTTTGGCACTTGTGTCCCATTTAACAGCTGGAGAGCCCAATGATTTTAGGACTAGGGGCTACTGGCTTAGAAATCCTTCAATGCCGCTCGCTCCTCACTCCGAAGCTCTGAGGGTGGCTTTAGGATTATTTCAAAGCCTCTCACACCCCTTTTAGGGTTAAGTGGGGGAAAATGGGAGCATCAGGCTTTAAAACCTTTAAAGCCTCTCTCTCCCCCCTTCTAGGGTTAGGCTTAGGGTTTACGGTTTATGGTTTATGTACTGACCTCCGGGTCCTTTTGTACTTGTAACTTGTAATGTAAATCCGACCTTCGGGTCTTTATTAATGAAAATTTCTATTATTCCATTGTTGTGTATTTTCTGTTTTCTTATGCGATTGAAGCTTTAAACTTATACAACTTGCTTGTTGAACATAGCTTAATCGACTTACAAAGTATAAAACAACCAAACTGATAAGTTCCTTTAATCTGATAATTCTTTAATCTGATCAGTTCCTTTAATCTGATAAAGCCTTCTCATATCAGTTTCTTGACTGATCTTCTGATCAGTTGAGATACCTAACTCAACTGATTCCTCTTAACGTGGTTAGTCTCTTAACCAGCTGGTTCTGGAGATCAGTCCACCAACCATTTCTAGTGCTTTTTCTCCAAGATCCAGAAGCCCTAGCTCATTGCATAATTCTCTCGAATCTGATCTCAGCTAGTAGCTTGGTTAAAATATCAGCTTTCTATTTATCAGTATGTGTTGGGAAATTTAGAGTTTTGATGAAAGTTCTAAAACACATGTAATAGGACCAGTCAGACCTGTTAGCTGACTGATGTTTATATTACCGTTTATAGAATACCAGTTGATAATTACTGTATAGAACAACTGATGGAATAGATAGGTCACATATTGAGGGGGAACTTCAATATGTATAGGTCAGATCTGAAGATCCAAAGAATAGCTGATATCCGAAGCGGGCGAATGCAAGAGAAGAACAAAGATCGATCGATCCGATCAAGTCGATATCTCACCAAGTCATGAAGCTCAAACTCGAAATAATTGAAGATCGATGACTTCCGGAAGATCGCACCGTAAGACCTACATCACCGAGTCTGCTAGTTGAAGCTAAGTCAACCGCACCACTAAGACTCCATCGGTGATCGATCACTTTTGATCGATCAAAGTCACTCACCAGAAAAAACTGATGTTTCACCAAATCATACGCCAATGATCCGAACAAGAAGAATGTCAAACTTAGTTGGAAGAACAACACCGAAAAGTGTGTCTCATAACCAATAAGAACAAGACACGATATGATCGGAGCCGCAATTACGGATTTGGTCCGCTTTCTCCAACGGCTATAAAAAACACTATTCACACTTTTCGGCCATGCCATTTCAAGAAGACGCCACATCAATCCCGCAAGCCTACCAAATATAGCCGAAATTCAAATTGCTCTCAACGGCTCTTTGATTTTGAGGTCTATAAATATGGGATCACACTTCAGTGAAGATACGGAAACCCTATAACGATCAAGAAGCTCAAGCTATAATCGATTTCATATCGAAGAACACGAACAAGAAGATTATTTTATTAAGTGTTCATCCCATAAGTTCTTAGCATAGAAATCTTTTCATCTAGCTGATAGGCTATCTTAAACACTAGAAAATATTTCATAGTTGGAACCAAAACAATCTTATCCAAACCCAAAGTTAGGTTAAGTTGTTTAGCAAGATTTCGACTAGGGTTTCTAGTTACGATTTACAGGATCGGTTGAGTGAGAACTCTTTAAATATCTGTCGTTTGTCTTGTGTTGGACTAACACAAAAATCTAAGTCCATTGGTTTTAGTTGGTGCCCTTGTGATAGGGAAGAGTGGGCGTAGGATTGGTTATTCAACCACTATAAATCTTGTGTGCCTTTACCGCTTTGATTAACTCATTTTACACAATCGCACACAACTATTAAAGCAAAGATACATATTCTAAGTTAAGATCAAATAGCACCAAGCTTCGATCCGATCAAGTTTGACACTTTAGTCAACTGGTTAAAAGACTGACTTTGGAATCTGATTGATCAAAACTGGTTTTTCACACGGGTAAAACTTAGCTTCCGCACATCAGTTAAACTGATAGTTACCGAACTGATCTGCCTTCAGGCGATTAGTAAGTTGGTTATCGATCCAAACCGATTCACTTCGCACTCGATCGAAGCTAACTTCTTTCACACCGATCAAGACAAAAGTTTTTCGAAGTCTATTCACCCCTCCCTATAGACTTTTGCCCTCACAAAAAACCGTTCGGGACCTACAAGTGGTATCGGAGCGGTGGTTCTACTGCACAATCGGCTTGAGTATCATCGATTCTTGAGGAAGAATCTTTGTGGTTATTTGAACAGATCTTGAAAAACCATTTTTAAAACTCATTCGTTTTTCCAAAATCACTCAGCATGGATAATACCTCCCAGATGTATCATGATCTGCCAAGCTCTCAATTGATGAGTATGCAGATTGGGCCATTTATATGTGCAACCATCTAGGTTCGATTAGTGGCGAGAATGATGGAAGTCATTGAAAGAGGACCCATCATCATATATTACGACAACCCCGCGGTTGGAGGAGATCCGGACTTTTGCCCCTGAAGTCTTGTACGAAAAAGCCCACCCTTGATGGATGCAGAGGAAAGGAAATCAGATACTCTAGATACAATCGCCAGCATATTATCATGAAAACGATGGACAAGGTCACCAAGGAAAAGATTAAATATCTCAAAATCTGCGAAAGCAATGTGGGATACTCTAAATGAGATATCACGAAGGAAATGATCGGATCAAAGACAAATAGTCTACAAGTTTAACCGGTGAAGTTCGAAAAATCAAGATGCTTTCAAACGAGACCATCAAAGAACTCGATGGAAGGATTACTTTGTCAGTGAATAAGCTACGAGAACTTGGTAGAGAGATGTCAGACAAGGACATCAACTACAAGATCTTAAGATCCCTCACCAAGAAATGGGATATGAAAGTCACGGTAATCAAGGATTGCCAAGACATTTCAAAGATGAAGCCGAGTAGCTTGTTCTTAAGCCTTAAAAGCTCACGAGTTCGATTTAATTGAAAGAGGACAAGCGAGATGAAGATGAGGTGCCCACCAAGCCTCAACTTCCAAATCGATTCGCGTTTAAGGCAACCAACAAAGCAGATCAAAGGCCAATGAACTCATTGGAAACATCGTAAGTCGAAGCGAACAGATCGCTCGCTTACCAAGAAACTAGAAAAATCAAATATTCAACTTGGTAAGTATCGAAGATTCTATAAAGATTATCAACATAGCCGAGGAAGAGATAGGAGATCAGCCAACGGATCTCCGTAAAGAACTAGATCGATGATCGAAGAGATCACAGAGAAGAAAAGAAAAGAGATAATCTAAATAATGAGAGAAGAGATAATCGATCCGAAAGAAGGAGCTCGACTACTATCGAAAAGGAAGTCACCGATAGATCATACAGACGAGTGATTCACCGAAGAAAAGGTTCCGTGGATCAAGGAGCGTGCTTCAACCGTGAGAAGCCAGTCACTACAAATAAGCAGATTGCGCCTGCACTGACGCCAAAAGAAAGGGAAGAAAAGAGGAATGAAGAGAGCAACGCGTTACAGGACGACGTAAAAGTCATGGTTGTCGACACATCCGAATCGACGATTCCTATCCGCCCTCCGAGGATTCTCGGATACTCCTCTCGAGAAGATTTCGCTCCGATAAGCAAAGGCTTGTTGACTTCTATGAGAATGAAGATCCGATATTCTCTTCGGATGATGATGAGATCTCGTTTTAATGGCCAAGGAGGACCAATCTGAGGTAACCTCCAAACCTTCTCTTTTGTTCTTTTACACTCGCTATCATTAGCACACCGCCGGGAGATTGACTGCAGCTCTACTCGAGCAATTGCTTGATGATCTCTCCAATGCAAGAGACACTTATGATATAGTGGAAGTTTAAAATGACAAGCTAAGGATCGAAATAATCGACTTTTGTTAAAGAGAACGATCTCAAGAAAGCTATCGAATCGAAATCTCAAATAAATCGCCGTAGGCAACCGAGGAACTTAACATTCGAAAGTTAAGTCTTCGATCGGAGAAGCGGATCAAAGATCGACTAGCAATTAACAAACAAAGAAGTCGATGACTTCAAAATCCTTCAAAGCTAAATTTGATGAGCTATTCCGATTTGCATGAGAGTCTAAAAATCTTCCGAGGATAATTTGCGCAAAGAAAATAGAGGTTTTACAAAATCTTCTAAAACTGTTCAAGATATGAACACCCATTTTTGAACAACGATTAACAAGAAGGGACTTGGGTATGAGAACCCTTCCACATCCTCAAAAGCCCCGGTTGATTCACCTCAAAAAGGTGTAATCGACGAAGTTTCGACAAAGATACACCAAAAGCCAAACTTGTATCTAATAAGGAAAAAAGACCCGGTTGAGCGGGTAAAAGTGCCTAACCGTAACGGGAACCGAAATGGACCCCAACTGGTAAAGCATCAGCCAAGGAATCAACAAAAGAATCCAGTTCTTCTGAAGAGACCTCAACCTGATCAACAGATCAGGTATCAGAAAAGACAACCTGTAAAAGGGAAGTCTAATCTGAGACCCAATCAAGGTCAGCTGCCGAATAAGCACGCTTTAGGTAAACTGCAAAAACCATCTATGCCAAAAAGATATGAATCTTTTGATGGTAGCAGTCGTACCTACCCCTATAATCAAAAACCTAGGGCTGCTGCACCTGAGCCACACTGGAAGAAAAGAAGACAAACAGAAAAGATAAATCTCAAGTCTTCTAAGTCACCCAAGGCTCACACTAATAATTATACCAATCAGAAAGCATATAAAGATACGTATGATTATGTTGATAGGTATGGGAGACAAATCAGGCCTTCTGATCTAACTGATCACAATAGAAGTGCTCTGTTTGTATGGATCCCCAAAACCAAACCTAACCCCTCAGGACCCAATCCAAAAGGGGTACCTAAAGCCCGATTTGATTGCGTGTTCAAGGGGTCCGCCAACAAAGGAGGTGTCAGCAACTATCTGGTACATCGATAGTGGATGCTCAAGGCACATGATTGGAAGTAAACACCTCCTCAGCTCTTACATAGAACAGAAAGGCCCGCGTGTACTCTTCGGTGATGATAACTTTGGTTATACCAAAGGATTCAGAACCTTAGAGAATGATGATGTCTGGTCGATTGGAGTCTCGATGTCGAAGGTCTAAAGCATAACCTATTATAAGTTTCACAATTTCAAGACAACGGATTCAAATTGAGTTCTCGATGATCAATGCACTATAAAAAATCGAGCCACTCAACAAATTTTGCTAATCGGTTCAAGGAAAGGGATGGTCTACATACCTAGAGATTGAACAGTTGCCCAAGAAATACATGCCTAATTGTTAAGAGTTCCAAAAGTAGCAGTTGGCTCTGGCACAAAAGAATGAGTCATCTGAACTTTAAAACTCTTAATAAGATAGCAAGGATGTCTCTAGTGGAAGGTCTTCCGAATGAAGTATTTTCAAAGGATCAGACATGTGTTGCATGTCAGAGGGGAAAACAGGTCAAAGCTTCATTCAAGGGAATTCTGGACCCAAGATCCAAAGAGAGTATTGCAAACCGCCTCATATGGATCTATTTGGACCCGCCACACCGGTCGATCTCGTGACGAAATATACTCTGTAATCGTGGATGATTATTCCAAGTTTACATGGGTTATATTCTTACATAAGAAGAATGAGACGACAACGAAGATACCCGAGCTGCTTAAAAGATTACAAAATGAGAAGGGTGTCAGTGTAGTAAAAATCAGATCAGATAAAGGTACAGAATTTCTGAACTCTTTTATAACTGATTTTTGCTCTAAGTTTGGTATACAACATGAGACATCAGCTGCAAGAACGCCACAACAGAATGGAGTAGCAGAACGGAGAAACAGAACACTCAAAGAAGTTGCTCGCACGATGTTAGCTGAACATGCAATACCAAGCCGTTTATGGGCAGAAGCAATCAACACTGCATGTCATACTCAGAACAGATGTCTTCTGACTAAGGCTCACTACAAAACACCCTATGAATCGTGGAAGGGCGTAAAACCTCGTGTTTTTTACTTCCATGTTTTTTTGAGTGTAAGTGTTTCATACACAACAATGGGAAGAGTCAGTTGAAGACCTTTGAGGCCAAGTCAGATGAGGGTATATTCGTAGGATATTCCTCATCTAGCAAGGCTTTCAGGGTTTATAACAAACGAACCCTAGTTGTGGAAGAAACACCCCATGTAGTCTTTGATGAAGCATCTTCTGAACAAGAGAAATCTGCCTCAGAACAAGATGTACCTGATCAACCAGTACCTGATGCTCAGAAAATGGATCAGCTAACGATCAAGGAAAAAGGATCGACATCGTAATAAAGATACATTCCGGATCTAGGCGATTCACCGATCAATCGGATCCTAAGGTACGAAAAACTCGCCGATGAAGAAGCCGCATACCGGTGACAAATATCAACCAAACCATCCGGTTCGGGGGAACACTGAAGTTCCCATTTAACGGACATCGGCACATGATGAGTCCAACATCAGCTGAGACGTGTTCTTATCAAGTGGATCATAACTCTGCACCATTCCCAATCGCTAGTAATGAATCTTTATCGAAAATGGATGATGTTCTCCAAACCGATGCAAATCGTAATGTAAGGACTGGATAACCAGGTCATCCAACCGATCCGATCATAGGAGACCCATCCGATAGAGTTAAGACTAGACATCGATTGGTGAAAGTGCCATGTATTCTTTGTTATCCGCCTATGAAGGAACCAACAACAAAGAGAGGAAGCTCTACAAGACGCAAGTCGGATTCTAGCCATGCGAATGAGCCGAACAGTTCGAGAAAAAATCAAGTTTGGGAACCGGTGGACGCACTAAATCATCAAGACATAATTGGCACGGCGGGTTTTCAAGAACAAGAGAGATGAGAAAAATGTCATAACCAGAAATAAGGCAAGACTTGTTGCTAAGGGGTATTCACAATCGAAGGAATTGATTATGATGAGACCTTTGCACCGGCCGCCGCTTAAAAGCCATTCGGGTTTTTAAGCATATGCTTCCCACGAGGGTTCACTTTGTGGTATCGATGGACGAAAGAGTGCATTCTTAAACGGGGTACTAGCAGAGAATTTTTATGTCAAACAACCTCCGTGCTTTGAAAAGGGCAACCAAGTGTACCGTTTAAGAAAAAGCTCTTTATGGCCTGAAACAAGCTCCTCGAGCTTGGTATGATACACTCTCTCAGTTCTTGATAGACAGTGGGTTCACTAAAGGAACATAGGACAGAACCTTATTCAGAATAGAAGATGGAGAAGATATTTTGATGGTTCAGATCTACGTGGACGACATCATCTTCGGATCTCCCAACAAGAGTCTATGTGAAAGATTCAGCAAACTGATGCAAGAGAAGTTCGAGATGTCCATGATGGGGCAGATGAGTTACTTTCTGGGTCTACAAGTAAAACAAAGTACAGAAGGGATATTCATTTGCCAAGAAAAGTACACTAGGAATTTATTGGCTAAGTTTGGAGTTCAAAACTGTAAGGAAGCCAAAATTCCTATGATGACTGGATTCAAGATGGATCCGTATGAGGATGGTCGAAAAACAAATCGAAAAAGAATATAGGGCTCTCATTGGATCCTTACTATACCTGACTGCCAGCAGACCAGATATCACTTTTGCAGTAGGTGTATGTGTCAGATTTCAGGCAAATCCAATGCAAAGCCACCTAGAAGCAGCTAAGCGGACTCTGAAGTATCTGAAGGGGACAGTAAACCTTGGTTTATTTTACCCATCAGATGATAATCTAGAGCTTAGTGGGTATTCTGATTCTGATTATGGAGGTTGCAAGATTGACAGAAAATCAACCTCGGAACATGTTAGTTTTAGGAAGTAAACCGATCTCGTGGTTTTCAAAAGCGGCACATCGATTCATGATATCTACTATCAAGCGAGAATATATGGTCAGCAGAAGTCGTTGTTCCCAACCTCCGCTTAGTCGGCGGTGAGGATTATAACATTGTAGCTAAGAATGTACCTATATTCGTGATGATAATAGTGCTATTACAATCACTCGAATCTCGTTCTACATACAAGATGCAAGCATGTGGATGTCGGACACCATTTTATAAGAGATCATGTTGAAAAGAAGAATATCGAAATGGAAAAGATTCACACCGATTTACGAAAGTCGATATTCTAACCCACCACTAGCCGAGATCGATTCGAGAGAATTATGCAATGAGCTAGGGCTTCGGATCTTGGAGAAAAAAGCACCTAAAAATGCTTGATGGATTGTTCTCGAAACCACCGGTTAAGAGACTAACCAGTTAAGAGGAATCAGTTGAGTTTGGTATCTCAACTGATCAGAAGATCAGTCAAGGAACTGATATGAGAAGTCGATCAGATTTACAAATTTGTCAGATTAAAGAAACTGATCGGATTAAAGGTTTATCAGATTAAAGGAAACGCTCAGATTAAAGGATTATCCGATTAAATCAATTAAGTTATTTCTCTTTTATAAGTCGATTAAGTTGACATTCAACAAGCAAGATTCACAAGATTAAAGCTTACATCGCATAAGAAAACAGGCAATTTACACAACAATGGAATAATAGAAATTTTCATTGATAATGACCCGAAGGTCAGGTTTACATTACAAGTTACAAGTACAAGAGGACCCGGAGGTCAGTACATAAGTCATAACCGAAAACCCTAAACCTATAACCCTAAACCCTCATCCTAACCCTAGAAGAGGGGGAGAGAGAGAGATTTTAAGATCTCATGCTCCCATTTTCCCCCACTTAACAAGGGTAAGAAGGCTTTGAAAGAATCCTAAAGCCTCTCGCTGAAGCTAAAACCAATGGAGCGAGAGAGGCCTTGATAGGATTTCTAAGCCAGGAGCCCTTAGACCAAGTCAATGGGCTCTCCAAATTAAAATGGAGCACATGTGCCAAGAAAGTGGTTCAAAGACCTTATGGGCACATGTGTTACATGCAAAAATTGAGTTGATATCACGAAGATCTTTGTTGTCCGATCCGCACCGTATATCAAACTCATGTTTTATATCGATCGAGTCTATTGATGCTAGTTCCATCATCTCGATAGACACACAAGGTGCATACGGTTAGGAGAAGTGTCTTCTCGCCATGCACAAAGAGATCCGCCGCCTTTGGTGGTAGAGAAGCTTAGCAACAATTGTATGTGAAATCTTTGATGACGATGAAAAACAATTGATAAAGGACACACAGGGGTTGATTTGAGAAGCTGAAATCATTGAAAAAGGGGTAAAGGTGTTTGCCGGAAGTTTCACCGGAAATAAGGGTTCACCAGAATACATGATTTTACAAAGAAGATAAGTATGGTGAATGGGTTATGTTGTGTAAAACATTGGTCCAATTTATAGAGGCCAAGCAAGGGTGCAAATGCAAATTTGATTTCAAAAAGCCTTTTAGAGAAATTTGCATCACAAGGACATCGTGTAGGAATCACGCGACTGATAATTGGATAAATTTACGGCGGATTGACATATCGAAATATTCAGACTATAATTACGCATGTCAAATCGTGCCAACTTAGAGAATAGAGACTACTATTCTAGACTAAGTTTTGGCGGTAACACGTATCCCAAGAATTGGCTTGATCTGAGAAGAATCAGATTAGGTCAACTGAAATCTGATTACATACAAAACTGATCAGATGAGGAAGATCAGTTGAGCTTAATATCTCAACAAATCAGATATATATATCAGTCTATGAGAAAAACAGAAATATCAGTTGAAGGGGGAACTTCAACTGATCAAGGAGGATCAGAAAAGGGAAATCAGACGCAAAGTGAAGCAGATCAGTTGAAAAGAACAGTTGGGAAATTATAAGGATTAGGCAGAAAACTAAGATCAACAAGTGGAATCAACAACTACAAGTGGTATTGACTGATTACAATATCAGTCAACCAGATATGCTTTTCTGTTTCCTTGTTTATTGCTTACTTATTTGATCTTATCTGATATTATTTGCCTTACTGTACTCATTACCTTTTGTGACGTATTTCCTGCAAAACATTTAATGCGGACGTGGGGTACTTGTATTAATTGCTACAAAATGTGCTTTTAAATCCAAAAGGTATTCGTACGTGCTTTTCCTGACCATACGATCAAAACCGCTTAATCTGGATCGTTTAATCTTTTCAAACGGTTGATCTTCCAATCTCGTTTTTCCCTCCTCCTTATAAGTTTCATCAAAACCCTACCAGAGTTTTCTTATTCTCAAAAAATTTGCGATTTATTCTCTGAAAACTCAAATTACCTTTCTGTGATTCAAGTGTTTTCCTGCGATTCAAACTCATTTTCTGAAAAATTGAATCTGGTAATTTCTGGTTATTTGATGTTTTTCTTTTTCAAAATCCTTTGATCATATAGATTATGTCTATGTGTTATCCTGCGATATGCCTTATCTTTTCATGTTATCCGTATGTGTTTATCGATTACTAGGCCTGTGAATAAGTCTGATAATCTATACATGATATCTTTATGTATATGCACAATTTTAATCGAGTCTATCTTGTTGTAGATGGCCACTCACGGAATGGGAAAGATAATGTGCAACTATGCTGATCTAGCGACAAAGATTGTCGATGACAAATTCGTACAATTTGGTGTTACGCGGGATCCAGAATCCATGGAAGTGGAACAAATCCTGAAGAAAGGAGGCCTTGAGAAATTCTGTGCTGCTCACTGCAATCCAGTGATGCAATATGAAGCACTCGAATTCCTAAGGAACTTGAAGGTGGATACGAACACTCCTGGAGATGAACTGATCTCTTTAGTCAACGGAGAGGAGATCAGACTGACGAATGCTGACATATCTCGTCTGCTTCAAACGCCCAAAGGATCTAATCTCGCCAAGCAAGACTACAGGGAGAATGAAGATGAGCCGATCGAAACGAACTCTTCAGGAAGTGACAAACATCGGATCGCAGTTTTGTCGATCCGATGCTAAAAGGAAATACCGATCGTTGTTTGACATATTGTCAAAAACAATCATGGGTATTTCATTCAAATTTCGATGCTCTAACATCCGTCAAACTGATAAAGATGTTCAAGATAATTGATGAAGCCAAGAACATCAATTGGCATGGCTTCCTGAAGGCCATTCTACTCCAAGAACATGAAAATTTTGGAGTTAATGAATGGAGGCAGGTCTATCTGAAGAAGAGGATCAGCAATCTCAACAAGGTTGCAGTTATCTTGAAAGACAAACTGCCAAATGCTGAATGGGACCAGAATGGACTGAAGTCCTACAAGGCCTTCCTCACAACAACTTCAGCTATATATGGGCCACCTGATGATGATATGCGGCCCACTCCTCCAAAGGTGAAGAAAGGAAAAACCAAGGAGGCAAATTTCGCCTACACCAGATGCTCCCCAAAAGAAGAAAAAGAAAACCGTGAAAGGCTCAAGAGAAGAGGCCGAAGAAGGCAAAACAGGCCTCCATGACTCTGTTTCTGGAAGATGAGTCAGATGACGAAGGAGCGCCAGATCAGCCTGATGCGGCACAGAGATCAGGAGAAAAATCAGACAGGCAGGCTTCTCAAGCTGAGAGCTCGCCAGAACATTCTGAGGAAGGAGCAAGAGACGAACGATCTCCTTCTCCTCAAACTCGAGCTGATTCACCGCTCAGACTTCCGCTCATCGAAAGCATGTTTCTCCTTCTCTTCCACCTGTCCGCGAACCTGAAACTACATCAGTTCGCGAACCAGAAAGCTTACCTGTTGCAGAGCCGGACGTAATTGCTTCGACAACAGAACCTCTGCAGGTCGAGCCAATCAGCCAACTTCCGCCTACTCAAGCACCACCAGAACCCTCTACATCTCATCAACCGGAATCTGGTCGATCTGAACAAATAATTCCTGAGTCCAGATCATCCAAGACCATCACCGGGAAAATGGTCAGGATGCAAATTGAACAAGATATTGATGCGATGTATCCAGAGCTGGTAGCCCATCCTGTTATCAGAGAGGAAGTTATGGAGATCCTCACATGGAAAGATCTCCGGTTAAAGAGCTTCTCAGACTTTATGATGATTATAGAACAGATGGGAGGTGCTGATGAATTTGCGTTTTTTGATTTCGATATGAAGAAATCGCTCATAGGATCACCACCGAGCCGATAAATCGATGAATCAATTAAAGCTCGATCCACGCGGGAAGTTCGGTTGATGAACAAGGCGAATCGAGATCGGCCAAGAAGCTCTGAAGGAGATATGCTATGAAGGATCGCGGAGTCGCCGATGATAGTGGAACTGTGCCGCAGTTCATGACCAACCACGGAGGCACAAACAATCAAAATGCAGATCAAGTTACGATACCATTCCTACATCTCACATCACCGCTGATCAACTTCAGGAGATCAGATCATGTCTCAAAGATCTCCTGAAAGAAGAAGTTGAGGGAGTGATAGCTGATCAGAGGCAGATTGGCCTCAAAGAAATAACAGATCAAAGGGAATTGACTATTTCCCAGTTGAGGCAATAAAAGATCGGTTCTCCCCAAACTGTGACCACCGTGGTTCTGCCCGAACTTATAAAATCGGGTTGATGACAAACTAATTCAGGTGGATCAACAACAAGTTTTTTTTTAATTGCTCACCGAAAAGCTAGAACCCATGTAAAGAGAAACTTGACAAACTAATTCTTACACTCTCTATCGCCATGGAATCTGGCAAAACCGAAATGATCTCAAGGTTCAAGATCTAACCGCTCAAGCTCAAGGTTTATCTGCTTGCAGATCTCAACAGGGCTATATCGATCGACTTTTTGGTTCTCGACCTCCCACCTCACCGCTTTTTTTTGATCAAACCAAAAAGGGGAAGGACAGAGGAGAAACCAACCGACAAGATCGTAACAACAGAAGACCCGATTCGAGACGGTTGAATCTTATGGACAAAGACTAGACCATCCGGATCTTTTTTGCTAACGAAATTTAAAAAAAGATGGAAAAGTCAAAGGCAAGAAAGGTCACTTCTTGGTCTTTGGGACATCACAACTTGTACCATCCACTCGGACTAAGAAAATCACAAGAAGCACAAATAGCCAAATTCAGTCGATAAGAAATCGGCCGAGAAACCGGCCCAAAAGAACAGAGTTGTGGAAGAAGCCCAATAAGTGAAGAAGAGAGAAGGGCGTAAAAAATTAGCAGAGGCGTAAGATCCGAAGAAGAAATTCGATCAAGGGCGAAGAAAGGAAAGGCCGAAAATCTGCATGCGTAACCTCGGTTGCCGCAAGAGTTGATGAGATCATTCCAAAAACTGCCGCATTACACGCCGATAGGTTTGAGGAATGGAATAAGATCGAAGCGAATGGCTTCGGATGCCTTTTGTTCGGATCTTGTTCCACAAGAAGAATCTCCGGATCTTTGAATTCCTCAACCGGTTGGAAAACAAACATCCGTTTTTTCTCAAGTATCTAGAAAATGAGGCCAAGATAATCAATGTAAAAATATCTCGCCAAGAGTATGATCATTGGATTACTCAAGAAGGCGGATGGCTCATTTGACAGACCGCATTTCAGAGATTCTATTTTGACATCCTGAGCAAAACGCGGCATAACTGATCCTCGGCAGGTCAATGATGTCAAATGGAAACTTTATCAGATTTTCAACGTCCCTCAAGATCAAAGAGAGATGTCAGAAGGATACAAGCCTAAAGAGTGAAGAATCAGAAGACCTCTCAGATCACCGCTTTTTTAAATTCAAACTTTTCTCGATGTAACATGTAATCGACTATCTAATGAGAAAAGTTTATTTTCTGATCCTAAGACAAAATCTCATTGTCTTCTGATTATGTGCTCTTTATTGTTCTATATTTATCAACTGTGATTGGTTTCTCATAGTGTTTTGGTTTCATCAAAAAGGGGGAAATTGTTGGGAAATTTAGAGTTTTGATGAAAGTTCTAAAACACATGTAATAGGACCAAATCGGACACATTAGGTGATCGATGTTTATATTACCGTTTATAGAATACCGATTGATAATTATCAGATAGAACAACCGATGTAATAGATATGTCACATATTGAGGGGAACCTCAATATGTATAGGTCGATCCAAGATCCAAAGAATAGCCGATATCCGATGCGGGCGAGAATGCAAGAGAAGAACGAAGATCGATCGATCCGATCAAGTCGATATCTCACCAAGTCACGAAGCTCAAACTCGTAATACTTGAAGATCGATGACTTACGTAAGATCGGACCGTAAGACCTACATCACCGAGTCCGCGCTAGTTGAAGTTAAGTCAACCGCACCGAAGACTCCATCGGTAGATCGATCGACTTTGATCGATCGGTCACCACCAGTGAAAATCGATGTTTCACCAAATCATACGCCAATGATCCGAACAAGAAGAATGTCAAACTTAGTTGGAAGAACAACACCGAAAAGTCGCTCATAACCAATAAGAACAAGACACGATGATCGAGCCCGGCAATTACGGATTTGGTGCTTTGCTTCTCCAACGGCTATAAAAACACTATTCACACTTTCGCCATGCCATTTCAAGACGCCACATCAATCCTCGCAGCCTACCAAATATAGCCCGAAATTCAAATTGCTCTCCAACGGCTCTTTGATTTTGAGGTCTATAAATATGGGATCACACTTCAGAGTGAAGATACGGAAAACCCTAAAACGATCAAGAAGCTCAAGCTATAATCGATTTCATACGAAGAACACGAACAAGAAGATTATTTTATTAAGTGTTCATCCCATAAGTTCTTAGCATAGAAATTTTTTCATCTAAATTGATAGGCTATCTTAAACACTAGAAAATATTTCATAGTTGGAACCAAAACAATCTTATCCAAACCCAAAGTTAGGTTAAGTTGTTTAGCGATTCGGACTAGGGTTTCTAGTTACGATTTACGGGATCGGTTGAGTGAGAACTCTTTAAATATCTGTCTTGTCTTGTGTTGGACTAACACAAAAATCTAAGTCCATTGGTTTAATTGGTGCCCTTGTGATAGGGAAGAGTGGACGTAGGGACCGGTTTGTCCGAACCACTATAAATCTTGTGTGCCTTTACCGCTTTGATTAACATTTACACAATCGCACACAAACTATTAAAGCAAAGATACATATTCTAAGTTAAGATCAGCTAGCACCAAGCTTCTGATCTGATCAAGTTTGACATTTTAGACAACTGTTTAAAAGACTGACTTTGGAATCTGATTTATCAAAACTGGGTTTTCACATGGGTAAAACTTAGCTTCCGCACATCAGTTAAACTGATAGTTACCGAACTGATCTGCCTTCAGGCGATTAGTAAGTTGGTTATCGATCCCAAACCGATTCACTTCAGACTGATCAAAGTAACTACTTTCACACCGATCAAGACAAAGTTTTTTCAAGTCTATTCACCCCACCTCTCTAGACTTCTGCCCTCACAAAACCCGTTCGGGACCTACAGTATGGATCTTTTCCATTCTGATATTCTTCTTTTCAACATGATCTCTTATAAAATGGTGTCTGACATCCACATGCTTGCATCTTGTATGTAGAACAGGATTCTGAGTGATTGCAATAGCACTATTACTTTCACAGAATATAGGTACGTTCTTAGCTACAATGTTATAATCCCTAAGCTGCTGACTAAGCCAGAGCAGTTGGGAGCAACAGCTTCCTGCAGCCATATATTCTGCTTCAGTAGTAGATGTCGCAACTGATGTCTACTTTTTTGAAAACCATGAGATCAGTTTACTACCTAAAAACTGACATGTTCCTGAGGTTGACTTCCTGTCAATTCTGCAACCTCCATAATCAGAATCAGAATACCCACTAAGCTCTAGATTATCATCCGATGGGTAAAATAAACCAAGGTTTACTGTCCCCTTAAGATACTTAAGAATCCGCGATAGTCGCTTCCTGTGTGGCTTTGCATTGGATTTGCCTAAAATCGCACATACACCCTATCGCAAAAAGTGATATCCGGGTCCTGGCGGCGGTCGGTATAGTAAAGATCCAATGAGAGCCCTATATTCTTTCTGATTAGTTTTCTGACCATTCTCATCTGGATCCATCTTGAATCCAGTCATCATAGGAATTCTGGCTTCCTTACAGTTTAGAACTCCAAACTTAGCCAATAAACTCCTAGTGTACTTACTTTGTCGTCGATGAATATCCCTTCATATTTTGCTTAACTTGTAAACCCATAAAGTAACTCATCTGACCCATCATGGACATCTCAAACTTCCTTGCATCGAACTTTTGAACTTTTCACATAAACTCTTGTTGGGAGATCCAAAGATGATGTCATCCACATAAATCTGAACCATCGAATATCTCCTCCATCTTTTATTCTCGAATAAGGTTCTCATCCCACTATTCCTTTAGTGAAACCACTGCCTATCAAGAACGAGAGAGTGTATCATACCAAGCTCGAGGAGCTTGTTTTCAGCCATAAAGAGCTTTTTCTTAAACGGTACACCTGGTCGACCTTTTCAAAGCCTGGAGGTTGTTTAACATAAACTTCCTCGCCTAGTACCCCGCTTAAGAATGCACTCTTTACATCCATCGATACACAATAAACCCTCTCGTAGGCGATATGCCGAAATAGCGAATGGCTTCGGTGCGAGCGGCGGTGCAAAGGTCTTATCATAATCAATTCCTTCTGATTGTGAATACCCCTTAGCAACAAGTCTTGCCTTATTTCTGGTTATGACATTATTCTCATCTCTCTTGTTCTTGAATACCCACTTTGTGCCGATCACATCTTGATGGGTTGGTCATCCACCGGTTCAAACTGATTCCTTTCAAACCTGTTCCGATTCTTCTTGCATGGCTAGAATCCAGTTTGCATCTTGTAGAGCTTCTTCTACTTCAGTTGGTTCCTTCAAAGACAGATAACAACAATACATGGCACTTTCACCAATCTAGTGTCTAGTTTTGACTCTATCAGATGGGTCTCTGATAATCAGATCAGTTGGATGACTGGTTACCCAAGTCCTTCTTTTCTGATTTGCATCAGTTTGGAGAACATCCTCCTCCTCTGATAGTAGTTCATTACTAGTGATTGGGAGTGGTGCAGAATTATGATCCATTTGACATGGACAAGTCTCAGCTGATGTTGGACTCATCATGTGCTGATGTCTGTCCGTAGGAACTTCAGATGTTCCCCCTGAACCAGATGGTTCAGTTGATACTATCTCAGCTGTACCAGCTTCTTCATTGACAGTTATACTTACCTTAGGGTCTGATTGACCTGGTGAATTAGCAAGATCTGGAATATACACTGTTACGTGTTCTGATCTTTTTTCTTTGATACTTAGCTGATCCATTTTCTGTGCATCAGATACCGGTTGATCTGGTACTTCTTGTTCTGAGGCAGATTTCTCTTGTTCAGAAGATGTCTCATCAAAGACCACATGAGGTATTTCTTCCACAACTAGGGTTCGCCTGTTGTAAACCCTGAAAGCCTTGCTGGATGAGGAATATCCTAAGAATATACCCTCATCTGACTTGGCCTCAAAAGTCTTCAACATAATCTTCCCATTGTTGTGTATGAAACACTTGCACCCAAAAACATGGAAGTAAGAAACACGAGGTTTTCTGCCCTTCCACAGTTCATAGGGTGTTTTGTAGTGAGCCTTAGTCAGAGAGCATCTGTTCTGAGTGTGGCATGCAGTATTGATGGCTTCTGTCCAGAAACGGCTTGGTGTTGCATGTTCAGCTAACATAGTGCGAGCAACTTCCTTGAGTGTTCTATTTCTCCGTTCTGCTACACCATTCTGTTGTGGCGTTCTTGCAGCTGATGTCTCATGTTGTATACCAAACTTAGTGCAAAAATCAGTAATAAAAGAGTTCAGAAATTCTATACCTTTATCTGATCTGATTTTCACTATACTGACACCCTTTTCGTTTTGTAGTTTCTTGAAAGCGGCTCGTATCTTTGTTGTTGGCTCATTCTTCTTATACAAGAATACAACCTGTAAACTTGGAATAATCATCCACGATTACGGAGTATATTTGTGTCCGCCGAGATCGACCGTGTAATAACGGGTCCAAATAAGTCCATATGGAGCGATTCTTGCAATACTCTCTTTGATCTTTGGTCCAGATTCCCTTGAATAAGGCTTTAACCTGTTTTCCTTTCTAACATGCGACACATGTCTGATCCTTAGAGAATACCTCATTCGGAAGTCCCTCAACCAAAGACATCCTTGTTATCTTGTTAAGATTTTTAAAGTTCGATATGACTCATTCTTTTTTGTCTTTGAGCCAATCGCTACTTTTGGAACTCTTAACAATCGAGCATGCATTTCTTGGACAACTGTTCCAATCTGGCCAGATAAATCGTACCTTTCCTTGAACCAGCTTAACAAGATCCGTTGAGTAGCTCGATTCTTGATAGTACAATCGATCGACGAGAACTCAACACCGAATCCGTTGTCGCAGACCAGTGAAACCGATAATGAGTTATGCTTTAAACCTTCGACATACGAGACTCCAGTAACATGTACATCATCATTCTCTAAGGTTCCGAATCCTCTGGTAAAACCAAAGTTATCATCACCAAAGAGTACACGTGGGCCTTCTTGTTCTGTATAAGAGCTAAGGAGATGTTTGTTTCCAGTCATATGCCTTGAGCATCCACTATCGATGTACCAGATAGTTTCTTGTACACCTTCTTTGTTGGCCAAACCCACGCGAACCTGCAATCAAATCAGGTTTTAGGTACCCCTTTTGGATTGGGTCCTGAGGGGTTAGAGTTGGTTTTAGGGATCCATACAAGCGGGGCACTTCTCATTATGTCGGATAGATCAGAAGGCCTGATTTGTCTCCCATAAACATCTACATAATCATACATCTCTTCATATGCATTCTGACCAGTATGGTTATTTGTGCGAGCCTTGGGTGAATCAGAAGACTTGAGATTTTTCCTTGCAATTTGTCTTCTTTTAACCCAGTGGGGCTCAGGTGCAGCATCCTTAGGTTTCTGATTATAAGGGTAGGTACGACTGCTATCATTAAAAGATTCATATCTTATTAGCATATCTGGTTTCAGCAGTTTACCCTTGACTTGCCTGTTAGGCAGCTTGACCTGATTAGGTTTCAGATCAGATTTCCCCTTTAGAGGTTGTCTTTTCTGATACCTTAATCTGCTGATCAGGTTGAGGTTTCTTCAGAAGAACTGTGTTGGTCCCGATTTGAAAAACCCATGTGCGCGGAAAATACCATGTAATGCATATAAAACAGGGGTGAGGGCAGAGTGATTCCAATTTTTTGCGTTTTAGGCTCATGTGTTGTGTTTTGCTTATAATCGAATACATATGGCAAGTAAGAACATAAAGCAGTAAAGAACACACGATTTTATAGTGGTTCGGAGTCCAACTCCTACATCCACTCTTCCCTTTCAGCAGGGGCACCTACTTAACCGACTGGACTTAGTTTACCGTGTTAGTCCAACACCCAACATATGTTTACCGAGTTCACACTCAAACGCGACTTATCACCCTCACGGGATTGCCTACCCTCCCTTTCGGGATTGCTAGATGTTTACCGAGTTCACACTCACCTACAAACTTATCCTTTCAAACTGATTTGGGTATGGTTTGTTTGGTTTCCAACTAGGTTGAGATTTTCCCTTACATTTGTTTAGCCTCAATGCTAAGGATGGGAAAATCTCTCTAAGCTTAGGATATTACATTTGTGCTTAGATCTAGGGTAGAACACTCTTGAATATATGCGTGTATTTCTTGCTCAGTGTTCTATGGTGGAAATGCTAGATGATTTGGCTTTTTGGATGTTTCACGCATTTCCCACACTTCCACGCTTAATAATGAAGGAAGAACTTGTATTTATAGTGTGGATTTGAACGTTACCGTTGGATGGAGTCACATTCAAATCCATACTATTCTGTAGCTTTTTTGCAGCTTTTTCAGGCTGGTTGTCTTCCTCTCATTGGTCCACGCCACCGAATTCTAACTTATATATTCTTGATTTCATCCGAGTCTCGGGATCTTGATTCTATCTAAGCTTTCGAGTTTATCCGCCTTCAGTTTATCTCGAGCCTTGAGTTCCTTGATTCACAGAGACTTTTCTTGGCGGACCTTTGTCCGATCGAGCATCTTGACACTCGGGCTTCTGAGTTCAAATCTCTTCCGAATCGGACATCGACCCTCGAGTCACTTTTACTTACTAAGCCTCAAATCACTTTACTTACTGAGCCTCAGATCACTTTTACTTACTGAGTCTCAGATCACTTTTACTTACTGAGTTTCAGATCACTTTACTCAGGCTATCTGATTTCTTCTTTGCTTGATCTGATCAGCTCGACTGATCAGATCACCACATCTTCAGGTCAACATCTCAGGATAGCATCAGGTCAATACATCAGGTTAGCATATCAGTTTATCATATCTGATCTCGATCACGCATCGATCTCGTCGATCTCCTTTCTTTCCTCTTCATATCGATCTCGATCACGTCTGATCTCGTCGATCTCACCTTCCTCTCTTCATATCTGATCTCGATCACGTCTGATCTTGATCAGTCTCATCTGCTCCTCTTCTGATCTGCAACCTTCTCTTCTGGGTTCTTATGTTGATTCCTCAGCTGATGCTTAATCAGTTGGGGTCCATTTCTATTCCCTTTCTGATTGGGCACTTGCTTTACTTGTTCAGCAGGTCTCTTTCCCTTATTAGATACAGATTTTGCTTTATGTGTATCTATATCAGAAACTCGTTTGATTACACCTTTTTGAAGTGAATCGGACGGGGCTTTTGAGGATGTAGAAAGGTTTTCATACCCAATTGCCTTCTTATTAGTTGTCATTCGAAAATAGTTGTTCATATCCTGAACGGTTTTTGAAGATTTCGTGAAAACCTGTATTTTTTTACGTAAACTATCCTCAGTTAATTTCAGACTCTCATGTAGTCGGAAGAGATCATCAAACTTGGCTTGTAGGATTTTAAAATCATCAGCTTGTTGTTTATTGATAGCTACCTGTTCCTTAATCTGCTTCTCCTGATTAGAAGAGTTAACTTTCAGAACTTTCAGTTCTTCAGTTATTTTCTAAGCAGCTTCAGCTGATTTTAGTTTAGATGTTCTACTGATAGCATTTTCCTTAACAAGCTGAGTATTTTCAATCCTTAGCTTATCATTTTCGGCTTCCACTACCGTATAAGTGTCTACTGCGTTAGAGAGATCATCAAGCAATTGCTCAGAATAGAGCTGCAAGTCAATCTCTCCAGCAGGTGTGCTAATCATAGCTGATGTGGAAATTGAAAGAGCAGAAGGTTTAGAGGTTACCTCAGATTGATCTTCCTCCTTAGCCATCAAACAGATTTCATCATCATAAGAGAATATCAGATCATCGTAGTGGTAGAAATCATCAGCGTTGCTTATCAAACAGAAATCTTCTACAGATGAGTAGCCTAAATCCTCAGAAGGCAGATAAGAATCATCAATTTCTGATGTATCAGCAACCATGGCTTTCCTGTCTCTATAGTGTTGCTCTCTTCTGTTCCGCTTCTCTTCTCTTTCTTTTGGTGTCAGGTCTGGGCAATCTGCGCTGTAATGACCTGGTTTCTCACAGTTGAAACATGCTCCATGATCCACGGAACTTCTTCTGCCAGGTGAGTCATTCCGTCTGTAGAATCTGTCAGGTGACTTACCTGTCTGATTGTAATCAGAATTTCTTCTCTTAGATATGTTGTCTCTTCTTTCATCAGACCGATCATCTATTTTCTTATCTTCTCTGCGATCCTTTCTGTGATCATCTCTTCGGTCATCAGATCTGGTCCTTTCTGGAGATCTGTCAGCTGGCCTCCTATCTCTTCCTCTGCTTTTTTGATAATCCCTGTAAAATCTACGATACTCATCAATGGAAAATTTATGCAAATCATGATACATACCCGAAGTATTATCCATGCTGATCGTGTGTTTGAAAATAGATGAGATTTGAAAAGGTTTTTCAAGATCAGTTCAAGTGACCACAAAGGTTCTTCCTCAAGAAGCGATGATATTCAAAGCCAGTGGTCTGGAGAACCACTGCTCTGATACCACTTGTAGGTCCCGAAAGGGTTTCGTGAGGGCAGAAGTCTAGAGGGGAGGGGTGAATAGACTTCTGAAAACTTTTTCGTGCAGATCAGGTGTGATTGCAGTTTGCCTGATCAGAGTGCAAGTGAATCAGTTTGGACTGATATCCAACTTACTAATCGCCTGAGGGCAGATCAGTTCGGTGTCTATCAGTTTAACTGATTGTGCGGAAGCTAGTTTATACCTCGTGTGAAAAACCAGTTTATAACAAATCAGATTCCTAAGCTGTTTACAATCAGATGACTATGAAGTCAAACTGATCAGATTAGTAGCTTGGTGCTAGCTGATCCTAACTCAGAATATGTATGCAGATTTAATCAAGTTGTGTGCAATAGTGTAAAGCAGTTAATCAAACAGGTAAATGCACACAAGATTTATAGTGGTTCGGACAACCAGTCCTACGTCCACTCTTCCCAATCACAAGGGCCACCAACTTAACCAACTAGACTTAGATTATTGTGTTAGTCCAACACATTACACCAACAGATATTTATAGAGCTCTCACTCAACCGATCCCAGAAATCAGAACTAGAAACCCTAGTCTGAAATCTTGCTAAACAAACTTAACCTAACTTTGGATTTTGGGTAAGATTTGTTGTTTGTTCCAACTTTGAAATCTTTCCTAGTATTTAAGTAGCCTATCACCTAGAGGATAAGATTTCTGTGCTAAGAACTATGGGATGAACACTTAGAAAAATAATCTTCAAGTTTGTGTTCTTCGTGCGGAAATTTTGCTATAGTATATGAGCTTCTTGATAATTTCCATCGTCCTCACTCTGAAGAGTAATCCTATATTTATAGACCTCGAAATCAAAGAGTCGTTGGAGAGCAATTTGAATTTCCGGCTATATTTGGTAGATTTGCAGGATTTTATGTGACGTGCTTCCAGGTATGGCATGACCGAAAGCGTGTATGTCGTTTTTCTAGCCGTTTGACTATGCAGCACCGAAATCCGTAGTGTCAGCTCAGGTCATACGTGTCTTGTTCTTATTGGTTAACAAGTACAGCATATCAGAGTTTGTTCACCAACTAAAGTTGGCATTCTTCTTGATCAGATTAACAACGTACGTCTTGGTGAAACATCAGTTACCACCTGGTGTGAGCTAACCTGATTAGTTATAACTGATCAGTCTACCTGATAGAGTCTTCTGATGCCAGTTGTCTTAGCTCAACTAGCATACTCGACTGATGTAGGTCTCTTGGTCTGATCTTTTGGTAGTCATCTGATCTTCAGGTCTTCTGAATTTGTGTTTCATGACTTCACCTGATTATCTTACTTTATAAGATCGTCTGATCTTCTGTCCTTCCCTGGCCTTCTAGCCTGTCGGACTTCAATTGATCTTTTGTTCTCAGCTGGTCTTTAGATCTGACCTATACATATTGAGTTCCCCCTCAATATGTGACCTATCTTATACATCAGTTGTTCTATACAATAAGTATCAACTGGTCATCTTACAACAGGTATTAAAAACATCAGTAAGCTAACAGGCCTGACTTGTCCTATTACATGTGTTTTAGAACTTTCATCAAAACTCTAAATTTCCCAACAAACCTCAATTTCTTCAGCTTGACTCCTTCCAGCAGTCAGGTCTATTGTGTGCTCGGCTGATCGTGCCTCAGCTGATGGGGACTGTGCCGCATCTCCCGTGTCAGCTTCATCGGCAGCTTCTTCAGATTCCTCTATAATTCATATCTATTTTGCTGTCCTCTCAGTATCAGCCATTTGTTCAAATATTTCCTCAATACTGATCGGACCCCCATCGCCAACCTCCTCTTCATCATCAGAATGTTGCATTTTCCGCATTGCTCGGCTGTATTTGACCATCTTGTGGGTCATCTCTCTGTGGATTGGGGTATCTGGCATACCCAACTATCTCGTGATCAACTCGGCTACTGCATCATCTGACAAGAGATCAGGAGCAGTCTCAACACCCGCAATCTTGCGCATCTGTAGCTCATATTCCAGAAAAGGATGGATTCCACCTTTCTGTTCAAGTACCGTTCCAAAGTCCTCAAACATCTTCAACCTGATATCCCTCCAGGTAAGCACATCTAGAACGGTGGCCTTAGCATCAGGCTTGAGAGTAAGATCTGGATATCTTTCCTCGACCATCTTCTCCAATCGTCGTCTGATGATTTTTTCAGTATAGGAAGTTTCTGCCTGTGGAGAAGATGATGGGAGTGGATGAGAAGATACAACGGATTCTGGCATGGCTTGTGCTGGCTCAACATATTCTGGAGCCTCTGGATCAGGTGAAGAGGCCTCCGCAGATGAAAGCGAAATCGATGAGGCGGTATGTCTCGAGTGAACTCGCAGGGTCCGTGGGCGATGGCTCCGCTTCGGCGGTGACTTTTTTTGTCCCAGGCAGCTGCTTGATTGAATGCGATCATCATCAGAGTCAGAAGACTCATCCACCAGTATGGTCTGCCGTTTCTGCTTCCCTTTACCACCAGTTTCTATTATTGGTGCAGATTTAGCCTTCTTGATAGCTGGTTCTTTGAATACAACCCCTTTCTCTGGTTTTCTGGTTGTTGCCTTCCTCTTCTGACCACCTTTCCCAGTGTTGTACCCGGTTTGTATTCTCCGGACAACAAACAACATGTATGGATAAACAGGCGATCAAAACAAGTTAAGACGCAAGATTTGATTACCCAGTTCGTCTATGAATAAGACTACGTCTTGGGGCGACCAAGCCAGGTATATTTCACTATATTTTCTGCCTAGAATACTAAAATGTTCGATCCTTTACAATGAACGATACATGTTGTATTTATAGATCTAGAACTAGGTTAAGTATCTTCATGGGGCTTCTCTCGCGGGGTTGCTAGGGTTTCAGACGCCAGGCTAGGGTCCCTCTTAGAGTTTCCTGGCTTATCCCGCAATCCTCGCTCCTGGATGTGCATACCATGATTACGATCCACAAAATCCACACCATTAACTACCCGTATCTTTGCCATATTTATCCTTTATCCAACCTCGAGACTAAGTCACCTCCGATGTGCGCGACCTCCCAAGTCGCCAAGCGACCTTCATGTTCTTCCAAGTCGCCTCGCGACTTGCATAGCCTTTCAAGTCGCCTCGCGACCTGCCTGGCCAAAGTGAAGTCGTCTCTAATGACAAGTGCAAGATGGAGAATCACCACCTCTGGCAAAGTCGATCTATTTCCTGTTACAACACCCAGTCCTACGGACGTCAGTTGCTGGTTTAACAGCTGCTTCTGTAACATCATCAGCTGGGCCAGGTAGCAGTCTATTGACTAACAACATTTTCTTATGTGCGAGTTTATAGGGGATCATCTCGTCCTCGCTCTAATCTCTATCTCTCATTAGGTCAATCTGAATCAGAGAGACCTTATGCAGCATCGTGATTAAAAATGGCATAAAATCTGTGAAATGCAGAAAATGTTTTGTGTTTTGCGTGAAGTAAAAGATTTGACGAATTGCAGAGAGTTTTGTGAGTTTGTGAAGTGTGCAAATGATGAATAAGGGTTTTAGAAAGGAGAGGGAAAGATGAAATGATTTTTGAATCGGAACCCCAAGCGTCGTGTAATCTAGATCAATGGTCCAGATTAAGCGGTTTTAAATAATTGGAGATCGTGCGGTTAGGAAAACAATAGGTCGCAGCTTTTGGATTTAAAAACGCGTAATTAATGTATTTAATACATATTCCTTGCATCCGCATTCAATGCTTTGCAGGTCGTGCGTCATAAAATTATGTGTACAGTAAAAGCAAATATTATCAGATAATTGCATATAACTAATCAGTAAGACAAAAGAACAGAAATGCATATCTGGTTAACTGATATTGTAATCAGTCAATATCACTTGTAGTCTGACTGATTTCTGTTGATCTTAGTTTCTGCCTAAACCTTAGTATTTCCCAACAATGTCTCACTTATCTGATCAGGTTCCTTCTGATCCTATCGGATCAGTTGAAGTACCCCCTTCAACTGTTATCCCTTTTCTGATCATCCCCTGACTGATCTTTTCTGATCAATTGAGGTTCCATTACTCAACTGATCCTTCTTATCTGGTCAATCTCTTATCCAACTGGTTCTGGAGACCAGTCCACCAAAGATTTCTGATGCACTTTCTCCTAAATCCAGAAGTCCTAGCTCATTACATAATTCTCTGAATCTGACTTCAGCTAGTGGCTTGGTTAAGATATCAGGTCTCTGCTTATCAGTATGGATCTTTTCCATTCTGATATTCTTCTTTTCCACATGATCTCTTATAAAATGATGTCTGACATCCACATGCTTGAATCTTGTATGTAATACTGGATTCTGAGTGATTGCAATAACACTATTACTATCACAGAATATGGGCACGTTCATAGCTACAATGTTATAATCCCTCAGCTACTGACTAAGCTAGAGCAGTTGGGAACAACAACTTCCTGCAGCCATATATTCTGCTTCAGTAGTAGATGTGGCAACAGATGTCTGCTTCTTTGAGAACCAAGAGATCAGTTTGCTTCCTAAGAACTGACATGTACCTGAGGTTGATTTTCTGTCTATTCTGCAACCTCCATAATCAGAATCAGAGTACCCGCTAGCTCTAGATTGTCATCTGATGGGTAGAATAAACCAAGGTTTACTGTCCCCTTCAGATACGTAAGAATCCGCTTAGCTGCTTCCAGGTGGCTTTGCATTGGATTTGCCTGAAATCTGGCACATACACCTACTGCAAAAGTTATATCTGGTCTGCTGGAAGTCAGGTATAGTAAAGATCGAATGAGAGCCCTATATTCTTTCTGATTAGTTTTCTGACCATTCTCATCTGGATCCATCTTGAATCCAGTCATCATAGGAATTTTGGCTTCCTTACTGTTCTGAATTCCAAACTTAGCCAACAGATTCCTAGTGTACTTTTCCTGATATATGAATATCCCTTCTGTACATTGCTTAACTTGAAGACCCATAAAGTAATTCATCTGACCCATCATGTGTTGGGGTTATACTGAGAAATGATTTTACTTTGTATAACCAAACGGAATTTCTTATTTATTTTACTGAAATAAATTATTTATCACATGTTGCATTAAATATGAATGAATATTATATATATTTACTGCATACCCATAAAGTCAGTATGTGTCACATTGTAGTTAATTTGGTGATACCAGATCACAGAAGATCAAATTAACAGTTCCTCGTGACTAAGTACAAATTCACATCCCAGATGGAAATGAACAACCCATCATGAAATGTTGAGGTGTAAAGCTCAGATTGACTTGTCTTAACCAAGGGATTACATTAGTGAATCATGATGCACTGAAGAGGACCTACAGGAGGATAAATTCTTCGGTACTGAATATACAAGAATTAGACCTCAGTGGTTCGTTATTTCTTAATCTTCGTTCCTTAAATAGGATCGTGTAAAATTAATAACTATTGCTTTGACTTATGATGGGAAGAGAATCAATGCGATTCGATACCTTGTATTTTGGGCAATATTATTAATTACATGACGATTGCTAAGATTTAATACGGAGAATCGCGTGCAAGCATTGCTTGCTTGATTTGTCCCATTGGAGGGCTCATAATCTTTATCATACCAAATCTTGCAAGTGGAAATTTATTTCCGGTATGGATAATAATGTTGAGTTGTCTTTACTCCAAGGACAAAGATGTTAATTAATATAAAGTCTGTTCAGTGGCTTAATTAATTAATGGACTAAGATAATCTTAAATGCGAGAAATAATAATCGGGAGCCATATTATTGTGAAGTCGTAATGTGGGTTAAGATTGATAGTTCAATATTAATTGTATAGTGGAGTAAATTAATATTAATGGGCTTGAATAATATTTTGGCTAAATATTAAAGCTTCATAGCCCATTGAAGGTCCAATCTTAATTCTCCTAAAGACCCCTCAAATAGCCCAAACTAAAGTCCAATTAATAAAAAGGAGAAGAAAATATTCTGGCCTATTTTTCCCTATTATTTTCGAAAAAATTTGGTAGGAAGAGAGAAAAGATTTTCTTGATTTTCTTGGAAAGATTTTATGGAATATGTATTCTTGCAATACAAGATTATCCCATAAATTCAAGAAAAGTCAAAGATCTTATTTCTTTCCTAACTAGTTGTAATTTTCAAAAATTTCTATAATATAAGGAGGTGGGATTTTTGTGGAATATTTTATTATGGAGAAAAGAATATATTGTATATATTCAATATTTCTTGGAGATCAAGAAAAAGATTTTCCCATCTTATTCCTAGGGCAAAAATTGACCACCCCATGTATTATAAATAGGGAATGAGTTTTTCATCCCCAAGTGCAATTCCATGTGTTGGAAAAATTAGAAATCTACAAAGGTGGTAGCCAAAAAAATTTCTTTTCTCTTTTAAGATTAAAATCGTTCGTTGATAATCCTCCCACCGGATTACGTTTGTGGACGTGGGACATATTTGAGAAGGTACTTTGGGTTGATCCAACGTCTCAACGGTTGTCTCTACGAGAGGTTAGTATTTACGTGATTCCTAGATTCCGCATGCTTAGGTTTTACGTGAAATACGTGTACGCATGATGTTTATTTGCTTGTTGATTATTATGTTGAATTGATTAGGATTAATTCATGTTAGTAATTAATTGATTAATTTAAATATGTATTTAAATTCAACTCGAATAGATCCGGGAACCCCTAATTTCCCAACAATTGGTATCAGAGCCTCAGTTTCGAGCTCTGTGTTTAAATTGTTATTTAAATTATGTTGGCCATTAAATTTTATTGAAAATTGGATAGTAGAATTGTTAGATCTCTTTTGCAGGTATTCAATTATCATGGTATTTAATGTGTTTATTTATTTCATGCGTATGAACGGTTTTAATTCGACTCGTTCAAATTTGTTTTTTTCGTGAGAAAATCCACGAGTAGATTAGGCTATTTGATTTGTTCAATGTAATAGACTAGTCTAGATTTAGGTGTATTTATTTTTGCAAAATAAATTGTAACCTGATCGAAGACGAAGACGGAGGCAAGATATTAAAACGGATCCGGAACCGTACGTGGGTGACGTGCGTCGCGCGAAACGTGCCAAGGGAGGTACGTGTGCTACACGGACGTCACTGGTCGCATGGGCCTGGCGCACGGAGCTAGGCGGGATCGGGCGTGGGGCAACGTACGCATGGTGCCATCGGGCGCCAGGCGGGCTGGCGGTTGACGCGAGTAGCAGTGCGGACGCTGGGGCGCCAAGAAAGGATGGGGCACGCCGGGGCATGCGGGCGCATGGTCAGGCGGGCGACGGGCGCTTTCGTCGCCGCCAAGGGGCCGGCCAGATGCGGGTGATGCATCCCGGCTGCGAGCTACTTGGCATGGCATTTCGAGATGGAGTTCTTTTCGAGACGATCGAGTGGGAGAAATTCAAGACGACATTTCTTCAAAATCAAGCCAAGAAAAATCAAACCATGACAGTTGGATAATTTGTGCCCAATATGTTTATTTTTCTGCTTTGCTTGATTTATTGTTGTATTTTCTTGTGCTTTATTTAATTTGTTTAAATGTGTTTGCATGAGAATTGCCCAACGAAAAATCTCAAATTAAAAAATTACTAAGTATGTTTTAATAATTAATTCGGTCATGAATCGAATTAATTTTGACCTCCATGATTTATTTATTTGTGAATTCTTTTGGAGAAATCCCTCTAAGGGACGGCCAAAAGATAGCTTTCACGTGAATAAATTCTCAAAAGGATGATTGTGAATTATTATTAGTGGCGACGATGACCCTCCCAAGAGGCTCGATCAAAACGAAGTAGTAATTCTGTATTTAATCATGGTTATTACTTAGGTATAAAATTGATATGCATATACTTCACCGAAGTCCCTGTTAATTTTATATTGGTCAAGTGGGAGCCAACTATTAATTTTTTTAAAATTAAAGGTTTGTAACTGTTCTTGTTTGTAACCTGCTAGAATGTGATTTAAATGATGACCCTCCCAAGAGGCTCATTTAAAACTGTTTTGAGATGTTGGCTGATGCATGTTCATATTTTTTTTGAGATTTCAATATGAATCATGTGATCGAATTATGTGATTTTCTTTGTGTTGATCTGGATATTAACACAAGATGTATGTTTATTTTCAGTATCATCATGTCGCAACCTTTTAATCCACTGTTCAATATACTGAAAGACAATTTGCTTATTGGAGAAAACTTTGTTGATTGGTATCGAAAACTTACCATTGTCCTCACTGCACAACACCATAACTGGGTCCTTACTACACCCAGGCCAGAGAAGCCAACTGATGAGTCTAGTAAAGCGGATAAGAAAGGGTATGCTGACTGGGAGCATTCCAACAAAATGGCAAAGTGTACCATCTTGGCATCTATGTCGGATGTGATCCAACACCAACACCAAAATGTTGAAACTGCTGCAGACATCATGGTCAATCTTAAAGCGATGTTTCAACATCAGAACCGTGTGTCTCGCCAGATCACCATGAGAGATATGCTCTCACTAAAAATGGTGGCGGGAACACCCGTAAGGGAACATGTTCTCCAAAGGATGGTTCACCTTAACAAACTTGAGGTACTTGGTGCTGAATATGACATCGAGACCCAGATCGATTTCATACTCCATTCCCTGCCGAAAAACTTTGAGCAATTCAGGCTCAACTACCAAATGAACAATCAGAAGTTCACCTTGCCTGATTTGCTACAAGCTTTAGTCTCGGCTGAAGGAATATTGGATGAGAGCAACCAAGCCCTAGCAACAACCGGTCCATCTTCCTCTTCTAGACCAAAAGGAGGTAAGAAGAAGAAAAGGGCCAAAAGTGAAGCTAAGTGTTGCCAAAGGCAAAGGAAAGGTGAAAAGGGAGGGTGAAGTATGGAAACTGGCTAAGGGAAAGTGTTTTAACTGCTTTGAAAAGGGACATTGGAGGTCGGCCTGTTCCAAACCCAAAAAGAATGGAAAGAAAGGTAATTCTCTCGCACTAGTTGTTGAAACTTGTTTAGCGGCGTATGCTACTCATTCGTGGGTAGTCGATACGGGATCCACTGATCATGTTTGTTTCACGTTACAGGTTCAAGTGGACCTGACAACTTAGTGGAAGAGAGATCCTCATCACGCTGGGCGATGCTACAAGAGTGGCAGCTGAAGCAGTGGGAGATGTGCACCTGTCTTTTGAAGACAAGAGTTTAATTTTAAGAGATGTTCTTTATGTTCCAGTTTTTCGTAAAAACCTTATTTCAGTTTCAAAACTATTTGATGATGGATATTCTGTTCTTTTTAATAAGCATGTTACTATTTTTTGTAACGATGTGGTTGTCTGTCATGGAACATTATAGAACAATCTCTACATTATTAACTGTGCACATCACACACACAATGCATCCTATAACTCATCTACTATTTCGAGCAAAAGGAAACGTTCAACCAATGTGAACGAGACACTTCTTTGGCACCTAAGATTAGGTCATATTAATCCAAAAAGGATCCAAAGGTTGGTGCAAGATGGTTCATTGGAGTCTTTCCTGGTTGAACCATTTCCAACTTGCGAATCATGTTTGGAGGGTAAAATGACCAAGAGGGCATTTGGAGCCAAGGGGCTTAGAGCTAAAGAAGTGTTGGAGATCGTCCACACCGATGTATGTGGTCCAATGCAAATCAAAGCAAGGGGCGGCTACGAGTATTTCGTTACATTTATCGATGATTACTCACGCTATGGGTACATTTTCCTAATGAAGCATAAATCTGAGACCTTTGATAAATTCAAAGAATTTAAGGCTCAAGCAGAGAATCATAAGGGAAAAAGAATCAAGTTTCTATGATCTGATCGTGGAGGCGAATACCTCAGCGATGAATTCTTGAACTACCTGTCGGAAGAAGGGATTGCATCCCATTTGAATGCACCCGGTACCCCTCAACAAAAAGGGGTTGCAGAACGAAGAAACATAACGCTTCTAGAAATGGTAAGATCAATGATGAGTTATGCGGATTTACCAAAATCATTTTGGGGTTACGCCTTACAAACAACGGCTTATATTCTGAACTTAGTGCCATCCAAATCGGTTCCAAAAACCCCTAGGGAGTTGTTGGGAAATTTAGAGTTTTGATGAAAGTTCTAAAACACATGTAATAGGACCAGTCAGACCTGTTAGCTGATCGATATTTTTAATACCAGTTATAAGATGACAAGTTGATAATTATTGTATAGAACAACTGATGTATAAGATAGGTCACATGTTGAGGGGGAACTCAATATGTATAGGTCAGATCTAAAGACCAGCTGAGAACAAAAGATCAGCTGAAGTCCGACTGGCCAGAAGGCAAGAGAAGGACAGAAGATCAGATGATCTTATAAAGTCAGATAATCAGGTGAAGTCATGAAAAATAAATTCAGAAGACCTGAAGATCAGATGACTACCAGAAGATCAGACCAAGAGACCTACATCAGTCGAGTCTGCTAGTTGAGCTAAGACAACTGACACTAGAAGACTCTATCAGGTAGACTGATCAGTTGTAACTGATCAGGTCAGCTCACACCAGGTGTCAACTAATGTTTCACCATGCCATACGTTGCTGATCTGAACAAGAAGAATGTCAACTTTAGTTGGTGAACAAACTCTGATATGCTATACTTGTTAACCAATAAGAACAAGACACGTATGACCTGAGCTGACACTGCGGATTTCGGTGTTGCATAGTCAAACGGCTAAAAAAATGACATACACGCTTTCGGCCATGCCGTACCTGGAAGCACGTCACATCAAACCCTGCATATCTACCAAATATAGCCGGAAATTCAAATTGCTCTCCAACGGCTCTTTGATTTTGAGGCCTATAAACATGGGATTACTCTTCAGAGTGAAGACACAGAAATTATCAAAAAGCTCATACTACAGCAAAATTTTCGCACGAAGAACACAACCTTGAAGATTATTTTCTAAATGTTCATCCCATAGTTCTTAGCACTGAAATCTTATCCTCTAGTTGTTAGGCTACTTAAATACTAGGAAAGATTACAAAGTTGGAACAAACAATAAATCTTACCCAAAACCCAAAGTTAGGTTAAGTTTGTTTAACAAGATTTCAGACTAGGGTTTCTAGTTCTGATTTCTGGGATCGGTTAAGTGTGAGCTCTATAAATATTTGTTGGTGTAATGTGTTGGAATAACACAATAATCTAAGTCCAGTTGGTTAAGTCGGTTAAGTTGGTGCCCCTTGTGATAAGGAAGAGTGGACGTAGGACTGGTTGTCCGAACCACTATAAATCTTGTATGCATTTACCTGTTTGATTAATTGCTTTACACTATTGCACACAACTTGATTAAATATGCATACATATTCTAAGTTAGGATCAGCTAGCACCAAGCTACTGATCTGATCAGATTGACTCCATAGTCATCTGATTGAAAACAGCTTTGGAATCTAATTTGTTATAAACTGGTTTTTCACACGGGTATAAACTAGCTTCCGCACAATCAGTTAAACTGATAGACACCGAACTGATCTGCCCTCAGGCGATCAGTAAGTTCGATATCAGTCCAAACTAATTCACTTGCACTCTGATCAGGCAAACTGCAATCACACCTGATCTACACGAAAAAGTTTTCAGAAGTTTATTCACCCCTCCCCTCTAGACTTCTGCCCTAAAAAAACCCGTTCGGGACCTACAAGTGGTATCAGAGCAGTGGTTCTCCAGACCACTGACTTTGAATATCATCGGTTCTTGAGGAAGAACCTTTGTGGTCACTTGAACTGATTTTGAAAAAGCTTTTCAAATCTCATTTGTTTTCAAACAAACGATCAGCATGGATAATACTTCGGGTATGTATCATGATTTACCTAAATTTTCCATTGATAAGTATGTAGACTGGACGATATACATGAGCAATCATCTGGGATCAATAAGCAGCAGGATGATGGAAGTTCTTGAACGAGGACCCATCATCATCTACCATGACAACCCAGTTGTTGGAGGTGATCCAGATTTTGCCGTTGGAAGTCTTGTCAGAAAGAGTCCAGCCTTGATGGATGTTGAAGAGAAAAAGTTGTACACTCTGGATACGATAGCCAGGCACATAATCATGAAGACCATGGACAAAATAACCAGAGAAAAGATAAAGTATCGTAGATTTTACAGGGATTATCAAAATAGCAGAGAAAGAGATAGGAGGCCAGCTGACAGATCTCCAGAAAGGACCAGATCTGATAACCGAAGAGATGATCACGGAAAGGATCGCAGAGAAGATAAGAAAAGAGATGATCGGTCTGATGAAAGAAGAGACAACAGACCTGAGAGAAGAAATTTTGATTACAATCAGACAGGTAAGTCACCCCGCAGATTCTACGCATTTTAATGACTCACCGCGTAAAGAGTTTCGTGGATCGTGGAGCGTGTTTCAACTCGGTGAGAAACCAGTCATTACAAAGGCGCATTGCCTGGACGACACCAAAAGAAAGAGAAAGAGAAGGTAATAAAGAGAGAGAGCAACGCTATAGAGACAGGAAAGCCATGGTTGCTTATACATCATAAATTGATGATTCTTATCTGCCTTCTGAGGATTCAGGCTACTCATCTGTAGAAGATTTCTGTTTGATAAGCAACGCTGATGATTTCTACCACTACGATGATCTAATATTCTCTTCTGATGATGAAATCAGTCTGATGGCTAAGGAGGAAGACCAATTTGAGGTAACCTCTAAACTTTCTGCTCTTTCAGTTTCCACACCAGCTATGATTAGCACACCTGCTGGAGAGATTGACTTGCATCTCTATTCTGAGCAATTGCTTGATGATCTCTCTAATGCAGTAGACACTTATACGATAGTGGAAGCCGAAAACGATAAGCTAAGGATTGAAAATACTCAGCTTGTTAAGGAAAATGCTGCCAGTAGAACAACTGAACTAAAATCAATTGAAGCTGCTCAGAAGATAACTGAAGAACTGAAAGTTCTGAAAGTTAACTCTTCTGATCAGGAGAAGCAGATTAAGGAATAGCTAGCTATCAATAAACAACAAGCTGGTGATTTTAAAATCCTACAAGCCAAGTTTTATGATTTCTTCCGACTACATGAGAGTCTGAAATTAACTGAGGATAGTTTACGTAAGAAAATACAGGTTTTCACAAAATCTTCGAAAACCGTTCAGGATATGAACAACTATTTTCGAATGACAATTAATAAGAATGGAATTGGGTATGAAAACCCTTCTACATCCTCAAAAGCCCCGTCTGATTCACTTCAAAAAGGTGTAATCAAACGAGTTTCTGTTAAAGATACAAATAAAGCTAAAACTGTATCAGATAAGGGGAACAGACCAACTCAACAGGTAAAGCAGATGCCTAATCAGAAAGGGAACATAAATGGACCCCAACTGACCAAGCATCAGCTGAGGAATCAACAAAAGAACCCAGTTCTTCTGAAGAGACCTCAACCTGATCAGCAGATTAGGTATCAGAAGAGACAACCTCTAAAGGGGAAATCTGATCTGAAACCTAATCAGGTCAAGCTGCCTAACAGGCAAGTCAAGGATAAACTGCTGAAACCAGATATGCTAATAAGATATGAATCTTTTAATGGTAGCAGCCGTACCTACCTTTATAATCAGAAACCTAGGGCTGCTGCACCTGAGCCCCACCGGGTTAAAAGAAGACAAACTGCAAGGAAAAATCCCAAGTCTTCTGATTCACCCAAGGCTCGCACAAATAATCATACTGATCAGAATGCATATGAAGAGATGTATGATTATGTAGATGTTTATGGGAGACAAATCAGGCCTTCTGATCTATCTGATTACAATAGAAGTGCCCTGTTTGTATGGATCTCTAAAACCAACTCTAACCCCTCAGGACCCACTCCTAAAGGGGTACCTAAAACCTGAGTTGATTGCAGGTTCGCGTGGGTTTGGCCAACAAAGGAGGTGTACAAGCAACTATCTGGTACATCGATAGTGGATGCTCAAGGCATATGACTGGAAGCAAACATCTCCTTAGCTCTTATACAGAACAAGAAAGCCCACGTGTACTCTTTGGTGATGATAACTTTGGTTTTACCAGAGGATTCGGAACCTTAGAGAATGATGATGTACAGGTTACTGGAGTCTCGTATGTCAAAGGTTTAAAGCATAACCTGTTATCAGTTTCACAATTCTGCGACAACGGATTCATTGTTGAGTTCTCGACTGATCAGTGTACTATCAAGAATCGAGCTACTCAATAGATCTTGCTAACTGGTTCAAGGAAAGGTACGATTTATACAGCAGATTGGAACAGTTGTCCAAGAAATGCATGCCTGGTTGTTAAGAGTTCCAAAAGTAGCAGTTGGCTCTGGCACAAAAGAATGAGTCATTTGAACTTTAAAACTCTTAAAAAGATAGCAAGGATGTCTTTGGTTGAGGGACTTCCGAATGAGGTATTCTCTAAGGATCAGACATGTGTCGCATGTCAGAAGGGAAAACAGGTTAAAGCCTCATTCAAGGGAATCCCTGGACCAGCATCCAGCAGAGTATTGCAACTGCTCCATATGGACTTATTTGGACCAGTTACACCAGTCAGTCTCAGCGGATGCAAATATACTCTAGTAATCGTGGATGATTATTCCAAGTTTACCTGGGTTGTATTCTTGTATAAGAAGAATGAGACAACAACAAAGATACCTGAGCTGCTCAAGAAACTACAAAACGAAAAGGGTGTCAATATAGTGAAAATCAGATCAGATAAAGGTACAGAATTTCTGAACTCTTTTATTACTGATTTTTGCACTAAGTTTGGTATACAGCATGAGACATCAGCTGCAAGAACGCCACAACATAATGGTGTAGCAGAACGGAGAAACAGAACACTCAAGGAAGCTGCTCGCACTATGTTAGCTGAACATGCAACACCAAGCCATTTTTGGGCAGAGGTCATCAATACTGCATGCCACACTCAGAACAGATGCTCTCTGACTAAGGCTCACTACAAAACACCCTATGAACTGTGGAAGGGTAGAAAACCTCGTGTTTCTTACTTCCATGTTTTTGGGTGCAAGTGTTTCATTCACAACAATGGGAAGAGTCAGTTGAAGACTTTTGAGGCCAAGTCAGATGAGGGTATATTCTTAGGATATTCCTCATCCAGCAAGACTTTCAGGGTTTACAACAGGCGAACCCTAGTTGTGGAAGAAACACCTCATGTGGTCTATGATGAGACATCTTCTGAACAAGAGAAATCTGCTTCAGAACAAGAAGTACCAGTTCAATCGGTACCTGATGCACAGAAAATGGATCAGCTAAGTATCAAAGAAAAAGGATCAAAACACTTAACAGTGTATATTCCAGATCTTGCTGATTCACCAAGTCAATCAGACCCTAAGGAGGAACACCTGAAGTTCCTACGGACAGACATCAGCACATGATGAGTCCAACATCAGCTGAGACTTGTCCATGTCAAGTGGATCATAATTCTGCACCACTCCCAATCACTAGTAATGAACTACTATCAGAAGAGGATGATGTTCTCCAAACTGATGCAAATCAGAAAAGAAGGACCTGGGTAACCAGTCATCCAACTGATCTGATCATCGGAGACCCATCTGATAGAGTCAAAACTAGATATCAGATTGGTGAAAGTGCCATGTATTGTTGTTATCTATCTTTGAAGGAACCAACTGAAGTAGAAGAAGCTCTACAAGATGCAAACTGGATTCTAGCCATGCAAGAAGAATCGAACAGTTTTGAAAGGAATCGAGTTTGGAAATCGGTGGATGTAACCAACCCATCAAGATGTGATTGGCACAAAGTGGGTATTCAAGAACAAGAGAGATGAGAATAATGTCATAACCAGAAATAAGGCAAGACTTGTTGCTAAGGGGTATTCACAATCAGAAGGAATTGATTATGATGAGACCTTTGCACCGTTGTTTCGCTCGAAGCCATTCATTTGTTTTGGCATATCTTTGCCGAGGGGTTTATTGTATATCGATGGATGTAAAGAGTGCATTCTTAAATGGGGTACTAGCTGAGGAAGTTTATGTTGAACAACCTCCAGGCTTTGAAAAAGGCGACCAGGTGTACCGTTTAAGAAAAGCTCTTTATGGCTTGAAACAAGCTCCTCGAGCTTGGTAAGATACACTCTCTCAGTTCTTGATAGACATTGGTTTCACTAAAGGAATAGTGGAAAGAACCCTATTCAGAATAGAAGATGGAGAAGATATTTTGATGGTTCAGATTTATGTGGACGACATCATCTTCGGATCTCCCAACAAGAGTTTATGTGATAAATTCAGCAAGCTGATGCAAGGAAGTTCGAGATGTCCATGATGGGTCAGATGAGTTACTTTCTGGGTCTACAAGTTAAGAAATTACAAAAGGGATATTCATCTGCCAGGAGAAGTACACTAGGAGTTTATTTGCTAAGTTTGGAGTTCAAAACTGTAAGGAAGCCATAATTCCAATGATGACTGGATTCAAGATGGATCCAGATGAGAATGGTCAGAAAACTAATCATAAAGAATATAGGGCTCTCATTGGATCTTTACTATACCTGACTGCCAGCAGACCAGATATCATTTTTGCAGTTGGTGTATGTGCCAGATTTCAGGCAAATCCAATGCAAAGCCACCGAAGCAAAATAAAGCGGATTCTTAAGTATCCGAAGGGACAAGAAACCTTGATTTATTTTACCCATCAGATGATAATCTAGAGCTTAGTGGGTATTCTGATTCTGATTATGGAGGTTACAGAATTGGCAGGAAGTCAACCTCAGGTACATGTCAGTTTTTAGGTAGTAAACTGATCTCGTAGTTTTCAAAGAAGCGTACATCGGTTCATGACATCTACTACTTGGCGAGAATATATGGTCTGCAGGAAGTTGATGCCCCAATTGCTCGCTTAGTCGGAAATGTGAGGATTATAACATTGTAGCTAAGAATGTACCTATATTCTCGCGATGTAATAGTGCTATTGCAATCACTCGTAATCTGTTCTACATACAAGATGCAAGCATGTGGATGTCAGACACCATTTTATAAGAGATCATGTTGAAAAGAAGAATATCAGAATGGAAAAGATCCATACTGATAAAATGTAAAGTCGATATTTTAACCAAGCAACTAGTGAGATCGATTCGAGATTTATGCAATGAGCTAGGGCTTCGGATCTCGGAGAAAGTGCACGAAATGTTTGGTGGATCGATCTCGTAACCACCGTTAAGAGACTAACCAGGTTAAGAGGAATCAGTTGAGTTAGGTATCTCAACTGATCAGAAGATCAGTCAAGAAACTGATATGAGTAGGATTTATCAGATTAAAAAGGAACTGATCAGATTAAAGAATTATCAGATTAAAGGAACTGATCAGTTTGGTTGTTTCATACTTTGTAAGTCGATTAAGTTAATGTTCAACAAGCAAGTTACATAAGATTAAAGATTCAATCGCATAAGGAAACATAAAATACACAACAATGGAATAATAGAAATTTTCATTGATAAAGACCCGGAGGTCAGATTTACATTACAAGTTACAAGTACAAAAGGACCCGGAGGTCAGTACATAAACCATAAACCGAAAACCCTAAGCCTAACGCTAGAAGGGGGGGAGAGAGGCTTTAAAGATTTTAAAGCCTGATGCTCCCATTTTCCCCCACTTAACCCTAAAAGGGGTGTGAGAGGCTTTGAAATAATCCTAAGCCACCCTCAGAGTTTCGGAGTGAGGAGCGAGAGCGGCATTGAAGGATTTCTAAGCCAGGAGCCCCTAGTCATAAAATCAATGGGCTCTCCAGCTGTTAAATGGGACACAAGTGCCAAAGATGTGGTCTAAAGACCATATGGCCACAAGTGTCGCATGCAAATATTGAGTTTGATATACGATGATCAGCTGTTAACTGATCAAAATCGGATACCAAACTCATGTTTTGTATCAGACTGAGTCTGTTGATGTTAATTCCGTCATCTCGATAGGCACACAAGGTGCATACGGTTAGGAGAAGTGTCTTCTCATTTGCTATAGCAGATCCGCCGCCTCGGTGGTAGAGAAGCTTGGCAATAATTGCATGTGTAATCTTCGATGACGACGAAAGTAGTAATAAGGGACGCACAGGGTTGATTTGAGAAGCTGAATTCATTTGAAAAGGGTTAAAGGTTTTTGTCAGAAGTTTCACCGGAAATAAGGGTTCATTGGAAAACATGGAGTATAAGCTAAATAAAGAAGATGAATGGTTTATGTTGTGTTGTTTTGCCTAAAACCCCTAGATCCTTTTATAGAAGAAAAGCATGGGTATAGGTGCAAATTTAATTTCTCAAGACCCTTAAGAGAAATTTGCACCACAAGGACAGCGCGTAGGAAACACGCGACTGATGATTGGATAAGCTTACGGCGATTGATATCCCAAAGTATCCAGACTATTATTACGAATGTTAAATCGTGCTGACTTAGGAAATCGAGACGAATCTCCGATTTTCCAAGACTAAGTTTAGGCGGTAACACTTATTCCAAGAATTGACTTGTCTGAGTAGAATCAGATTAGGTCAACTGAAATCTGATTAGATAAGAGACTGATCAGATGAGGAAGATCAGTTGAGTATGATACCTCAACAAATCAGATAAATCAGTCAATAAGTAATCAGAAATAACAGTTGAAGGGGGAACTTCAACTGATCAGGGAGGATCAGAAAAGGGAATATCAGACGCAAAGTGGAGCGGATCAATTAAAAGCGACAGTTGGGAAATTATAAGGATTAGGCAGTAAACTAAGATCAACAGTGGTACAAACAGACTACAAGTGGTATTGACTGATTACAATATCAGTCAACCAGATACGCATTTCTGTTTCTTTGTTTACTGTTTACATATCTGAAATTATCTAATAATATTTGCCTTTACTGTACACATACTTTTGTGACGCATACCCTGCAAATTATTTAATGCGGACGTGGGGTATATGTATTAAATTCTATTAAATGTGTTTTTAAATCCAAAAGGTAATCGTGCGTGCATATCCTGACCACACGATCAAAACCACTCAATTTGGATCGTTTATCCTTTTCAAACGTTTGATCTTCTAGTCTCGATTTTCCCTCCTTTCTTTTATAAGCTTCATCAAAACTCTACCAGAGTACTTTTCTCAAAATTCTTGCGATTTATTTTTCTGCAAGCTCACAATTATATTTCTGCGATTCAAAGTGTTCTTACGATTCAACCTGTTTCAAAAATCGAAAAGCAGAATCTGGTAATGTCTGGTTGTTTGATGAATGACTTTCCTAAATTCCATTGATCATATAGATTACATCTATTTATGTTATCCTGTGTTGTGCCTTATCATTTCTTGATATCCGTATGTATTCATCGATTACTAGGTCTGAGAATAGGTCTGATAATCAATATATGATATCTTTATGGTTATGCACAAATTTTAATCGAGTCTATCTTATTGTAGATGGTCACTCATGGAATGGGCAAAATTATGTGTAACTATGCGGATTTGGCAACCAAAATTATTGAAGACAAATTTGTAAGGTTTGGTGTTACACTGGATCTGGAATCAATGGAGGTGGAACAAATTCTGAGGAAGGGTGGTCTCAAAAAATACTGTGCTGCTCACTGCAATCCAGTAATGCAGTATGAAGCACTGGAATTCTTGAGGAATTTGAAGGTTGACGAGGAGAATCCTGGACACGAACTGATATCTTCAGTAAATGGAGAGGAGATCAGACTTACAAATGATGATATATCTCGACTGTTCAACCTTCCCAAAGGAAAAATCTCTCCTGCTAACTACAGGGAGAATGAAGACGAACTGATTAGGAATGAACTCTTCAGAGAGGCTGATAAACACCAGACCGTAGGCTTTGTCAGGCCTATGTTGAAAAGGAAATAATGTCTGTTGTTTGACATTCTGTCAAAAACAATCATGGGTATTCCGTTCAGCCCAGATGGATTAACAACTATAAAAATGTATAGTATGGCTGCTATTATCGATGAAGCCAAAAATATTAATTGGCATGGTTTACTGAAGGCTATTCTGCTCCAAGAACATGACAAGTTTAGAGTTAGTGAACAGAGACAAGTCTATCTGAAGAAGAGAATCAACAATCTCAACATGGTTGCAGTCATTCTGAAGGACAAGATGCCCAATGCTGAATGGGATCAGAACAGACTGAAGTCCTACAAGGCCTTTCTCTCAACCACAACTACCATCTATGGGCCATCAGATGATGATATGCGGCCCACCCCCCCTAAGACTAAGAAAGGGAAAAACAAGGAGGCAGCTACGTCTGCAACTGATGCTCCTCAAAAGAAGAAGAGAAAACTGGTAAAGGCTCAGGAGAAGAGGCCAAAGAAGGTAAAACAAGCCGCCATGACTTTTTTTCTGGAAGACGAGTCAGATGAAGAAGGAGTGCCTGATCAACCTGATGCGCAGCGGAGATCTGTTGAAACATTAGATAGGCAGGCTTCTCAAGTTGAGAGCTCGCCAGAACAATCTGAGGGAAGAGCAAGGGATGAACGATCTCCTTCACCTCAATCTCGCGCTGATTCACCTCTCAGACTTCTAGTTGCTGAGCATATTTCTCCTCCTCTTTCACCTGCTCGCGAACCTGAAAGTTCACCAGTTCGCGAACCAGTAAGATCACCTGCTGCAGAACCAGACGCACTTGCTGCTACAGCAGAACCTCTACAGATTCAGCCAATTAGCCAACATCCAGCTACTCAGACGCCACCAGAACCCTCTACATCTCATCAACCGGAACTTGGTCGATTTAAACAGGTGATTCTTGAGTCCAGATCATCCAAGACCATCACCGGAAAAATGGTCAGAATGATAATTGAACGCGATATTGATGAGTTGTATCCAGAGTCGGAAGCCCATCCTGTTATTCGGGAAGAAGTAATGGAAATCCTCACCTAGAAAGATCTCCGTTTGAAGAACTTCTCAGATTTCATGATCATTATTGAACAGATGGGAGGTGCTGATGCATTCGCAGATTTTGATTTCGACATGAAGAAATCTGCTCAGGTAGGATCACCAGCTGAACTGATAACTGTTGAAGCGATCAAAGCTCTAATCCACAGAAAGCTGGGAATAATTGAACAAGTCGAACTGGAGACTGCTGAAGAAACTCCTAAGTAAGATGATCCTATGAAGGATGTGGGAGTTGCCGATGATAGTGGATCTGGTGCTGCAGTTCATGACCAGCCACTAGAGGCGCAAACAACTGGAAATGATCAGGTGATACAAAATATTCCTGCAACACACATCACCACAGATCAACTTCAGGAGATCAGATCTTGTTTTAAAGATCTTCTGAAAGAAGAAGTTGAGGGAGTGTTGATCAGAGGCAAATTGGCCTCAAAGAGATAACGGATCAACGGGAATTGGCTATTTCCCAGATTGAAGCAATCAAAGATCAGTTCTCTCAAACCGTGACGAACCCGATTCTTTGAATTTAAGAAGACAGATTGACGACAAGTTAGTTCAAAGTTGATCAACAACAAGTTTCTCTTCCGATGGTCACGAGAAAAGCTTGATATGACCAAAGAAAACTTGATAAACTCATTCTTACCCTCTCTACTTGCCGTTGAATCTGCCAAGACCGAAATGATCTCAAAGATTCAAAATCTATCTACTCAAGCTCAAGGTTTATCTCAAGAAAGATCTTAACAAGGCTATATCGATCCGACTTTGGATCTCTGACTTCCCACCTCAACACTCTTTTTGATCAAACCAAAAAGGGGGAATGACAGGTTGAAAAACCAACTGACTTTATCGTAACAATGTAAGAACCGATTCGATAAATTGAATCCTATGGCCAGAGACTAGACCATCTAGATCTGTTTGCTAATGAAATTTCTGGGAAGATGGAGAAGTCAAAGGCAAGAAAGTTAGTTGTGGGTGCTGGGACATCAAAACATGTACCAGCCACTCAGACTAAGAGAGTCACGAGAAACACAAATAGAATCTGGCCGATAAGAAACGGGCCGAGAAACCGCTCTAAGGAGCAGATTCTCAAGAAGCTCGAATTAGTGAAGAAAGAAAGAAGAGCGTAAAAAATTAAGCGAGAGGCGTATGGTCCGAAAAGAAATACAGATCGAGGGCGAAGAAAGGCAAAGTCGGAAAATCTGGGCCAGAACCTCAGTTGCCAGCAAGAGTTGATGAAATCATTCTAACAACTGTTGCACATGCTGATAGGTTCGAGGAATGGAATAAGATCAGAAGTGAATGGCTTCTTGATGCATTTGTTCTGGACCTAGTGCCACAAGAAGAATCACCAGATCTTGAGCGCACTCTCAACCGGTTTGGAGAACAAGCACCCAGATTTTTTGAAATATCTGGAAAATGAGGCCAGAGTAATCAATGTGAGAATATCTCGTCAAGAGTATGACGTGATGGAATACTCGAAGAAGGCAGATGGCTCATTTGACAGACTGGCATTTCAAAGGTTCTATTTTGACATCCTGAACAAAGCTCGCATAACTGATCCTCAGCAGATCAATGATGTCAAATGGAAGTTATACCGGATATTCAACATTCCTCAGGATCAACGAGAAATGCCAGAGGGATATAAGCCAAGAGATTAAAGATCAGAAGACTATTTAGGATCAGCTGAATTTAAACCCAAACGTTTCTGATGTAATATGTAATCGATAAATTTGATGAATGAAAAGTTTTTTTTTTCTGATCCTAAGACAAAATCTCATTGTCTTCTGATTATGTGTTCTTTATTGTTTTATATTTATCAACTATGTTGGTTTCTCAAATGTTTTGGTTTCATCAAAAAGGGGGAAATTGTTGGGAAATTTAGAGTTTTGATGAAAGTTCTAAAACACATGTAATAGGACCAGTCAGACCTGTTAGCTGACCGATGTTTTTAATACTAGTTATAAGATGACCAGTTGATAATTATTGTATAGAAAAACTGATGTATAAGATAGGTCACATATTGAGGGGGAACTAAATATTTATAGGTCAGATCTAAAGACCAGCTGCGAACAAAAGATCAGCTGAAGTCCGACTGGCCAGAAGGCAAGAGAAGGACAGAAGACCAGACGATCTTATAAAGTCAGATAATCAGGTGAAGTCATGAAACATAAATTCAGAAGACCTGAAGATCAGATGACTACCAGAAGATCAGACCAAGAGACCTACATCAGTCGAGTCTGCTAGTTGAGCTAAGACAACTGGCACCAGAAGACAGTATCAGGTAAACTGATCAGGTCAGCTCACACCAGGTGTCAACTAATGTTTCACCATGCCATATGTTGCTGATCTGAACAAGAAGAATGTCAACTTTAGTTGGTGAACAAACTCTGATATGTTGTACTTGTTAACCAATAAGAACAAGACATGTATGACCTGAGCTGACACTGCAGATTTCGGCGCTGCATAGTCAAACGGCTAAAAAAAATGACATACACGCTTTCGGCCATGTCGTACCTGGAAGCACGTCACATCAAATCTTGCATATCTACCAAATATAGCCGGAAATTCAAATTGCTCTCCAACGGCTCTTTGATTTTGAGGCCTATAAATATGGGATTACTCTTTAGAGTGAAGACACGAAAATTATCAAAAAGCTCATACTACAGCAAAATTTCCGCACTAAGAACACAACCTTGAAGATTATTTTCTAAGTGTTCATCCCATAGTTCTTAGCACAGAAATCTTATGCTCTAGTTGTTAGGCTACTTAAATACTAGGGAAGATTTCAAAGTTGGAACAAACAACAAATCTTACCCAAAACCCAAAGTTAGGTTAAGTTTGTTTAGCAAGATTTCAGACTAGGGTTTCTAGTTCTGATTTCTGGGATCGGTTGAGTGAGAGCTCTATAAATATCTGTTGGTGTAATGTGTTGGACTAACACAATAATCTAAGTCCAATTGGTTAAGTCGGTTAAGTTGGTGCCCCTTGTGACAGGGAAGAGTGGACGTAGGACTGGTTGTCCGAACCACTATAAATCTTGTGTGCATTTACCTGTTTGATTAATTGTTTTACACTATTGCACACAACTTGATTAAATCTGCATACATATTCTGAGTTAGGATCAGCTAGCACCAAAATTATCGATCCGATCGAATTGACTCCATAGTCATCTGATTGAAAACAGCTTCGGAATCTGATTTTTTATAAACTGGTTTTTCACACGGGTATAAACTAGCTTCCGCAACAATCATAAAAACGATAGACACCGAACTGATCTACGCCTTCCGCTATCGAGAAGTTGGATATCGATCAAACCGATTCACTTACACTCGATCGTGCAAACTGCAATCACACCTGATCTACACGAAAAAGTTTTCAGAAGTCTATTCACCCCTCCCCTCTAGACTTCTGCCCTCACGAAACCCATTCGGGACCTACAGGAGTTGTGGACGGGGCAAAAGCCCAGCTTAGGACACATGAGGATCTGGGGGTGTCCGGCATACGTGTTGGATAGGGAAGCCGGGAAATTGGATGCACATTCGGAATTAAGGTTATTTATAGGATACCCCAAAGGAACGAAGGGATGCATGTTCTATGGTTCCGAAGATCAAAAGGTCGTAATCAGTACGCATTTTAGATTTTTGGAAGAAGACTATATGAACGATAAAAAGCCTAGAAGCGAGATTACCTTGGAAGAACTTAAGGGGCCAACTCCATTGCCAACTGTACAAGAAGATATACCACGCGTCACGCCTACGTAATTGGAACCTCGTCGTAGTGGGAGGGTTGTCCGGCAACCCGAGAGATTCTTAGGGATCGGAGAGTCCTCGGACTTGATCTCGGGAGAAGAATCGGATCCAAGGTCCTACAACGAGATGGTCCAAGATAAGGACGTGACATCTTGGCAAACAGCAATGAAAGCTGAGATGGGTTCAATGGATCACAATAAGGTGTGGGAGCTAGTCGAACCACTTAATGGGATAAAACCCATTGGATGCAAGTGGGTATACAAGAGAAAAAGGGTACCGGGCGGGAAGGTTGAAACCTTCAAAGCAAGACTCGTGGCGAAAGGGTACACTCAGAAAGAAGGGATCGATTATGAGAAAACCTTTTCGCCCGTAGCCATGCTCAAGTCCATCAGAATTCTATTGTCGATTGCTATGCACCTAGACTTTGAGATCTGGCAGATGGATGTCAAGACAGCTTTCCTCAGCAGAAGTGTTGACGAAGAAATCTATATGCAACAACCCCAAGGCTTCATTGAAAAAGGCCAAGAGCATCTGGTTTGCAAGATGAAAAAGTCCATTTATGGGCTGAAGCAGGCATCCCGTGCTTGGAATCAATATTTTGATCAAGTGATAAAATCCTACGGTTTTGATCAAAACAATTTCGAAAGTTGTGTGTACAAAAAGCGTGACGGATCTGCCTTGGTATTCTTGGTACTATACGTAGACGACATTTTGCTCATCGGGAACGATGTAAAGATGTTGTCAGACGTAAGGGCATGGCTGTCAAAACAGTTTGATATGAAGGAATTGGGAGAATTCGATAACGTCCTAGGGATCAAGATCACTCGAGATCGCAAGAAAAGGATGATCGAACTTTCGCAAGCTTTATACATAGATACCGTTTTGAAAGGATTCAGCATGCAAGATTCCAAGAAAGGCTTCGTACCTTTCAGACACGGAATCCATCTATCCAAGGAAATGTGTCCCAAGACACAAAAGAAAATAGGTGACATGAATGACATCTCTTATGCTTCGGCTGTGGGAAGCTGTAGGTCCCGAACGGGTTTCGTGAGGGCAGAAGTCTAGAGGGGAGGGGTGAATAGACTTCTGAAAACTTTTTCGTGCAGATCAGTGTGATTGCAGTTTGCCTGATCAGAGTGCAAGTGAATCAGTTTGAACTGATATCCAACTTACCGATCGCCTGAGGGCAGATCAGTTCGGTGTCTATCAGTTTAACTGATTGTGCGGAAGCTAGTTTATACCCGTGTGAAAAACCAATTTATAACAAATCAGATTCCGAAGTTGTTTTCAATCAGATGACTATGGAGTCAAACTGATCAGATCAGTAGCTTGGTGCTAGTTGATCCTAACTCAGAATATGTATGCAGATTTAATCAAGTTGTGTGCAATAGTGTAAAGCAGTTAATCAACCAGGTAAATGCACACAAGATTTTTAGTGGTTCGGACAACCAGTCCTACTTCCACTCTTCCCTATCACAAGGGGCACCAACTTAACCAACTTAACCAACTGGACTTAGATTATTGTGTTATTCCAACACACTACACCAACAATAATTTATAGAGCTCTCACTCAACCGATCCCAGAAATCAGAACTAGAAACCCTAGTCTGAAATCTTGCTAAACAAACTTAACCTAACTTTGGGTTTTGGGTAAGATTTGTTGTTTGTTCCAACTTTGAAATCTTTCCTAGTATTTAAGTAGCCTATCAGCTAGAGGATAAGATTTCTGTGCTAAGAACTATGGGATGAACACTTAGAAAATAATCTTCAAGGTTGTGTTCTTCGTGCTGAAATTTTGCTGTAGTATGAGCTTCTTGATAATTTCCGTCTTCTTCACTCTGAAGAGTAATCCCATATTTATAGACCTCGAAATCAAAGAGCCGTTGGAGAGAAATTTTAATTTTCGACTATATTTGGTAGATTTGCAGGATTTGATGTGACGTGCTTCCAGGTACGGCATGGCCGAAAGCGTGTATGTCATTTTTTTAGCCGTTTGACTATGCAGTGCCAAAATCCACAGTGTCAGCTCAGGTCATACGTGTCTTGTTCTTATTGGTTAACAAGTACAGCATATCAGAGTTTGTTCACCAACTAAAGTTGACATTCTTCTTGATCAGATCAACAACGTATGTCTTGGTGAAACATCAGTTACCACCTGGTGTGAGCTGACCTGATCAGTTACAACTGATCAGTCTACCTGATAGAGTCTTCTGGTGCCAGTTGTCTTAGCTCAACTAGCAGACTTGGCTGATGTAGGTCTCTTGGTCTGATCTTTTGGTAGTCATCTGATCTTCAGGTCTTCTGAATTTGTGTTTCATGACTTCACCTGATTATCTGACTTTATAAGATCGTCTGATCTTCTATCCTTCCCTTGCCTTCTGGCCTGCTGGACTTCAGCTGATCTTTTGTTCTCATCTGGTCTTTAGATCTTACCTATACATATTGAGTTCCCCCTCAATATGTGACCTATCTTATACATCAGTTGTTCTATACAATAATTATCAACTGGTTATCTTATAACTGGTATTAAAAACATCAGTTAGCTAACAGGCCTGACTTGTCCTATTACATGTGTTTTAGAACTTTCATCAAAACTCTAAATTTCCCAACAGAAGCCTTATGTATGCAATGTTGTGCACGAGACCGGATATCTGCTTCGCCGTAGGAATGGTGGCTAGATATCAAAGTAACCCGGGAAAAGAACATTGGACTACGGTTAAGAACATTCTGAAGTATCTGAAAAGGACACGGGATAGAATGTTAGTTTATCAACCGGGCATTCTAATCCCCATCGGTTACACAGACTCAGATTTCCAATCAGACATAAACTCCAGAAAGTCAACCTCGAGTAGCGTGTTTAGCATGGGGGGAGGAGCCATGACATGGAGGAGCGTTAAGAAGAAATGCATCGCCGATTCTACCATGGAAGCCGAATATGTAGCTGCTTGTGAAGCAGCGAAAGAAGCGGTTTGGCTCAAGAACTTCCTGGTGGACTTGGACGTCGTTCCGGATTTGCCCAGCATGATCACTGTTTACTGTGATAATGCCGGAGCAGTTGCAAATTCTAGGGAACCGAGAGCCCACAAGGCCAGCAAACACATAGAAAGAAAATACCATCTTATACGAGAAATCGTTAAGAGAGGAGATATAGAGGTGGCAAAGATTGCATCTGAAGACAACCTAGCAGATCCATTCACAAAGGGTCTGCCTCAGAGTACATTCGAGAGACATGTGGAAGGAATGGGTGTCAAGAGCATTGCCAATCTGCGTTGAGTATAAGTGGGAGAAATATTATTAGGTTCATGTGTGGTGACATTATATGTCACATAGAACACGAGACATGCTGTAGTATACTTAAAAGCAGACTTTGAGTATAAGTGGGAGATTGTTGGGGTTATACTGAGAAGTATGCTTTTACTTTGTATAACCAAACTGAATTTCTTATTTATTTTACTGAAATAAATTATTTATCACATGTTGCATTAAATATGAATGAATGTTATATATATTTACTGCATACCCGTTCGATAAAGTCAGTACGTGTCATATTGTAGTTAATTTGGTGATACCAGATCACAGAAGATCAAATTAACAGTTCCTCGTGACTAAGTACAAATTCACAACCCAGATGGAAATGAACAACCCATCATGAAAGGTTGAGGTGTAAAGCTCAGATTGGCTTGTCTTGACCAAGGGATTACACTAGTGCATCATGATGCACTGAAGAGGACCTACAGGAGGATAAATTCTTCGGTACTGAATATACAAGAATTAGACCTTAGTGGTTCGTTATTTCTTAATCTTCGTTCCTTAAATAGGATCGTGTGAAATTAATAATTATTGCTTTGACTTATGATGGAAACAGAATCAATGCGATTCGATACCTTGTATTTTGGGCAATATTATTAATTACATGACGATTGCTAAGATTTAATACGGAAAATCGTGTGCAAGCACTGCTTGCTTGATTTGTCCCCTTGGTGAGCTCAGAATCTTTATCATACCAAATCTTGCAAGTGGAAATTTATTTCCGGTATGGATAATAATGTTGAGTTGTCTTTACTCCAAGAACAAAGATGTTAATTAATATAAAAGTCCTTCGCTCAAATGGGCTTAATTAATTAATGGACTAAGATAATCTTAAACGCGAGAAATAATAACCGGGAGCCATATTATTGTGAAGTCGTAATGTGGGTTAAGATGGATAGTTCAATATTAATTTTGTAGTGGAGTAAATTAATATTAATGGGCTTGAATAATATTTTGGCTAAATATTAAAGCTTCATAGCCCATTGAAGGTCCAATCTTAATTCTCCTAAAGGCCCCTCAAATAGCCCAAACTAAAGTTCAATTAATGAAAAGGAGAAGAAAATATTTTGGCCTATTTTTCCCTATTATTTTCGAAAAAATTGGGTAGGAAGAGAGAAAATATTTTCTTGATTTTCTTGGAAAGATTTTATGGAATATGTATTCTTGCAATACAAGATTATCCCATAAATTCAAGAAAAGTCAAAGATCTTATTTCTTTCCTAACTAGTTGTAATTTTCAAAAATTTCTATAATATAAGGAGGTGGGATCTTTGTGGAATATTTTATTATGGAGAAAAGAATATATTGTATATATTCAAGATTTCTTGGAGATCAAGAAAAAGATTTTCCCATCTTATTCCTAGGGCAAAAATCGACCACCCCATGTATTATAAATAGGGGATGAGTTTTTCATCCCCAAGTGCAATTCAATGTGTTGGAAAAATTAGAAATCTACAAAGGTGGTAGCCAAAAAAATTTCTTTTCTCTTTTAAGATTAAAATCGTTCGTTGTTAATCCTCCCACCGGATTATGTTCGTGGACGTGGGACATATTTGAGAAGGCACTTTGGGTTGATCCAACGTCTCAGTGGTTGTCTCTACGAGAGGTTAGTATTTACGTGATTCCTAGATTCCGCATGCTTAGGTTTTACGTGAAATACGTGTACGCATGATGTTTATTTGCTTGTTGATTATTATGTTGAATTGATTAGGATTAATTCATGTTAGTAATTAATTGATTAATTTAAATATGTATTTTAATTCAACTCGAATAGATCCGGGCACCCCTAATTTCCCAACATCATGGACATCTCGAACTTCCCTTGCATCAGTTTGCTGAATTCATCACATAAGCTTTTGTTGGGAGATCCGAAGATGATATCGTCCACATAGATCTGAACCATCAGAATATCTTCACCATCTTCTATTCTGAATAAGGTTCTGTCTATTACTCCTTTAGTGAATCCACTGTCTATCAAGAACTGAGATAGTGTATCATACCAAGCTCGAGGAGCTTGTTTCAGGCCATAAAGAGCTTTTCTTAAACGATACACCTGGTTGTCTTTTTCAAAGCCAGGAGGTTGTTCAACATAAACTTTCTCAGCTAGTACCCCGTTTAAGAATGCACTCTTTACATCCATTTGATACACAATAAACCCTCTGTGGGCAGCATATGCTAAAACAGCCGAATGGCTTCCAGGCGAGCGACTGGTGCAAAGGTCTCATCATAATCAATTCTTTCTGATTGTGAATACCCCTTAGCAACAAGTCTTACCTTATTTCTGGTTATAAATATTGTTCACATCTCTCTTGTTCTTGAATACCCACTTGGTGCCTATCACATCTTGATGAGTTGGTATGTCTACCAGTTTCCATACTTGATTCCTCTCAAACTGCTCTAACTCTTCTTGCATGGCTAGAATTCAGCTTGCATCTTGTAGAGCTTCTTCTATAGTGGATGGTTCCTTTAAAGATAGATAGCAACAATCCATGGCACTTTCACCAACCTGATGTCTAGTTTAGACTTGGGCATTAGGATTGCCAATTATCTGATCAGTCGGATGGTCATTTAACCAAGTCCTTCTTTTCTGATGTATATCAGTGTGGATGTTGTCATCCTCATCTGATATTGAGTCACTAGTGGTTGGGAGTGGTGCAGTAATAGAATCCACTTGACATGGACAAGTCTCAGCTGATGTTGGAATCATCATGTGCTGATGTCTGTCCGCAGGAACATCAGGTGTTCCTCCTAAACCAGATAGTCCAATTGTTACTGTCTCAGCTGTACCAGCTTCTTCATTGACAGTTTTACGTACCTTTGGGTCTGATTGACCTGGTGAATCAGTTATATCAAGTTTTGGAACATACACTGTTACGTGATCTGATCTTTTTTTCTTTGATACTTAACTGATCCATTTTCTGAGAATCAGGTACCGGTTGATCTGATGCGGCTTGTTCTGAGGCAGGTTTCTCTAGTTCAGAAGATGTCTCATCAAAGACCACATGAGGTGTTTCTTCCACAACTAGGGTTCGCCTGTTGAACACCCTGAAAGCTTTGCTGGATGAGGAATATCCTAAGAATATACCCTCATCTGACTTTGCTTCAAAGGTTTTCAGCTGACTCTTCCCGTTGTTGTGTATGAAACACTTGCACCCAAAAACATGGAAGTAAGAAACACGAGGTTTTCTACCCTTCCACAGTTCATAAGGTGTTTTGAAGTGAATCTTAGTCAGAGAACATCTGTTCTGAGTGTGGCATGCTGTGTTGACGGCTTCTGCCCAGAAACGGTTTGGAGTTGCATGTTCAGCTAACATTGTGCGAGCAACTTCTTTGAGTGTTCTGTTTCTCCTTTCTGCTACCTTATTCTGTTGTGGTGTTCTGGCAGCTGATGTTTCATGATGTATTCCAAACTTAGTGCAAAATTCAGTAATAAAGGTGTTCAGAAATTTTGTACCTTTATCTGATCTAATTTATACAATACTGACACCCTTCTCATTTTGCAATTTCTTGAGCAGCTCAGGTATCTTTGTTGTAGTCTCATTCTTCTTATATAAGAATACAACCCAGGTAAACTTGGAATAATCATCCACGATTACCAGAGTGTATTTGCGTCCACTGAGACTAAGTGGTGTGACTGGTCCAAACAAATCCATATGGAGCAGTTGTAGTACTCTGCTGGATGTTGGTCCTGGGATCCCCTTGAATGAGGCTTTAACTTGTTTCCCTTCTGACATGCGACACATGTCTGATCTTTAGAGAATACCTCATTCGGGAGACCCTCAACCAAGGACATCCTTGCTATCTTGTTAAGAGTTTTAAAGATCAGATGGCTCATTTTCTTGTGCCAGAGCCAACTGCTGCTTTTGGAACTCTTAACAATCAGGCATGCATTTCTTGGACAACTGTTCCAATCTGCAGTGTAGATCGTTCGCTTCCTTGAACCAGTTAGCAAGATCTGTTGAGTAGCTTGATTCTTGATAGTGCACTGATCAGTCGAGAACTCAACACTGAATTCGTTGTCGCAGAATTGTGAAACCGATAACAGGTTGTGCTTTAAACCATCGACATATGTGACTCCAGTAACCTGTATTTCATCATTCTCTAAGGTTTTGAATCCTCTGGTAAAACCAAAGTTATCATCACCAAAGAGCACACGTGGGCCTTCTTTTTCTGTGTATGAGCTGAGGAGATGTTTGTTTTCAGTCATGTGCCTTGAGCATCCACTATCGATGCACCAGATAGTTGCTTGTCCACCTCCTTTATTGGCCAAACTCATGCGAACCTGCAATCAAATCAGGCTTTAGGTACCCCTGTAGGAATGGGTCCTGAGGGGTTAGTGTTACCTTTCGGGATCCAAACAAACAGGGCACTTCTATGGTAATCATTAAGATCAGAAGGCCTGATTTGTCTCCCATAAACATCTACATAATCATACATTTCTTCATGTGCTTTTTGGTTAGTATGATTATGAGTGTGAACCTTGGATGAATCAGAAGACTTGGGATTTTTCTGATTTGTTTGTCTTCTTTTAATCCAGTGTGGTTCAGGTGCAGATGTCCTGGATTTCTGGTTGAAGGGATAGGTACGACTGCTACCATCAAAATATTCATATCTATTTTGCACAAATGGTTTCTGCAGTTTACCCCTAGCTTGCTGGTTAGGCAGCTTGACCTGATTAGGTTTTAGATCAGATTTTCCCTTGAGAGGTTGTCTTTTCTGATTCCTAATCTTCTGATCAGGTTGAGGTTTCTTCAGAAGAATAGGATTCTTCTGTTGATTCCTCGGCTGATGCTTGATCAGTTGAGGTCCATTTTTGTTCCCTTTCTTATCAGGCACTTGCCTTACCTGTTCAGCAGGTCTGTTTCCCATCTTTGATACAGATTTAGCTTTTCGTGTATCTTTTCCAGAAACCTTCCTAAATTCACTTTTGGACTGTGAACCAGGTTGGACATGTGAGGTCCAGAAGGGCTATCAAACCCAATTCCCTTCTTATCAGTTGGCTTTTGAAAGTAGCTTGTTATTTCATCAACATTTTTAGAAGCTTTTCCAAAAATCTCTACTTTCTTTCACAAACTGTCCTCACTTTGTTTTAGACTCTTATGCAGTCGGAAGAGTTCATCAAACTTAGCTTGGACGATTTTGAGATCATCAGCTTGCTATTTGTTAATAGCTTGTTGTTCCTTAACCAGTTTACCCTGATCAGAAGAACTGACCTTAAGAAACTCCAGTTATATAGTCATCTTCTGAACTGTCTCAACTGATTTCAGTTTAGCAGCTTTTCTTATAGCATATTCTTTAACAAGTTGTTTGTTCTCTGACCTCAGCTTATCGTTCTCAGCTTCCACTATAGTATAAGTGTCTCTGCATTAGAGAGATCATCAAGCAGTTGCTCATTGTAGAGATGCAGGTCAATCTCTCCAACAGGTGTGCTCAGCACAACAGGTGTGGAAACAGAAAACACAGAAGGTTTAGAAGTTACCTCAGATTGATCAGCATCTTTAGCCATGGGGCAGATGTCGTCATCGGATGAGAACATCAGATCGTCGATGTTATCAAAATTATCAGCTATGGTCATCAGGCAGAAATCTTCTTCAGATGAATAACATGAATCTTCTGAGGGCAGATAAAAGTCATCTATCCCAGATGTATCAGCTACCATGGTTTTTCTGTCTCTGTATATTTGCTCTCTTCTGTTCCGCTTATCTTCTCTTTCTTTTGGAGTCAGGTCAGGGCAATCAGCATTGTAGTGACCTGGTTTCTGACATTGAAACATGCTCCAGGTTCCACGGAAATTCTTCTGCCAGGTGAGTCATTCCTTCTGTAGAATCTGTCAGGTGACTTCTCAGTTTGCCTGTGATCAGAATTCCTTCTTTCTGATCTGTTGTCTCTTCTATCATCAAAACGATCATTTCTCTTCTTATCTTCTCTGCGATCCTCCCTATGATCATCTCTTCTGTCACTAGATTTATTCCTTTCTTGTGATCTGTCAGTAGATCTCCTGTCTCTTCCTCTGCTGTTCTGATAGTCTCTATAAAATTTTCGATACTTTCCCAGTTGAATATTGGATCTTTCAAGCTTTCTGGTCAGCAAAGCTATCTGTTCAGTCTGACTCATGGTTTCCAATAGGTTCAGTAGACTTTGAGCTATTGCCGGCTGCTTTGAATTTAACTGCTTTTGATGTGGCAAGTGTGACTTCAGCAGACGACTCATCATCTTCTTCTTGCCCTCTTTCAATCAGATCAAACTCATGGGCTTTAAGGCTCAGAAACAGGTTGCTTGGCTTCATCTTCGCGATATCTTGACAATCCTTTATCACTGTTACTTTCATATCCCATTTCTTTGTCAGAGATCTCAAGATCTTGTAGTTGATGTCTTTGTCTGATATTTCTCTTCCCAGTTCCTCAAGCTTGTTGACAGACATGGTGATTCTTCCATCGAGCTGATTTATGGTTTCATTTGGCAGCATCTTGAGTTTCTCAAACTTTACCAGTTCGGCTTGCAATCTGCTGTCCTTAATCCGATCATTTCCTTCGCACATCTCAGCAAGCGTATCCCACATCTGTTTGGTTGTCTTGAGATACTTGATCTTTTCTCTCGTTATTTGTCCATAGTCTTCATAATGATATGTCTGGCCACAGTATCCAGATTGGACAATTTTCTCTCCTCAGCATCCATCAGTGACGGAATCTTTCTGATTCGGGTTCCAACTGGAAATTCTGGATCACCTTCTTCAGCTGGGTTGTTGTAGTAAATGATGATGGGTCCTTGTTCAAGAACTTCCATCATTCTGCTGCTTATTGCTCCCAGATGATTTCTCATGAGTATGGTCTAGTTAGCATACTCATCAGTAGAAAACTTAGGCAAATCATGATACATACTAGAAGTATTATTCATGCTGATCGTGAGTTTTGAAAATAGATGAATTTAAAAAAACAGGTTTTTCAAGATCTGTTCAAGTGACCACAATGGTTTTTACTCAAGAACCAATGATACCCAAAGCCAGTGGTTCGTAGAACCACTGCTCTGATACCACTTGTAGATCCCGAACGGGATTTCATGAGGGCAGAAGTCTAGAAGGGATGGGTGAATAGACTTCTGAAAACTTCTTGTGTGAGATCAGGTGTGATAGCAAGTATGCCTGATCAGAGTGTGTGTGAATCAGTTTGGACTGATATCCAACTTACTGATCGCCTGAGGGCAGATCAGTTCGGTGTCTATCAGTTTAACTGATGTGCGGAAACTATGTTTTAACCCGAGTGAAAAACCAGTTTTGTCAAATCAGATTTCTGCTTATCTGTTTTCAATCAGATGACCAAGTATCAAGCTGATCAGATCAGTTGCTTGATGCAAATCTGATCCAGACTCAGAATATGCATGTAATATCAAATCTGGTAGTGTGCAATAGTGTAAAGCAGGTAAATCAGATAAATCACACTCAATTTTTATAGTGGTTCGGACAACTTGTCCTACGTCCACTCTTCCCTATCAGCAGGGGCACCAACTTAACCAACTGGACTTAGTTTAATGTGTTAGTCCAACACAGTACAACATATGTTTCAAGAGTTCTCACTCAACCAATCCCAGAATCAGAAACTAGAAACCCTAGTCTGAAATCTTGCAAAACAAACTTAACCTAACTTTTGGTTTGGGTATAAGATTTGTTGTGTTCCAAATGGAAATCTATCCTAGTATTTGAGTAGCCTAAAGCTAAAGGATAAGATTTCTATGCTAAGAACAATGGGATGAACAAGTAAAAAATATTCTTGATTTTGTGTTCTTCGTGCGGAAATTGTTGTAGCTTGAGCTTGATGATAATTTACGTGTCTTCACTATGAAGGTTGATCCCACATTTATAGACCATGAAATCAAAGAGTCGTTGGAGAGTAATTTGAATTTCAGGCTATTTTTAGTAGCTTGCAGGCATGATTTAACGTGCTTAGGAAGGTCATGTCGTCTTCATGCATATTTGTCCTTTGTAGCCATTTGCCCTGATGCGCCATATCCTGCAACGTCAGATTCATACATATGTGTCGATCTCTTAGTGGCTAACAAGGACACTCATTCGGCTCCGTTGTAAAGCCAACTATGTTGACATTCTTCTGGTCTGATTTACAGCGTATGCCTTGGATAAGTAGTTATGCTTTTCACTTTTCTGACTAAGCTTAAACTGATCAATACTCTACTGATCGGTGGCCTTGAGTCTTCTGATATGGTTGTCTTAGCTTCAACTAATCGACTCTGCTGATGTCTCCATAGAATAGGTCTTCTGGTCTGCTGTGTCTACATATCTTTTCTTCTGATTCCCGCTACTGATCTTCGCTACTGATATTCGCTTCTGATCTTCTCTACTGATGTTCACTACTGATCTTCCCTACTGATCTTCGCTTCTGATCTTTGCTCCTGATCTTCGCTACTTATCTTCGCTACTGATCTTGATCTAACTTATGCATTTTGAGTTCCCCCTCAAATTGTGACCTAGATTCATCAGTTATCTAACATGTTCAGCTGGTTTCCTATCAAATCATCAGTCGACTAACAGGTTCGACTGGTCTTATTACAACTGTTTTGGAACTTCGATCAAAACTATAAATTTTCCAACAATTTCCCCCTTTTTGATGGAACCAAAACATTTACCAGAAAGTATGTTGAACAATATTAAAGCTAAAGTAAAAGAGACAGTAAATCAGAAGACAAAGAGAGTTTGTCTTAAGATCAGAAAAACAGGATTATCATTGATAATATCAGCATTACAAGTACAAGATAGACAAATCCTATTCTGATCTTACATAAATGAGTCTTCTGATTTCTTCAGTATCTCTCTTCCACCTGAACAACACACATTTCGAAGAGCCTTGCCTTGATTTCTGCAACTTTGCTTTCTTCATAGATATCATCTTGTGCCAAGCACATGTTCAGAGTTACATTAAAGGCAAATTTGTCTAGCTTCCCATCCGGAGTCTTCTTATATTCCATGATCTCGACCTCAGGTGCAACTGGTATGCAGCTTAGTTTCTTGGCCTCCCTCATTATGTTCTCATAGAATACTGGATGTTTGTTACTCAACCAATCTCTGAAGATTTCATTAATTTCAACATTGGTTGGAATAACCTGATTGATGTAAGCTGAGATATACCATTCTCTTTTGATTTTCTTCCATTATGTCGTTATATTCTTAATTGGCTTAACAATCACATCCACATCTCCGTCCAGAATAGGCTCAACAAAGTGTGATCCTTCACCAGCTTCAGCAACGAGTCCTTTCTTCTTCTTCTGTCTGTATGATTTATCCAGACTCGTTGCTTCCTCCAGCCTTTTCTTCCTATCCATCTCAGCTTTCCTCAGCTTTTCTTTTCTTAGCAAGATCCAGCAGCTTTTCCTTCTTATCATCAGCAACAACTTTCTTTCCCTTCTTAGTTGATCTTGCTTTCTCATCAGATTCTGTTGAGGAAGAGATGCCTTCTGATTTCTCCAATTCTGCAGCTGCTTTAGCATCCTTCTGTAGTCTCTTCTTATCCAGCTTAATCTGGATGCCAGCCATAAAATTTTCGACCTGGTTGAGTCTGTCTTGAACTTCAACATCTTTCTCTTCTTCCCCCTTTTTGGTTCCCACAAAAAGTGTCTTCAATTCAGAGATGAGGTTACCAATGGTCTGAGAAAGAGATTGTTGCAGGGCCTGTAGAGCAGGAGATTCAATTCTAGCATCAGTTTTAACTTGTTCAACAACTGCCAGCATAGATGTTTGAGCATTGTCTACCACATTGATGACTTTGTCGAACAGATTTTCAAGTTTATCAGCAGAAGAGTTGACCCTCTTGGTTTCATCAGTAAGATCATGTTGCTGGGCCATCTTTTCATTCATCATCAGAGTGAATTGTTGATTCCTGTTCTCCTCAATCTTTGCTAGGCGCTCGTTCTCTTCAACCATCTTATCAGCAGTTGTATCTCTCATCTCTTCAGACATTCGCATGCAGTGAGACGATACATGTTCTCTCTCAGTTCAGATGGCTTTCTCAATCTGGCGGGGAACGAAGAAACTCACATCATCTCTAAACATATGTGTCATGTTCGCCGTGAATGAGTTCTTGATATATTTCATAAGATTCTCTTCGAATGATGGAGAAGTTTGGAGAATCTGCATTACCTAACCTGCTGATGTTGAGGGCCTTCTGTTGGGATAACATATGCCAGGATCTATCGGGATGACCTCATAAACACAAATTTAAATTAACAATTATTACTAGCATGAATTTACCTAAGTGAATTCAAATAATAATTAATCCAACAACAACATGCTTATAATATTTCACGTAAAAGATCCTAGCATGCGAAATTTCTAGGAGTTTACGTAAACGTACCCGTTGGAGAGACGATCTGAGACAGATAGGATCAAGTATCTGGATACCCACCAAAAGTCCTTCTCAAGTATTCCCAAGTCCTCGTCCAATAACCCCGGTGAAAGGTTCTCCGATGAACGATTTATAAAACAAGGAAAATAAAATTATTGTTGCACCACCTTTGTGGATTTCTAATATTTACAACGCATGGAACACTAGTTGGAGATGAAAAAATTCATCCCCTATATATAAGAGAGGGGGGGTTCAAAATTTTGGAGCATAATTAGGGCTAGGAAAGATCTTTTCTTGATCTCCAAGAAATCTTGAATATATCCAATATATTCTTCTTTCCATGTGTATTTTTCCACAAAAATCTCACACCCTTATTTAGCCTAAATTTTCAAAAAAACATGAAGATTTGCAAGATTGGATCTTTCTTGAATTTATGAGATATTCTTGTATTCCAAGAATACATATCTTTTTCCATAAAATCTTCCCAAGAAAATCAAGAAAATCTTTCTTCCCTTTCTTACACATAATTTTCGAAAATTCCTTATTAAAGAAGCCAAGTGGGAGTTTTCTTGAATTTATGGGATAATCTTGTATTCCAAGAATACATTATCTCCTTTCCATAAAATCTTTTCAAGAAAATCCTTCTCCTTCTTTTCTTTAATATTTTCAAAAAAAATAGGAAATATTGCAACAATAATTTATTTTATTTTAAGCACCTTTTATTTATTGGACTATAATTTGGGCTACTTGAGGGGCCTTTTTGAGAATTAAGATGGACCTTCCAATGGACTTCTGAATTCCAATATTGAGCCACAATATAATTCAGCCCATTAATATTAATTAATACCACTAAATAATTAATATTGCACTATCCAATCTTAACCCATATTACGGTAATATGGCTCCCGATTATTATTTTCTGTGTTTAAGATTATTTAGTCCTGTTTGTCCAGGTGCAAAACCCATGAGATGCGGAAAAATCATAAAATGCATATAAAACAGGGGTGAAGGAATGGTGATTCCAGATTTTTGCGTTTTAAGTCCATGTGTTGTGTTTTGCTTATAATCGAATGCATATGACAAGATAAGAACATAAAGCAATAAAGAACACAACAAAGTATAGTGGTTCGGAGACTCAAGCTCCTACATCCATTCTCCCTGTTCCTAGGGAAATTCCTTCAAACTGGACTTATCACCCTCTCGGTCTCGCCTCGGGACTTATCACCCTTCACGGGATCTCCTACAAGCTTTCAGGCTAACTCACTGTAGCTTACTCACTTCTTCTACCTTGAATTTTCTGGCTGACTCACTGCAGCTTACTAACTCTTTACAACTCCACACAAACTACCTAACAATAGGGTTTGGGTTTGGTTGGTGTCTCCAACTAGGTTGAGATTTTTCCTTACATTTGTTTAGCTTCAATGCTAAGGTTGAGAAAATCTCTCTAAGCTTAGGATATATCTTGGGTTGCTTAGATTGGGTTTTAGAACACTCATGGATATATTTGTATATCTACAGACTTGTGTTCTATGGTGGGAATGCTTGAGTATATGTCTTCTTGGCTCTGTAGCATCTTTTGCCACATTCTCCACACTCTCCACACTTTCCACACATTAGAATGATGAAAGACCTTGTATTTATAGTGTGGATTTGAATGTTACCGTTGGAGAGAATCACATTCAAATCCATACTATTTTGTAAGTTCTGGAGCTTCTTCAGGCTGGTTGTCTTCCTCTCATTGGTCCACTTCAGCTGAATCTAACGGCTATATTCTTCAGGAACTTCTGAGTCTTTAGGGTTCTCTGAGTCTTCAGGATTCCTCTGAGTCTTCAGGATTCTTCTGAGTCTCAGGATACTTCTGTATCTCAGGATATTTCTGAATCTCAGGATTCTTGATTCAGCAGACTTCTCTTCAGCGGACCTTGTCTGATCAGGCATACTGACACTCAGGCTGACTGAGTTCAGTTCTTCTGACTTCAGACATCCTGACCCTCAGGTCACTTTTACTTACTGACCCTCAGGTCACTTGACTCAGGCTATCTGATTTCTTCTTGTCTGATCTGATCAGCTCGACTGATCAGATCAACACATCTTCAGGTCAACATATCAGGATAGCATCAGGTCAGTACATCAGGTTAGCATATCAGGTTATCATATCTGATCTCGATCACGTCTGATCTTGATCAGTCTCATCTGCTCCTCTTCTGATCTGCAACCTTCTCTTCTGATCTTCTGGTCAGTTTCTTTCTGATCAGCTTGACTGCTCTTCTGATCACCAGATCAGCTCGTCTGTTCTTCTGATCATCTGATCAGGTCTGTTCTGGTCATCTGATCTTCTGATCAGCTGGCTTAGCTTTTCTTCTCTTCTGATTTTGCACAGCTCATCAGTTAACTCCGGAACTCATTTTACTCATATGATCTCGATCAGTCTCGTCTGCAGCCTCGTCTGATCTCAATCATCTTCTTCTGATTTCGTGAGTTCCCCCTCAACTTGTTCTCTCGTTCCCCCTTAACTTGTTATCTGTAAATTAGCTTCAATAACACAAGTTGATAATGTTTTGGGATAATTCATCAAAGCTAAAATATCCCAACAAGTCCATTAATTAATTAAGCCACTGAAAAGCTTTATATTAATTAATATCTTTATCCTTGGAGTAAGGACAGCCCAGCTTTATTATCCTTACCGGAAAATTAATTCCACTTGCAAGATTTGGTATAATAAAGGTTCCGGGCCCACCAAGGGGACCAATCAAGCAAGACTTTTGCAAGCACACGATTCTCTGTATTAATTTAGCAACTGTCGTGCAATTAATATTATTGCCCAAGATATAGGGTATCGAAGTTGCAATGATTCTCTTCCCATTTATAAGTCAAAGCAATAACTACTAATCTCACATAGTCCTTATTAAGTGATAGAGATTAAGAAATCAACAACCACTGAGGTCTAACTCTTCATCTCTTAAGCCAGTGCGAATGAGTTTATCCTCTCTGTAGGTCCGCTTCAGCGCATCGAATGCACTAGTATAATCTCTTGGTCAAGACAAGCCAATCTGAGCCTTACACATCAACTTCTACCAATAGATTGTTCGGATCAATCTAAGTTGTGAAATACGCACTCGTTTACAAGGAACTGTTAACGTGATCTTCTGTGATCTGGTATCACCACGTTAACTACAATATAATACGTGCTACGAACGGTTTGCAATAAATATATATAACATTCAATCATATTTAAAGCAACAGTGATAAATAATTTATTTCAGTAAATAAGTGTTTAATACATAGGTTATACAAAGTAAAAGCATACTTTCACGTATAACCCCAACACCTTCAACCTCCATTTCTTCAGCTTGACTCCTTCCAGTAGTCAGGTCTATTACGTGCTCGGCTGATTGTGCCTCAGCTGATGGGGACTGTGCCGCATCTCCCACATCAAATTCATCGGCAGCTTCTTCAGGTTCCTCTATAATTCTTATCTGTTTTGCTGTCCTCTCAGTATCAGCCATTTGTTCAAATATTTCCTCAATACTGATCGGACCCCCATCGCCAACCTCCTCTTCATCATCAGAATGTTGCATTTTCTGCATTGCTCGGTTGTATTTGACAATCTTGTGGGTCATCTCTCTGTGGATTGGGGTATCTGGCATACCCAACTGTCTCTTGATTAGCCCGGCTACTGCATCATCTGACAAGATATCAGGAGCAGTCTCAACACCCGCAATCATATTCCAGAAAAGAATGGATTCCACCTTTCTGTTCAAGTACCGTTCCAAAGTCCTCAAACTTCTTCAACCTGATATCCCTCCAGGTAAGCACATCTAGAACGGTGGCCTTAGCATCAGGCTTGAGAGCAAGCTCCGGATATCTTTCCTCGGTCATCTTCTCCAATCATCGTCTAATGATTTTTTTAGTATAGGAAGTTTCTGCCTGTGGAGAAGATGATGGGAGTGGAGAAGAAGACACAATGGATTCTGGCACGGCTTGTGCTGGCTCAACATATTCTGGAGCCTCTGGATCAGGTGAAGAGGCCTCCAGATGAGCAGAATCAGTAGAGGCAGGTATGTCCGAGTGAACCTGCAGGGCCGTGGGCAGTGGTTCCATTCGAGCAGGACCTTTTGAAGTTTGTCCCGTGCCTTTTGGCAGCCTGCTGATCGAAATGCGATCATCATCAGAGTCAGAAGACTCATCCACCAGTATGGTCTGCCGTTTCTACTTTCCTTTACCACCAGTTTCTGTTACTAGTGTAAATTTAGCCTTCTTGATGGCTGGTTCTTTAAATACAACCCCTTTCTCTGGTTTTCTGGTTGTTGCCTTCCTCTTCTGACCACCTTTCCCAGTGTTGTACCCGGTTTGTATTCTCCGGCCAACAAACAATATGTATGGATAAACAGGCGATCAAAACAAGTAAAGACACAAGATTTGATTACCCAGTTCGTCTATGAATAAGATTATGTCTGGGGGCGACCAAGCCAGGTATATTTCACTATATTTTCTGCCTAGAATACTAAAATGTTTGATCCTTTACAATGAACGATACAGGCTATATTTATAGATGTAGAACTAGGTTAAGTGTCTTCATGGGCTTCTCTCGCGGGCTTGCTAGGGTTTCAGCCACCAGGCTAGGGTCCCTCTTAGGGTTTCCTGGCTTATCCCGCAATCCTCGCTCCTGGATGCACATACAACTATTACGATCCGCAAAATCCTCACCATTAACTACCCGTATCTTTACCATATTTATCCTTTATCCGACCTTGAGACCAAGTCGCCTCCGACCTGCGCGACCTCCCAGGTCGCCAAGCGACCTTCACGTTCTTCCAAGTCACCTCGCGACTTGCATAGCCTTTCAAGTCGCCTCGCGACCTGCCTGGCCAAAGCGAAGTCGTCTCTAATGACAAGTGCAAGATGGAGAATCACCGCCTCTGGCAAGTCGGACTATTTCCTATTACAACACCCATCCCTGGGACGCGTCGATTCTTTGGTTTAACGGTATACGCAACATCATCACCGGGGCGGTAGCGATCTGTTGACTAACAAAGATTTTTTCTTATGTCTTGAGTTTATAGGGGATCATCTCGTCCTCGCTCCAATCTCTGTCTCTCATTAGGTCAATCAGAATCAGAGAGACCTTATGCAGCATCGTGATTTTGGCAGAGAGAATGACTTTCCCTTCGTCTACCACAAACATGGCTGACTTCTCCAACAACTTCCTTTTCAAGAACTCCAGCCAGTTAATCTTAGCATTGTGGATGATGGCAATCATGATTCGAGCCTTTTCTTGAGTGACTGCATCCAGGTTGTAGGTAGTTCCCACGATTACCTTTTGAACAATATCAAACAACAGCCGAAATTTTTGCTTTAGCATCGGTTTCTTGAAACCTTTGGAATGATGAGCATCAGCAGGGCGGAGAAGGTGTTTGATAATAGCACTCTCCTCTGTGGCGAGATATTCGTCGGGCATAATCCCATCTGCCGGAGCCGGAAGCCGAAATATCCTGTACAGATCATCATCCGTGATTTCTAAATGCTCTCCCTGGACCTCTGAATACAGCACCCCTTCATGGTCTCTCAAATTGTAAAGAAATTCAAGAGCACCATCCATCAAGATTAAATCCGCACTTGCAGAATAGTACGTCTTCAATCCACAGTCTTTAGGCAATTTTAGAATCTCAAGAGACTCTGGATCTGTGGTAGTCCTGAAGTCGACACATCTCTCTTCAATAATTTCGTCGGCAAAGTTCCTAAAGATTGGATCTTCAAGTTCTGGAGAGGCATGTGAAGAGGAATGGGCAGTCTCCGCAACTTGTCGTACTTTAGGTGCCATTTCTGCAAAATGTGAAATGATTGGATTCGAGAGACTTGTATACATTAACCATAAATCTGAAAAAGAAAGCACACATATAAACCCTAAAACATTTACCAGTTTTAAACGCGCAAGAGATATGAATTAAAAATGGCTTAAAATCGATGAAATGCAGAAAATATTTGTGTTTTGCGTGAAGTAAAAGATTTGCAGAATTGCAGAGAGTTTTGTGAGTTTGTGAAGTGTGCAAATGATGAATAAGGGTTTTAGAAAGGAGAGGGAAAGATGAAATGATTTTTGAATCGGAACCCCAAGCGTCGTGTAATCTAGATCAATGGTCCAGATTAAGCGGTTTTAAATAATTGGAGATCGTGCGGTTAGGAAAACAATAGGTCGCAGCTTTTGGATTTAAAAATGCGTAATTAATGTATTTAATACATACTCCTCGCGTCCGCATTAAATGCTTTGCAGGTCGTGCTTCATAAAATTATGTGTACAGTAAAAGCAAATATTATTAGATAATTGCATATAACTAATCAGTAAGACAAAAGAACAGAAATGCATATCTGGTTGACTTATATTGTAATCAGTCAATACCACTTGTAGTCTAACTGATTTCTGTTGATCTTAGTTTCAGCCTAAACCTTAGTATTTCCCAACAATGTCTCACTTATCGATCAGTTCCTTCGATCTATCGATCGATTGAAGTTCCCCTTCAATCTGTTATCCTTTTCGATCGATCTCGATCGATCTTTTTCTCGATCGATTGAGGTTCCATTACTCAACTGATCCTTCTTATCTGGTCAATTTCTTATCCAACTAGTTCTGGAGACCAGTCCACCAAAGATTTCTGATGCACTTTCTCCTAAATATAAAAGTCCTAGCTCATTACATAGTTCTCTGAATCTGACTTCAGCTAGTGCCTTGGTAAAGATATCAGCTCTCTGCTTATCAGTATGGATCTTTTCCATTCTAATATTCTTCTTTTCCATATGATCTCTTATAAAATGATGTCTGACATCCACATGCTTGCATCTTGTATGTAATACTGGATTCTGAGTGATTGCAATAACACTATTACTATCACAGAATATGGGCACGTTCATAGCTACAATGTTATAATCCCTTAGTCTGGCGACTAAGCCAGAAAGCGATTGGGAACAATGACTTCCGCAGCCATATATTTCTCGCTTCAAGAGTAGATGTGGCAACAGATGTCTGCTTCTTTGAGAACCAAGAGATCAGTTTGCTTCCTAAGAACTGACATGTACCTGAGGTTAATTTTCTGTCTATTCTGCAACCTCCATAATCAGAATCAGAGTACCCGTTAAGCTCTAGATTGTCATCTGATGGGTAGAATAAACCAAGGTTTATTGTCCCCTTCAGATACTTAAGAATCCGTTTAGCTGCTTCCAGGTGGCTTTGCATTGGATTTGCCTGAAATCTGGCACATACACCTACTGCAAAAGTTATATCTGGTCTGCTGGCAGTCAGGTATAGTAAAGATCCAATGAGAGCCCTATATTCTTTCTGATTACTTTTCTGACCATTCTCATTTGGATCCATCTTGAATCCAGTCATCATAGGAATTTTGGCTTCCTTACTGTTCTGAATTCCAAACTTAGCCAACAGATTCCTAGTGTACTTTGCCTGACATATGAATATCCCGTCTGTACTTTGCTTAACTTGAAGACCCAGAAAGTAATTCATCTGACCCATCATGGACATCTCGAACTTCCCTTGCATCAATTTACTGAATCTATCACATAAGCTTTTGTTGGGAGATCCGAAGATGATATCATCCACATAGATCTGAACCATCAGAATATCTTCACCATCTTCTATTCTGAATAAGGTTCTGTCTATTACTCCTTTAGTGAATCCACTGTCTATCAAGAACTGAGATAGTGTATCATACCAAGATCGAGGAGCTTGTTTCAGGCCATAAAGAGTTTTTCTTAAAGGATACACCTGGTTATCTTTTTCAAAGCCAGGAGGTTGTTCAACATAAACTTCCTCAGCTAGTACCCCGTTTAAGAATGCACTCTTTACATCCATTTGATACACAATAAACCCTCTGTGGGCAGCATATGCTAGAAACAGCCGAATGGCTTCCAGGCGAGCGACTGGTGCAAAGGTTTCATCATAATCAATTCCTTCTGATTTTGAATACCCCTTAGAAACAAGTCTTGCCTTATTTCTGGTTATGACATTGTTCTCATCTCTCTTGTTCTTGAATACCCACTTGGTGCCTATCACATCTTGATGAGTTGGTCTGTCTACGAGTTTCCATACTTGATTCCTCTCAAACTGCTCTAACTCTTCTTGCATGGCTAGAATCCAGCTTGCATCTTGTAGAGCTTCTTCTATAGTGGATGGTTCCTTTAAAGATAGATAACAACAATACATGGCACTTTCACCAACCTGATGTCTAGTTTGGACTCGGGCATTAGGATTGCCAATTATCTGATCAGTCGGATGGTCATTTAACCAAGTCCTTCTTTTCTGATTTATATCAATGTGGATGTTGTCATCCTCATCTGATATTGAGTCACTAGTGGTTGGGAGTGGTGCAGTAATATAATCCACTTGACAAGGACAAGTCTGAGCTGATGTTGGAATCATCATGCGTTGATGTCTGTCCGCAGGAACATCAGGTGTTCCTCTTGAACCAAATGGTCTAGTTGTTACTGTCTCAGCTGTATCAGTTTCTTCATTGACAGTTGTACGTACCTTTGGGTGTGATTGACCTGGTGAATCAGTTAGATCAAGTTTTGGAACATACACTATTACGTGATCTGATCCTTTTTCTTTGACACTTAACTGATCCATTTTCTGAGCATCAGGTACCGGTTGATCTGGTATGGCTTTTTCTGAGGCAGGTTTCTCTTGTTCAGAAGATGTCTCATCAAAGACCACATGAGGTGTTTCTTCCACAACTATGGTTCGCCAGTTGAACACCATGAAAGTTTTGCTGGATGAGGAATATCCTAAGAATATACCCTCATCTGACTTTGCTTCAAAGGTTTTCAGCTGACTCTTCCCGTTGTTGTGTATGAAACACTTGCACCCAAAAACATGAAAGTAAGAAACACGAGGTTTTCCGCCCTTCCACAGTTCATAAGGTGTTTTGAAGTGAATCTTAGTCAGAGAACATCTAATCTGAGTGTGGCATGTTGTGTTGATGGCTTCTGCCCAGAAACGGTTTGGAGTTGCATGTTCAGCTAATATTGGGCGAGCAGCTTCTTTGAGTGCTTTGTTTCTCCTTTCTACTACCCCATTCTGTTGTGGTGTTCTGGCAGCTGATGTTTCATGTTGTATTCCAAACTTAGTGCAAAAGTCAGTAATAAAGGAGTTCAGAAATTATGTACCTTTATCGGATCTGATTTTTACAATACTGACACCCTTCTCATTTTGCAATTTCTTGAGCAGCTCAGGTATCTTTGTTGTAGTCTCATTCTTCTTATATAAGAATACAACCCAGGTAAACTTGGAATAATCATCCACGATTACCAGAGTGTATTTGCATCCGCTGAGACTAAGTGGTGTGACTGGTCCAAACAAATCCATATGGAGCAGTTGTAGTACTCTGCTGGATGTTGGTCCTGGGATCCCCTTGAATGAGGCTTTAACCTATTTTCCCGTCTGACATGCGACACATGTCTAATCCTTAGAGAATACCTCATTCGGGAGACCCTCAACCAGGGACATCCTTGATATCTTGTTAAGAGTTTTAAAGTTCAGATGGCTCATTTTCTTGTGCCAGAGCCAACTGCTGCTTTTGGAACTCTTAACAATCAGGCATACATTTCTTGGACAACTGTTCCAATCTGCAGTGTAGATCGTTCCCTTCCTTGAATCAGTTAGCAAGATCTGTTGAGTAGCTCGATTCTTTGTAGTGCACTGATCAGTCGAGAACTCAACACTGAATTCATTGTCGCAGAATTGTTAAACCAATAACAGGTTGTGCTTTAAACCATCGACATACGTGACTCCAGTAACTTGTATATCACCATTTTCTAAGGTTATGAATCCTCTGGTAAAACCAAAGTTATCATCACCAAAGAGCACACGTGGGCCTTCTTTTTCTGTGTATGAACTGAGGAGATATTTGTTTCCAGTCATGTGCCTTGAGCATCCACTATCGATGTACCAGATAGTTGCTTGTACACCCCTTTTATTGGCCAAACCCACGCGAACCTGCAATCAAATCAAGCTTTAAGTACCCCTGTAGGATTGGGTCCTGAGGGGTTAGTGTTACCTTTCGGGATCCAAACAAACAGGGCACTTCTATGGTAATCATTAAGATCAGAAGGCCTGATTTGTCTCCCATAAACATCTACATAATCATATATTTCTTCATGTGCTTTTTGGTTAGTATGATTATGAGTGTGAACCTTGGATGAATCAGAAGACTTGAGATTTTTCTGATTGGTTTGTCTTCTTTTAATCCAGTGTGGTTCAGGTGCAGATGTCCTGGATTTCTGGTTGAAGGGAAAGGTACGACTGCTACCATCAAAAGATTCATATCTCTTTTGCACAAATGGTTTCTGCAGTTTACCCCTAGCTTGCTGGTTAGGCAGCTTGACTTGATTAGGTTTCAAATCAGATTTTCCCTTGAGAGGTTGTCTTTTCTGATTCCTAATCTGCTGATTAGGTTGAGGTTTCTTCAGAAGAATAGGATTCTTCTGTTGATTCCTAGGCTGATGCTTGATCAGTTGAGGTCCATTTATGTTTCCTTTCTGATCAGACACTTGCCTTACCTGTTCAGCAGGTTTGTTTCCCTTCTTTGATACAGATTTAGCTTTTCGTGTATCTTGTCCAGAATCCTTCCTAAATTCAATTTTGGACTGTGAACCAGGTTGGACATGTGAGGATCTAGAAGGGCTATCAAACCCAATTCCCTTCTTATCAGTTGGCTTTCGAAAGTAGCTTGTTATTTCATCAATATTTTTAGAAGCTTTTCCAAAAATCTCTACTTTCTTTCGCAAACTGTCCTCACTTTGTTTTAGACTCTCATGCAGTCGGAAGAGTTCATCAAACTTAGCTTGGAGGATTTTGAGATCATCAGCTTGCTGCTTGTTAATAGCTTGCTGTTCCTTAACCAGTTTACCCTGATCAGAAGAACTGACCTTAAGGAAATTCATCTCCCTTGCATGTTTTAGGAAATATGCAGTCATGTAGCCAATCACCAATTTTTGCAGTCTGGAACATAGTACTACTGACATGATTCAGTGTCCTGTCGCTTTCAAATGTCGATAAAAATCTGATCTTGTCTTCATCTGATTGGTTTCTTATCTTCAGTAAATGTAGACCAACATAACGGCTCTTTTTGGTCAATATCTCTGAATGAGATAACCTTACAACACTTAGACTTAGTTCCTTTTGTCTGCATATGAATGTTTTGGGAAATATCTACTTTTCTGAATATTTGCTTTTTTCACAGTTTTGTAGTCTTCAGATAGATATTATTCAGTGCCTCTGAACATTCAGGTTATCTTGAGTATTGATATCTTCTCGAGTCTTGATAAATCTTTGGGTCTTGATATCTTACGTGTTTTTCGTCTTGATGACATCTTTGAGTCTTGATGTCTTGATGACATCTTGAGTCTTGATGTCTTTAGTGAAATCTTGAGTCTTGATGTCTTGATGACATCTTGAGTCTTGATGTCTTGATGACATCTTTGAGTCTTGATGTCTTGGCGACTTCTTGAGTCTTTAGAGTCTTGGCTGACTTCTTGAGTCTTGATGTCTTGGCTGACTTCTTGAGTCTTGGCGTCTTGATGACTTACTTAGTCTTGATGTCTTGACCACTTCTTGAGTCTTGATGTCTTGGCGACTTCTTGAGTCTTCATTGTCTTGATGACATCTTTGATTCTTGATGTCTTGATGACATCTTGAGTCTTGATGTCTTGATGACATCTTGAGTCTTGGTGTCTTGATTACATCTTGAGTCTTGATTTCTTGGTGACATCTTGAGTCTTGATTTCTTGATGACATCTTTGAGTCTTGATGTCTTGATGACATCTTTGCGATTACTTCTTGAGTCTTGATTTCTTGACAACTTCTTGAGTCTTGGTTTCTTGAGTTTTCTTGGTATTGAAGACTTCTTTCTGACTTTCAGTTTCTTCTTTTTCAGCTTCTTCCTCAGATTCTTCAAAGTCTATTATCAATTTCCTCTGAGTAGGCTTAGAAGTTTTAGCTCTTTTCTTCTTCTCTTGCTCCCAAAAATGCAAATGACCTTTCTCTTTTTTCAGTCTGACATGATCTTCACCGGCTTTGCTTGTCTCAATTATCCTTCTATCACTCAGTTTCTCAGAAATTACTTCCTGAATAGTTTGCTCAGAAGTTTGAGTGTAGATAGGTTTCTCAGCTTCTTTGAACTTAGCTTCTCAGTGGCTTCAACTTCTTTTAAGGCATCAGCAATTTTCTTTCTTTCATCTTCTTTCTGAGCCTTTTTCTTCAAGGTTTGTGCGAACAATTCACTTATTTTGCCACCAGGCCTTTCCCCCTTTTTGGCACCATACCTTGGGAGTAGTTGAGTCAGTGCAGTATCCATATGGTATTGCTCTTTGCTTATACTTCGCACTTCCCCTGCCAACTGATCGTGCTCATCATCTAGCCTTCTCATGTAATTTTTAGCCATTGAGAACTCATCTGAAAGAGGTGCAAACTTATTTGAGAAGACATCATGCATCATCTCTGTCATCTTGGTCATGAGCATAGAGCCCATTTCCTCAACAGCTGATTTGATCATCAGATCATTCTTCTCAACCAGATTTGCTTCAAGATAGGCAGTTCTTTCCTGATACATCTGCTTCATCTCTGCATTGAGCTCAGTTTTGACTACATCAACTTACTGAGTCTTCAGTTTCTTCAAAGAACTTCTTGAGTCTTGATTTCTTGATTACTTCTTCGAGTCTTGATTTCTTGATTACTTCTTGAGTCTTGATTTCTTGACAACTTCTTGAGTCTTGATTTCTTGATGACATCTTGATCTATATCTGCTGACTATACATGGTGCAGATAACTTCCTGAATAATCTATACTGAATCCTGACTCATTCTATCAAGATTATCCTAAACATGTCATACTCAGGGGTTTTGGGATCTAATCAAAACTTCTTTATTAAATTCATCTCCCAACACCTTTCAATGTGTTTGCTGGCCTTGTGGGCTCTCGGTTCCCTTGAATTTTCAACTGCTCCGGCATTATCACAAAAGATCGTTATTGTGCTGGGCAAATTTGGAACAACGTCCAAGTCCACTAGGAAGTTCTTGAGTCACACCGCTTCTTTCGTTGCTTCACAAGTAGCTACATATTCGGCTTCCATGGTAGAATCGGCGATGCATTTCTTCTTTACGCTTCTCCATGTTACAGCTCCTCCCCCCAAACAAAACACACTACCCGAGGTAGATTTTCTGGAATCTGGGTCTGATTGGAAATCTGAGACCGTGTATCCCACTGGAAATAAACTATCTGACTGATAAACCAGCATTCTATCTCGAGTTCTTTTCAGATACTTCAGAATGTTCTTAACAGCAGTCCAATGTTGATTTCCGGGATTGCTCTGATATCTTGCTACCATGCCTACGGCGTAGCAGATATTCAGTCTCGTACACAACATTGCATATATGAGACTTCCTACTGCCGACGCATAAGGAATCCCTCTCATATCATCTATCTCCCTTTGTGTCTTGGGCACATCTCTTTCGATAGATGGATTCCGTGCCTGAAAGAAATTCTTGGGCACACGTCTTAAAACCCTTCTTGGAATCTTGCATGTTGAAACGCTTCAAAACGGTATCTATGTATGAAGCTTGCGATAAGCCGATCATTCTTTTCTTTCGATCTCGAGTGATCTTGATCCCAAGAACATGATCGGCTTCCCCTAAGTCCTTCATATCAAACTATTTTGATAGCCATACCCTTACGTCAGACAAAACCTTTACATCATTTCCGATGAGCAAAATATCGTCTACGTATAGTACTAGGAATACCAAGGCAGTTCCGTCACACTTTCTATAAACACAACTCTCGAAATCGTTTTGATCAAACCCATAAGATTTTATTACATGATCAAAACATTGGTTCCAAGCCCGAGATGCTTGCTTAAGTCCATAAATGGACTTCCTCAGCTTGCACACAAGGTGTTCTTGGCCTTTTTCGATGAAACCTTCGGGCTGTTGCATATAGATTTCCTCGTCAAGACTCCCGTTAAGGAAAGCTGTATAGACATCCATTTGCCAGATCTCAAAATCTATATGTGCAGCTATAGCCAAGAGAATACGGATGGACTTAAGCATGGCTACAGGTGAAAAGGTTTCTTCATAATCGATACCCTCTTTCTGAGTGTATCCCTTTGCCACAAGCCTAGCCTTAAAGGTTTCCACCTTTCCATCCGGTCCTCTTTTCTTCTTGTAGACCCACTTGCATCCAATGGGTTTTACCCCATTGGGTGGTTCAACTAGCTCCCACACCTGATTATGATCCATTTAGCCCATTTCGGCTTCCATCGCAGTTTGCCAGGATTTCGAATCCTTATCTTATACCGCCTCCTTGTAGGACCGGGGGTTTGATTCACTATCCCCGGGTATAGAACATGCACCCTTTTATTCCCATGGGATATCATATAAACAACCTTAGTTCCGAACGTGCATCCATCTTACTGGCTTCCTTGTCTAGCACGTATGTCGGACACCCCCAAATCTTGAGATGTTTCAGACTTGGCTTGCGCCCGTCCCACAACTCTTTAGGGGTTTTGGGAACCGATTTAGATGGCACCAGATTCAGAACGTAAGCCGCTATTTCCAAGGCATGACCCCAAAACGACTTGGGTAGATCTGAATAACTCATCATGGATCTGACCATTTCTAAGAGTGTTTTGTTTCTTCGTTCTGCAACCCCGTTTTGTTGAGGGGTTCCGAGTGCAGTCAACTGGGAAACAATGCCCTCGTCTGACAGGTAGTTCAAAAACTCATCGCTGAGGTATTCGCCTCCACGATCAGATCGTAGAAACTTGATACTCTTTTCCTGATGATTCTCCACTTCGGCTTTGAACTCTTTAAATTTATCAAAGGTTTCTGATTTGTGTTTCATGAGAAAAATGTACCCGAACCTTGAGTAATCATCCGTGAAAGTCACGAAATACTCATAGCCACCTCTAACTTTGGTTGACATTGGACCACACACGTCAGTATGAACGATTTGCAACACTTTTGTGGCTCTATTCCCCTTGGCTCCAAATGCCCTCTTGGTCATCTTACCCTCCAAACATGATTCGCAGGTTGGAAGTGGTTCTAACTGTAGGTCCGACAGCGAACCATCTTTCACCAACCTTTGGATCCTATTTAGATTAATATGACCCAGTCTTAGATGCCATAGAAGTGTCTCGTTCATATTTTCTGAACGTTTTCTCTTACTGCATGAAACAGTCGATGTGTTATAAGATGCATTTTGTGAGTGGTGTGCACAATTAATAGTATAGAGATTGTTCCGCAAAATTCCATGACAGATAAACACATCGTTACAGTAAACAGTTACTTGCTTAGAAAAACGAACAAAATATCCATCATTAATTAGTTTTGAAACTGAAATAAGGTTTTTGCGAAAAATTGGAACTTAAAGAACATCTCTTAAAACTAAAATCTTGTCTTCAAAAGACAGGTGCACGCTCCCACTGCTTCAGCTGCTACTTTCGTAGCATCGCCCAGTGCGATGAGGATCTCACTTCCACTAAGTTGCCGAGTTAGCTTGAACCCTTGTAACGTGAAACAAACATGATCAGTGGATCCCGTATCCATTACCCACGAGTGGGTAGCATACGCTGCTAAACAAGTTTCAACAACTAGTGCATGAGAATTACCTTTCTTTCCATTCCGCTTTGGTTTGGAACAGGCAGACCTCAATGTCCCTTTTCACCGCAGTTGAAGCACTTCCCCTTTGGATCCTTCTTGACACCCCCAACATCCCTCACCTTGCTCTTGCCCTTGGCAATAGTTGAGTTCGACTGCTTTTGGCCTTTGGCCTTCCTCTTCTTCTTACCCTCCTTTGGCTTAGAAGATGAAGATGGTCCACTTGACGCCAAAGCTTAAGTTTGGTGTCCCATCAACCTCTCTGCCGAGACCAAAGCTTGCAACAAGTCAGCTAGCGTGAACTTCTGATTATTCATCTGATAGTTCAACTGAAAATGTTCAAAACTTTTGGGCAGAGAGTGAAGCACCAAATCAATCTGAGTCTCCAGTTCATAATCTTCACTCAGAACCTCAAGTTTTGTTTAGATGAGCCATCATCTTGAGGACATGCTCCCTTATGGGCGTGCCCTCCACCATTTTCAGCGAAAGCATTTCTCGCAAGGTGATCTGATGAGCCGTGCGGTTCTGATGTTGAAACATCTTCTTAAGATTTTTCATGATTTCCGAAGCAGTTGCAAATTCTTGGTGTTGGTGTTGCAACACATCCGACATAGATTCCAAGATGGTACACTTAGCCATATCATTGCAATGCTCCCAGTCCTCATATTTTTTCTTTTCCGCCTTACTCGACTCGCCAGTTGGCTCATCAGGTTTTGGAGTATCAAGGGCCCACTTGTGTTTTTGTGCAGTGAGGACAATCATAAGTTTACGTTTCCAATCAACATAGTTTTCACCAGTTAATTGATGGTCTTTAAGTATAGAATACAGTGGATTAAAAGGTTGCGACATGCTGAACTGAAATAAATAACAATTTGTGTAAGCACAAAATTATCACTCAATTCGTTCACATAGTTCATATCAAAATCTCAAAACAATATGAACATGCATCAGCCGATATCTCAAAACAGTTTAAATAGGTCACGTTGGGTGAACTGTCTATTTAAACACATTCAAGCAGGTTACAAACAAGAACAGTTACAAACCTTTAATTCAAAATTAATAGTCGGCTCCCACTTGACCAATATAAAATTGACAGGGACTTCGGAGAAGTATATGCATATCAATTTTATACCTAAGTAATAACCATGATTAAATACAGAATTATTACTTCGCTTTGTACGAGCCTCGTTGGGAGGGTCATCGTCGCTACTAATAATAACTCACAATCATCCTTTTGGGAATTTATTAATGTGAAATCCATCTTTTGGCCGTTCCGTTGGGGAAATTTCTCCAAAAGAATTCACAAATAAATAAATCATGGAGGTCAATTTGATGTAATTTTATTATCCGGAATAAAATTTGTCAACAATACATACTTAGTAATTTTCGAAAGTGAGATTTTCTTTTAGACAATTCTAAATCATGCAAACACATTTAACAAATAAAATTGCACGAATTTAAAACAAGCATCAAGACTAAATAAATCACGTTGGGCACACATATCCAACTGTCATGGTTTAAATTCCAAATCTTGAACTTGAGAAATCGTCCCATCTTTTGCTTTCATCGTTCGTCTCTAAAAGCTCCCACTGAATCCGCAACAATTCTTTAATTGTCCTCCGTTTTGGGATAGGACGACGTCCAGAAAATGAGTAGCTCACGACCCAAAACCTAGTCGCATGCGCCTAGGCACACGTCCCGGTCCGGATCGGCCATCCCGTCCCGTCGCCCACAGCCTTGCGCGCGTGAAGCATCGCCTGGACGCGCCCGCATTCGGGGTCCCGTGCCTCATCGCCCAGCTCGGCCATGCACTCCTCACCCGCATGCCCATGCACGCTGCGTGCAGCCCATCCACACATCCGGCGCGCACCATGCGCACGTCGCCCAGTGCCCGACGTCCAACAACCCCGTTCGCGTCCCGCCTAGCGGTGCGCACGGTCGCTAGGCATTCCACCTAACCCGCGTGCTCCGCCTTGGCTCGCGTACGTCCGGGCACATGGACGTCCGTCTTTAATTCTCCGTCTCCGTCTTCGTTCACGATCCGGTTACAATGTATTTACAAAAAATAAATAAACCTAGATCTAGAGTAGTCTATTACATTGATCAAATCAAATAAATCCTAATCTACTCGTGAATTTTCTCACGAGGCAAAACGAATCCGAACGAATCGAATTAAAAACCAACAATTTATTCGCATGTAAATAAGCACATTAAAATACCATGACAATTGGATACCTGCAAAACAGATCTAACAGTTTTACTATCCAATTTCAATTTTAATGAACAACAATTTAAATTACAGTTTAAAAGATCAGAGCCCGAACCAGGGCTCTGTTACCAGTTGTTGGGATAACATATGTCAGGATCTGTCGGGATGACCTCATAAATACAAATTTAAATTAACAATTATTACTAGCATGAATTTACCTAATTGAATTCAAATAATAATCAATCCAACAACAACATGCAAATAAAATTTCACGTAAAAGATCCTAGTATGCGGAATTTCTAGGAGTTTAAATAAACGTACCCGTTGGAGAGACGATTTGAGACAGACAGGATCTTGTATCTTGATACCCACCAAAAGTCCTTCTCAAGTATTCCCAAGTCCTCGTCCAATAACCCCGTGGAAGGTTCTCCGATGAACGATTTATAAAACAAGGAAAATAAAAATATTGTTGCACCACCTTTGTGGATTTCTAATATTTCCAACACATGGAACACTAGTTGGGAATGAAAAATTCATCCCCTATTTCTAAGATGAGGGGGTTCGAAAATTTCAACCACAATTAGGGCTAGGAAATATCTTTTCTTGATCTCCAAGAAATCTTGAATATATCCAATATATTCTTCTTTACATGTGTATTTTTCCACAAAAATCTCACACCCTTATTTGGCCATAAATTTCGAAAATTAAGAGGTAAGATTTCAAGATTGGATCTTTCTTGAATTTATGAGATATTCTTGTATTCCAAGAATACATATCTTTTTCCATAAAATCTTTCCAAGAAAATCAAGAAAATCTTTCTTCCCTTTCTTATACATATTTTTCGAAAATTTCTTATTAAAGAAGTCAAGTGGGAGTTTTCTTGAATTTATGGGATAATCTTGTATTCCAAGAATACATTATCTCCTTTCCATAAAATCTTTTCAAGAAAATTCTTCTCCCTCTTTTCTTTAATATTTTCGAAAAAAATAGGAAATATTGCAACAAAAAATTTATTTTATTTTAAGCACCTTTTATTTATTGGACTTTAATTGGGCTACTTGAGGGGCCTTTAGGAGAATTAAGATGGACCTTCCAATGGACTTCTGAATTCCAATATTGAGCCACAATATAATTCAGCCCATTAATATTAATTAATATCACTATATAATTAATATTGCACTATCCAATCTTAACCCATATTATGGTAATATGGCTCCCGGTTATTATTTCCCGTGTTTAAGATTATTTAGTCCATTAATTAATTAAGCCACTGAAAAGCTTTATATTAATTAATATCTTTATCCTTGGAGTAAGGACAGCCCAGCTTTATTATCCATACTGGAAAATTAATTCAACTTGTAAGATTTGATATGATAAAGGTTCCGGGCCACCCAAGGGGACCAATCAAGCAAGACTTTTGCAAGCACACGATTCTCTATATTAATTTAGCAACTGTCGTGCAATTAATATTATTGCCCAAGATATAGGGTATCGAAGTCGCAATGATTCTCTTCCCATTTATAAGTCAAAGCAATAACTACTAATCACACACAGTCCTTATTAAGTGACAGAGATTAAGAAATCAACAACCACTGAGGTCTAACTCTTCATCCCTTAAGTCAGTGTGAATGAGTTTATCCTCTTTGTAGGTCCGCTTCAGCGCATCGAATGCACTAGTGTAATCTCTTGGTCAAGACAAGTCAATCTGAGCCTTACACATCAACTTCTACCAATAGATTGTTCGGATCTATCTTAGTTGTGAAACATGCACTCGTATACAAGGAACTGTTAACGTGATCTTATGTGATCTGGTATCACCACGTTAACTACAATGTAACGTTTGCTACCAATGGTTTGCAGTAAATATATATAACATTTGTTGGGAGATGAATTTAATAAAGATATATGATTTTGATTAAGATGCCAAAACCCCTAAGTATGACATGTTCAGAATGATCTTGATAGTTGAGTCAGGATTCAGTTTTAGAGTACTCAGGATGTTATCTGCAAAATGTATAGTCAGCAGATATAGTTCAGGATAGGTTCTGAAGACTCTGAAGAACTCAGTATGTTTCTGAAGTATCCGAAGTTTCAGGATGAAACTGAGATACTGAAGACTCAGTATGATACTGAGTAACTGAAGACTCAGCACGAAGACTCAGTACAACAGTCAGTATAAACTACAAAGATTCAGAAGACCCTGAAGACTCAGAAGATCCTGAAGACTCAGAAGACTCTGAAGACGCAAGACTGAAGACTGGGAACTGAAGATCAAGAATACTGAAGGCACAGTAATTAACTGAAGACTCAGTAAAGTACTGAATGCTCAGTATAAAACTGAATGTTCCGAGGCACTGAAAAAATCTATCTGAAGGATGCAACACTGAGAAGATCGCGATTCCTTAGAAAGTTAGATATTGCCAAGACATTCAAATGCAGACAAAAGGAACTAAGTCAGAAGTGTTGTTAAGGTTATATCAAACTCAGAGTTTGTAACCAAAAAGAGCCGTTGAAGGTGTCTACCTTTAACTGGAGACAAAAGTAAAAAAGAGGAAGACGACACTGTACCATACTGACACTGACAGTGACAGGTCGCTGAAAAAGATGTCAGATGTACAAAAGTTCCAGACTGCAAAAAGTGAAGACCGGCTACATGAAAGGCTATTGCCTAAAACGTGTTAGGGAGTTTCAAACCCTAAATATAGCCGTTTCTCACACACCTTAAGAGGAAACTCACGAATCTATCTCTCCAACTGATAGTTTTCAAGAGTGACCTTGGTGTATGCCTATAAATACTGGTGACCCTCTACATTATAAGGTTACGGGAAATTTATACGCAACTCAAGAGCTCAAACTTATTCTTGCAAAAGTTAAAGCACTCAAAAAACTTAGAATTTCCCAAGTGCTTCGATATTGAAGAGAGCTCACTATACTAAGCCTAGCTTGATAAGATTTATCCAAAGCTTAGTCGAGATATCCTAACCCTTTGCATTGTGGTTCATTGTAAAGGATATCTCATCCTAGTTGGAAACCAACCGAGAAACCCCAAACCCTTGAGAAGGTAGTTGGAGTGTGTTTGTTGGTGAGAAGAGTTGTAAAGAATTAGTAAACTACGCGGAGTAGTCAGAAAACTCAAGAGGAGAAGTTAGTAAGCTACAGGGGTAGTCTGAAAGCTTGTTTGTGTTTGAGTAAGTAAACTACGGAGGTAGTCAGAAAACTCAAGGTCGGGTTGAGTAAGTAAACTACGTGGAGTAGTCAGAAAACTCAGGGCCGAGTTGAGTAAGTAAACTACGAGGTAGTCAGAAAGCTCAGAAGTTGATATTGAATTTCTCTGAAGAGTCAGGGAGAGTGGACGTAGGAGCTTGAGTCTCTGAACCACTATAATTGTTGTGTTCTTTATTGCTTTCCTTATCTGTGCTTAACTGTTGCATTGACTTGTTTTTGAAAGCATACTTTTCACTGATATTCAGTTGGAATCAATCCACTGAAGTTGCATAAGTGAATCACAGCCTAATCACTATTTCATAAAGGGAAGGTCTTTCAGCAAAGCTTAAAACGAGTATAATCTAAGGGCCAACCATTCCGCACGACTGAGTAGCTAGAACAGATAGTTACCAAACTGAACTCTCTTCTGAGGATTCAGTAAGTTAGTTATCTGATCCAAGCAACTCAGGATCTCTGACACTCAGGACTCAGTTGGGATTATCTGAGGTATCTGAAAGCAGCTCAGGATCACTGTCTCAGTAGACTTTGACTCAGAGCGATCTGTGCTTCTCAGAACCTAATCTTCAGGATTATCTGACCCAAGCTGACCTCAGTAAGAAAAAAGTTTTAAAATCACTGAACACGTGTATTCCCCCCCCATACACGTGTAAGACTCGTTTGCCCCGGGACCAACAAGTGGTATCAAAGCAGTGGTTCAACTTGACCACCTGCTGTGTTGACCAAAGTTTTATTTTCAAAAAAAAATACTTGTGGTCTATCTGAACTGATCTTATTTGCTGAAAAAAAAAATTCAAAAGATCAGAAAAATGTCTTCTAAAAAACTTCCCATGTTCTCAGTGGAGAACTATGACCTATGGAGACTGAGAATGCAGGCTCATCTGTATTCCAAACATGAGCGTATGTGGAAAGTGGTTTCTCAAGGACCATTCAAATTTACTGTAGTGAATCCCAGAGGAACAGAAGATGGGAGAATTGATCCTAGAGCAGAATTTCCTAAGTCTGATGACCAACTGACTCCTGAGGAGAGAAAGTTAGTCAATCTAGACTATATTGCAAATGACACACTATACAGTACAATTGATGATGGTGTGGTGGGAATGATCTCTCACTGTAATACTGCTAAAGAGATTTGGGATACACTAGCTGTAATGTGCCAAGGCACAGATCATATAAAAGAAAACAAACTTTCAGTGGCAATTGGAAAGTTTGATAGTTTTGAAATGGATGATGGTGAATCAATAGACAAACTGGAAGTCAGATTCACTAGCATCATGATGAATAAAATGCACTTGGGAAGAAAATATCCACAAAGAGAAGTGGCATTGAAAATTCTTAGAGGTCTTTCTAAGAAATGGGATATTCATGCAAAGGTGATTGAAAACACCAAGAACATTAGTTCAATGCCATATCAACAAGTCTTCTCTCGAAATTTGAAAAGCCTATGAATTTGTAATTGATAAGAAATCCAAAAAAAAAAGAAAGATGATTCTTCATCGAGTAAGAATGTGGCTTTAAAAGCCAAAGATAAAACCTGTAAAACTAGAGAGTCTGAGAACCCCCATGCCAAACATCAAGATGAGCTTGAGGAAAAGCTAGCACTGATGGCAAGGAGGTTTGATAGACTTAATAGTAGATTTGGAAAATACAAAAGCTATTACAGGAACCACAGGTACCGAAGAAACCCGAGGACGATCAACAATCGAGAAGAAGAAGGACTGAAAGTTTGAAGGATCTTCATCCAAGAGGAAAGACTCCAAGTCCAAAGAAGAAAATGATCAGGATGATGATGCCAACAGATGTTATAACTGCCAAAAGAAAGGTCACTTCCAAAGATGATTGTCCGGTTTGAGTGCTAAGGAGAGAAGAGAAAGGCAAGCTAAAAGAGACCGTAAGTTCTCAAGCAAAAAAGGCCATGGTTGCGAAAAGAAGAACATTATGAGGAGGATCTAGCTCTTCGGATGAGATATTCTCGTGACGAAGGAAAGTGATGACATCTGTCTGATGGCCATTGAGGAGGTAAACTCTTCTTTCTCTGTTGTTGCTCCTACACCAAAGACAAGAGTTTTCAAGTTCCACCGTAAACAAATCATTTTGACTGATGGATTCTTTTGAGAATCGATGAAGGACTATCTTTGTTTTTACAAGAATCTGCTAAATAGAACTCAAGAGCGTAATAAGGAATCGAAAGTTTAAAAATCTAAAATGGAAAGACTCTAGCAATATTGAAATCACTTCTCAATTAATGGGAGCTACTTGATGAACCGGATGTTACGAAAGTACAACTCTCGAGAGAAAGAGAAGTTGATAATGTCCCTAACCGAAAAGCTAGAGAAATCCATCAAGAGATTCAAATTAATCGGAATCGAGTTCAATGACCTCTCGAGAAGCATAAAACTCTCAGAATCATGAGGATAGTGCACGTAAGAAGTTAACTCTATTGAATAAAGCATCTAATGTAATAGATGAAATTGAGTTACCAGAGATCTGTCACTATAAAATGGATTGGGATACATTCCAGGGGGAACCTCACAAGGTCATCTAAATGCTGCATCAAGTACCAAGAAGACTATCTTTGTAAAACCAGTGGCACCTACACTTCAAACTGAAGTAAGGCCCAAGGTGTTAGACAAGGGTAAAGGACCTATGGTCTCGAAAAAACCCGAATGATCGGGTTAGAAAGCCCAAACCTCGGTGAAGGCTAGAAAACCCGAAAATCGATTGAAAGTTTCAGCAAGTACTTCAAAGCCTCGGGCTAAGAATGTAAACCCGAAAGGCTCCACATCGAACCATCGAGGAATCCTCGAGATGAGAAACACTCGCCAGAGACATTCTCAATCAAGAGACCAAGTCCTCAAGATCTTTGAAAGACCCAATTTTCAAAGATGACAACCTGAACCCCACTTGCCTAAGGGTAAAGGTTATCTGAACCCAAGTCATCAAAGATTTAGACAGGCTGCACAAAAGCCTAAGCATCTGAACAGAAGGCCTGAACCAAAGAAGAATTCAAAAGCCCATGTTCATGTTAAAGCTAGCACACATACACAGAAAATTGCTAAGGCGCCCAAAGTAGTAGATGTGTATGTTGATGTTTATGGAAGACAAATTAGCCACTCTAAAGTGATTAGAGTTGTCAGGCAGATTTGGATTCCGAAAGGTACATCTAACCAGATAGGACCCTATACCAATTGGGTACCACAGATCTAATTTGTTTTTCAGGAAAACAGAAAAGGACACTGAACTTAATGAAGATATCAATAGCCCTGTTGAAAGAAGATCTGAGATGTCATTGTTGGAAGATGAATCTCCTTCATGGACTTCAAGAGAAATCAAGCTGAAGAAGGAACTTCATCAGAGATCATATTGAAGAAGGACATAAGGATGGAGAAAATTCATACTGATAAGCAAAGAGCTGATATCTTGACTAAACCTTTGGCGGAATCAAGATTTCAGGAACTTTCAGTTGAATTAGGGATGTTAGAACCAGGTGTATAGAGTAAAATCTGAAAAATTGAAGATTTTCAGATGCATGAAGTTTTTCTCAGAATTCTACTGAGAAGCTCATGATAAAATGGAAATACTGAACTGAGTCTCAGGAAACTCAGATTTACTTAGCATACTGAACCATTTCAGTACTCAGTATTATACTGACATTTTATCAAGGTCAGTACTCAGTAAGACTGATAGAGGGAAATTGGTCTGAAGAAATAATGACTCATGCGACTCATTTATTGCTTAAGTAAAGTTCAGTAATCATTCGCAATAAATACAAAACACCTGAGGAATGTTTTTGGGCGGGATCATTTTAAATTCCGAAGAAAGTCAACAGTCATTTAATGCTCTGCTACATTAATGACCAATGAGGATGTTTTGGCGGCTTACTTTTCGGAAATCGTCGGTTCGTATACCCGATTAATCGGAGATTAATCTCAACCGTTGCTTTTCACCTAACCAACATGATTTCCCACGATCTCGAAGCTATATATACCCTAAGAAGCCTTTCAAGCCAAAATTTTATCAAACCATTCGTTCCCAAATCCTCTGCAAATAAAAATCCCCTTTGCCCAGAAATTCCCAAACCCTAAAGCTTCACTTCTCAAATCAATCTCTAAAATGGCTCCAACCTTGTTAGGGAGATTAGCTGAAACCAACAAGTCGTGGTACGAGTTCGTTGTCTCACTCGAAAGCACAACCAACTCAAAGCCAGAAGAGGAAGCTCTGCATATGATTCGACTGGCTAAACTCACCCAACTAGTCGCAAATTGACCAGACCAGGAGTTTGCGACAGAGGTAATCGAATTCATCTATAACTTGAAAATAGATGAAGAGGACTGTATGCATTCTAAGATAACTGTATCACATTTAGAGCAGTCATCCAAATAGATCGATTTTGAGAGGGATCTGTATGTAATTCCAAAAAATTTGAATGATGTTTTTGAGCTCTGTGATAGAGGAGAGGATCCTACGATGTATATGTTGGGTAGAGAGCAGGAATACTTAGATAGGATTGCTGAGAATCCTATGAAGTTTGAGGCGACATTACATAAGAGGCACTTAAAGCCACAATATCGTGTGTTGATGGATATTGTGAGCAAGTGAATCATGAGTCTTGCGGGGAGTTTTGAGCAGATCAGTACCCCGAAGCTCATATTGATGGCGGCAATAGAGGCCTCACCCACCACAGACTTCAACTGGCTGAAATTCCTGATTCAGACGACGGTGAGTGAGCAGACCAAAGTTTTGAGGAAGGTTGATGGGGCGATCTCAATCAAAGGCAAGATCCACCATGCCACCAAAATTGCTTATATTTTGGAGATGTGCAGAGAGGAGGAGGATATCTTCGCCAATTCGACCTCATTCCCTAAGTCCAAAATTCTCTTTAAACCCATTGCTGCAAAGAAGCAAGCCATCAGGGGGAAGAGAGAAAAGAAGGTAGAATCACCAGTTGCGGCTGATAAAGAGACTCAACAAACCAGGGGGAAGGTTTTGTTGGAGGCAAAGATGGAGCAGGGAGCAAAAATGATGAAGCAGAAGAACCTTGCCCCAAAGCGCAGAAAATTGGTGGTTCTCACTGATGAAGATGGCAGTGATTCTGAGGAGATTCAACCTGAGGGCTAAACCGCTCAGAGTTCGCCATTGCAAGTTCTAGCTCAGGTTATCTCCAAGGCACAAGACCAAACTGAGGAACAGGTCTTCTCTGAGGTGCTTGAGACATCTCTAAGTTCAGACAAAATTTCTCAGGAAATTTTCAAAGGAACTCAGGCCTCATAGATTCCTACCAAAAAGTGCCACTCGAGACAAATAGAAGAGCCACCTCGTAACCAATCCTGAGGAAGTGTCACCAGCCCTTAACCCACTCAGATGCAAACTGAGGACCTGACTGCACAACCTTCAGAGGCTGCTGAGACTCAGGAGCAGAATATTCTTGATGAGCTCCTGAGTGATCTACTTCTTGATCCCTCAGCAGAAGCTTCAACTGAACCAGAGAGCCCGAGATGGAAGAAGGGCGAAGCTGAAGAAGGCGAGTGGAGGAGCAAGGGGGAACGGTTCATTCTTGACCGCTACCCTGAGCTCAGCTCATACCCTGATCTGCAAGATGTTTTCTTCAGATTAAGGACAACTGTGTTCATCCTCAATCAGACTCTTCCCGAGATGCTTGACATTGCTGCTTTCAGAGGGGAAGACTGGTGGAATGAGGAGACAGCCTTTCTGACCGACTTCTCAGGGTTCAGAAGGACAAAGCTCAGGATGAAAAACTCCGATTTTGATGAGCTGGTTCAGAGGAAGTTGGTGCCCCGAGCAGCGGAGACAAATCTAAAGATGGAGATGGGGACCAACAGGGAGGTGCTGAGGATCAGTCTCAGATAGAAAAGGAGACTTCTGTTGCTGATCAACCTGAAATTGGTCAACCTCAGACTGAAGCTAGCACTCTTCAGGTACCTTTTGGCACTATTAACAATTATGCCAAAGATACTGAAAGTTCTATCTTTAATTCTGAATTGTCTGATAAACAGACTGAGGCTCAGTTGGAGACCCAAAGCTCGGGATGAAGTCAAGCTTCAGTGCGCAGCCGACCCACAGGTTGTACCTGAACCTCAGGATGATCAGACAGCACAGGAGGTGCAGAAGATTCCTGAGATTGATCTCACTCCCTTGATGGAGAAACTTGAGAAGGTTGAGCCAGTGATGATCAAGATTGCTCAGATGGAAGAAACATTGGTCAATCAAGCTCAACAGATGGAAAGTCTTAGTCACTCTTTAGAGCTGGTGCAAATTCAAAACACTCTGACCACCCAGATGACCTCCATGGAAGAAAAGCTGAATGAGAAGCTGGAGGGAGTCAAGGCTGAGTTAAGTGATGAACTGAAGCAAAAACACCAGGAGAGTTCTGATTTCCTAGAAGTAAAACTGGCAGAGAAGAATGAGGTGCTAATCAAGTCTGCTGTTGAGGAAATGAGCTCATTACTCATGACCAAGATGACAGAGATGTTCAAGGAAGCACTCTCCGCCGGCGGCCATTTAACTTATCTGAAGAATTTTTCTGTGGCAAAGAACCATCTAAGGAGGCTGGAAGATGAACAAGATCAGATAGCAGGAGAGATTCACTGTGTGAGCAAACAGCAATATCACATGGACACATCACTCTCCAGACTTCTTCCAAATTACGGTGCCAAGAAGGGGGAAAAGGAAGGTGAAGACCTCAGAAAGTTCATGGCACGTACTTTGGAGAAGAAGGCTCGAAAGATCTCTGAAATGTATAATCTAGCAAAAGCCTTAAAAGAAGTCGAAGCTACTGAGAAATTGAAGTTCGCTCAGGTAGAGAAGCCTATCTACACTCGAGTTTCTAAGCAAACCATGCTTGATGTTACAAAAGAAAAACTGAGTGCTAGAGCAAAGGTTGGAACAAGCCAGGCTGCTGCTGAAATGCCTATGAAAAGGAAAGCCTCGGGCGGTGTTCAACCTGAAAGCAAGCGTGCAAAGGCTTCTAAGCCAATCCAGAGAAAGCTGATTCTGGATGATGAAGATAAAGAAGAATCTGAGTCTCAACCTCAGAAGAAAGTCTTCAACACGAGAAATGCTCTGAAGACACTCCAAATGGAACAAGCTAAGAAAACCGCTTTGCCCGGTCTCGGGGCGTCTGTGATCAGAAAGAAGGATAGACGAAGAGCGAAGCGAATGAGTGAATTCAGGAAGTTTGCGAGCAAGAGGAAAGGAACATCAAAAGCACTAAAGTGGCCCCACGTTGATAAATGGATGCCTATCAAACTCAACGATATGTGGGAAGAAGTCAAGAGAACCTTCTGGTTCAATTATGATGTTCTCAGGGAATGGAGAGGGGAAAGCTCAGATCAGAATGAATCATTCATTGAATATCTCCTAACCTTCTATCCAAAGTATCTACAGAGCTGGATTAACCTTGCGGATGAAGGAGAGGTACAGATAGTAGCCCCTGGTCCATATTCCTATCCTCCTCCAAGACTTGGTAATGGCTTGGTGAATGAGAAGGCCATTACTCAAGAAATTGCTCAAGATCTTTGGTCGGTTTAGGTCTAACAGAAACAAATCCGGACATCATCAAGGAAAGAAATGAGCTGAAGAAGAGATTTTTCGGAATGTTCGACCTGGAGGTGCCCGCTGATGAAGTTGAGAATGAAGCAAACTGAAGAGCAGAAGACTGAAGAGCCAAATCTGTAGGTTGAAGACTGAAGACTCAGAAGATTCTGTACTCTTTAAATTTTTATCTTTTTGATTTTGTTTGATAAACTCATTGTAATCTGTAATGGGATACCAATCATCAATGAAGATTTATCATTATGCTCAAAAGATAATATCTCATTATCTTATTTACATGTCTTTATTTTGATATGCTGAATGAATGTCTCTAAACTGATTGTATGTCGATAAGGGAGAAATTGTCTGAATTTGGGGGAAATTGTTTAAGTATTTAGTAATGAACTATTTAAGAAGATTCATTACTGAAGAAATTATTAATTGTTGGGAGACTCTCTGAATTTGTTGGGAGATTCTCTGATTCAGGAAATTGTTGGGAGACACAAACAATCTTGTAATAGGATAAACTGAAACCTGAGTATAGGTTATATGTTTGTAACAAGATAGGTTTTGGCATCATAAAAAATGGGGAAATTGTTGGGAGATGAATTTAATAAAGATATATGATTTTGATTAAGATCCCAAAACCCCTAAGTATGACATGTTCAGAATGATCTTGATAGTTGAGTCAGGATTCAGTTTTAGAGTACTCAGGATGTTATCTGCAAAATGTATAGTCAGCAGATATAGTTCAGGATAGGTTCTGAAGACTCTGAAGAACTCAGTATGTTTCTGAAGTATCCGAAGTTTCAGGATGAAACTGAGATACTGAAGACTCAGTATGATACTGAGTAACTGAAGACTCAGCACGAAGACTCAGTGCATCAGTCAGTATAAACTACAAAGATTCAGAAGACCCTGAAGACTCAGAAGACCCTGAAGACTCAGAAGACTCTGAAGACGCAAGACTGAAGACTGAGAACTGAAGATCAAGAATACTGAAGGCACAGTAATTAACTGAAGACTCAGTAAAGTACTGAATGCTCAGTATGAACCTGAATGTTCCGAGGCACTGAAAAAATCTATCTGAAGGATGCAATACTGAGAAGATCGCGATTCCTTAGAAAATTAGATATTGCCAAGACATTCAAATGCAGACAAAAGGAACTAAGTCAGAAGTGTTGTTAAGGTTATATCAAACTCAGAGTTTGTAACCAAAAAGAGTCGTTGAAGGTGTCTACCTTTAACTGGAGACAAAATTCAAAAAGAGGAAGACGACACTGTACCATACTGACATTGACAGTGACAGGTCGCTGAAAAAGATGTCAGATGTACAAAAGTTCCAGACTGCAAAAAGTGAAGACCGGCTACATGAAAGGTTATTGCCTAAAACGTGTTAGGGAGTTTCAAACCCTAAATATAGTCGTTTCTCACACACCTTAAGAGGAAACTCATGAAGCTATCTCTCCAACGGATAGTTTTCAAGAGTGACCTTGGTGTATGCCTATAAATACCGGTGACCCTCTACATTGTAAGGTTACGGGAAATTTATACGCAACTCAAGAGCTCAAACTTATTCTTGCAAAAGTTAAAGCACTCGAAAAACTTAGAATTTCCCAAGTGCTTCGATATTGAAGAGAGCTCACTATACTAAGCCTAGCTTGATAAGATTTATCCAAAGCTTAGTCGAGATATCCTAACCCTTTGCATTGTGCTTCATTGTAAAGGATATCTCATCCTAGTTGGAAACCAACCGAGAAACCCCAAACCCTTGAGAAGGTAGTTGGAGTGTGTTTGTTGGTGAGAAGAGTTGTAAAGAGTTAGTAAACTACGCGGAGTAGTCAGAAAACTCTAGAGGAGAAGTTAGTAAGCTACAGGGGTAGTCTGAAAGCTTGTTTGTGTTTGAGTAAGTAAACTACGGAGGTAGTCAGAAAACTCAAGGTCGGGTTGAGTAAGTAAACTACGTGGAGTAGTCAGAAAACTTAGGGCCGAGTTGAGTAAGTAAACTACGAGGTTGTCAGAAAGCTCAGAAGTTGATAGTGAATTTCTCTGAAGAGTCAGGGAGAGTGGACGTAGGAGCTTGAGTCTCTGAACCACTATAATTGCTGTGTTCTTTATTGCTTTCCTTATCTGTGCTTAACTGTTGCATTGACTTGTGTTTGAAAGCATACTTTTCACTAATATTCAGTTGTAATAAATCCACTGAAGTTGCATAAGTGAATCACAGCCTAATCATTATTTTCATAAAGGGAAGGTTTTCAGCAAAGCTTAAAAAGAGTATAAACTAAAGGGCCAACCATTCCGCACGACTGAGTAGCTAGAACAGATAGTTACCGAACTGAACTCTCTTCTGAGGATTCAGTAAGTTAGTTATCTGATCCAAGCAACTCAGGATCTCTGACACTCAGGACTCAGTTGGGATTATCTGAGGTATCTGAAAGCAGCTCAGGATCACTGTCTCAGTAGACTTTGACTCAGAGCGATCTGTGCTTCTCAGAACCTAATCTTCAGGATTATCTGACCCAAGCTGACCTCAGTAAGAAAAAAGTTTTAAAATCACTGAACACGTGTATTCCCCCCCCATACACGTGTAAGACTCGTTTACACCGGGACCAACACATTCAATTATATTTAAAGCAACAGTGATAAACAATTTATTTCAGTAAATAAGTGTTTAATACATAGGTTATACAAAGTAAAAGCATACTTTCATGTATAACCCCAACAGTCATCAGGCAGAAATCTTCTACAGATGAACAACCTGAATCTTCTGAGGGCATATAAGAGTCATCTATTCCAGATGTATCAGCTACCATGGCTTTTCTGTCTCTGTATCTTTGCTCTCTTCTGTTCTGCTTATCTTCTCTTTCTTTTGGAGTCAGGTCAGGGCAATCATCACTGTAGTGACCTGGTTTCTGACAGTTGAAACATGCTCTAGGTTCCACGAAATTTCTTCTGCTAGGTGAGTCATTCCTTCTGTAGAATCTGTCAGGTGACTTCTCAGTTTGCCTATGATCAGAATTCCTTCTTTCTGATATGTTATCTCTTCTATCATCAGAACGATCATTTCTCTTCTTATCTTCTCTGTGATCCTCCCTATGATCATCTCTTCTGTCACCAGATCAATTCCTTTCTTGTGATCTGTCAGTAGATCTCCTGTCTCTTCCTCTGCTATTCTGATAGTCTCTATAAAATTTTCGATACTTTCCAAGTTGAATGTTGGATCTTTCAAGATTTCTGGTCAGCAAAGCTATTTGTTCAATCTGACTCATGATATTTCCAATAGGTTCAGTAGACTTTGAGCTGCTGCCGGCTGCTTTGAATGCAACTGCTTTTGGTGTGGCAGGTGTGACTTCGGCAGGCGACTCATCATTTCTTCTTGCCCTCTTTCAATCAAATCAAACTCATGGGCTTTAAGGCTCAGAAGCAGGTTGCTTGGCTTCATCTTCGCGATATCTTGACAATCCTTTATCACTGTTACTTTCATATCCCATTTTTTTGTCAGAGATCTCAAGATCTTGTAGTTGATATCTTTGTCTGACATTTCTCGTCCTAGTTCCCCGAAGCTTGTTGACAGACATGGTGATTCTTCCATCGAGCTGATTTATGGTTTCATTTGGCAGCATCTTGAGTTTCTCAAACTTTACCAGTTCGGCTTGCAATCTGTTGTCCTTAATCAAATCATTTCCTTCGCACATCTCAGCAAGCGTATCCCACACCTACTACATGTTGAAATAGTTATAAATTTTGATGGCATATGAATTGAGGAGAGATACTTACCGATACTAGAGACTACGAAATTCTGAAACCAAATAGGTAGAACAATCGTGCTGATAACGTGTTATAAAATAAATGAAGAACACAATTTGTTTACCCAGTTCGTCAATAATGACTACATCTAGGGGCGATACCAAGCCAATAGAGTTTTACTAATTTTTTGGTTGTGTGTACAAGAGAAGATAAAATACCATCTATTTATAGAGAACCTCATGGATGAATACATAAATGTTAATTAATAGAACAATGAAGAATTCCTTGTAACAGGCATGTAATTCCTATTGACTAGCTTGTAACTCCCAAAGAATTTCTTGTAACTCCATAACATATTCAACATGTGTTATTTCATAACAAAAATGACATTCAACATGATTTATTTCATAACACACATGAAAATATTAACACACTTAAGAAAAAGTTTGATAATTTGTGGATCGAATTGAATCAAACGAATTTTTCGAAAAAAATCGCGCATAAGCATCATAGGAAACTCCCTCCCAGGTTTATGTTAATCTAAGGGCAAACATGTGTTACTTTAAGGACACATATGTGTTACTATAAGGACAAATAACACAGAGTTGTCTTTTCTAATACACATATTTGTCCTTTTAGTAACACATATAAGATATTAAAAATTTTGTTATTATATAAATACAAATGTGTTATTACTCTCACATTTTTCTCTAATACTTTAGATGTGGGATAAAAATAGAAGGTTCACCTTCCCCCTTTTATATTACTTTCTCCTATATTATTGTGTTATTTTTTTATTATGACTATGACTTTTATTGTGTTTTCTTAAATATAAAAATTTATAATATATATGTTTAAATTTTTGTAGGTGTATACTTATTTTATTTTTTTAACTAAACATAGGAAATATTGACAAAAATTAGAAAGAAATCATTTTAACGTTTGAACCGGTCCGATCGGTTGAACCGCTGACCGGTGGTCTGTTCGGTTCGATCACCGATTTGGTTATGAAAACACTGATATCAGATTTGTTAAGTTTGAGAGTAAAATAATAAGGCCCGCGGCCCGGGCGAGTGTTCTCTATTTAAATGGCTCCTTCACTTATAAATAAATAAAACGAATTTCCAGTAGCAAAATACATGACTTAGAAAGTGGTTATGGAAACGCCGAGACGTGATGAACCAGTCCCATCTTCTACGAACTCCAAATCAGAGGATCCGAATCAACTCAGCGCAACTCGTTCTTCTTCGAGTAACAATGCAAATACGGTGAACAATGAGGCGAAATCTTGTACAGGATGCCTTTATTATTCGGCGCATTCCCCGAACCCTATTTGCCTTGGCCTCGCCCGTACCCGCACCCGTTCTCTCCCCAACGGTAACCCTAATTCTCAAAATTCATCGTAATCCGTTTCCCAATTTGATGCCCTTTTATATTTATAATTTCGACGTACTTTTTTTGTTTGAATTGATCGCCTAAATAGGAGTTTTTCCGGTGGCAGGATGGAAATATTTATGATTTTGATCTGTCATATGGGTTACTTTATTGTTTTCTGATCGTTGTTCTTGTTGTTGGCTGGCAGGATGAAAATATTTGTGCTTTTGATCTCTCATTGCTTTATCATTTTCTAATTGTTGTTGGCTGTTGATTTCAGTTTGGTGTTGTATTGGTTTTGATTTGTGTGTTTTCTTAATTGTTGTTTAAATTCTAGAAAAAGCTTGCAATGGATATAATGTTGTGTGTGTCTTTATTATTGGCTTTGGAAACAGATTTTCTTGTTAAGTTGTTAGTTAACATGCACTTAGATTTGTTGAAAAATAATTTGATCAAGGGGAAGTCTCTTGTGCACAACTAATAATGTTCAATTTCAGTAAAAAAAAATACTAACTAATAGTACTGGCCAACTGATGTTGTTCAATGAAAACAACTAATATTATTTAAAAAAACACTTGGGTTGCACGGTGCACCTAGTGCATACAAGAATTTGTCTTTAATTAAATGGATTGTGGCATTAAATTGGACACTTTGTATGCTCCATTAAGTCCATAATGGGCTTGTGAACTAAATATTTCTAGGTCCCAGAATCACATAAGTCAATTTGGAACCAGGCAAACTAAACTTGTAGGCGTTCAATCATTGGAATAAGAAATTAAATATATCAAATTGGACTAGAGCACATCTATTCTTTTCTTAATGTTCTTGAAAAGGGAAAATTATAGTTTTATTAAGAAAGAATTATGACAAAAAGATGTTATCATTATCTAACTTGGCTGAGGACCTGAGGTAAATATGCTGTCCCAACGAGGTTATTCACTAGAGTTAATTTCAACAAATTATACTGGTGTTTTTAATTCGATCACATGTATTATGATTTGATTTATTGTCAATACAGCTGAAAATTAAAATTCAAAACACAGGGAGATTTAAATTCTTGAGCATTATTGAATTGCCTGATCTTAGTTACATTCATCATAATTTGAAATTGTAAAATGTTCTGAACAACTCAATTGCTGTAGTTGTGTCTCAAACTGAACCCGCGGATGTTAATGCATTGCCTCAGCATCGCCCACCTAGACCAACGAATACAATTGGAGATGAGTTTCTAAGCAGGCAAGAACTTATGTGCTTCAATTTGCATTTAAATTCTCAGTTTTTTTAATGTTTTTATTGATTAAAAATTTGCAAATGGATTTGATTTAATATCAGAACTTGCCAAGTTGTTTATCCTTTAGATGTCCTGTACCAAAGTTCAATAGGATACTGCTATATTCTGTTTGATCTCAAACTTTGGTTTATTCTTTCGGGCTTTTATGGGATTTTATTTTTATCACGACATACTTCTATCGTCTCTGACCGACTTTCTCTCCCATCTCTCTCTTACACATACAAAAAAAGAAAGTGAACTTAATTTAGTCATGAACTAGTGAAATCACCCATCGGTCTTTCCTGCATTCCAAATTGGGGTTTGTATCTTTATGGAAGTAAATTTCCTCCCCACAGCATTTCTTATTTGAGCCTGAGTTGGAAATATTACTCGTCTCAAACTTAAAATCCCACAAAAGCTCAGGCAATGTAGGAAGTTTAATACTTGGTTTACTTTAACTAAATTAATTGGGAAATTAGTTTTTTAGTCCGGTTAAGTTATGCTTATTTCGTTCTAGTCCTGTCGACTTTCACGAATTAAAAATTGTTTAATAACATTCAATTTTTTGATGTCTTGGTCTATAACCGGTTATAGGAGGTGAAACATCTGGTTGACGCTATTGTGGCAGAGTCTGATTGGTCAACCGGATGTTTCAGCTCTTGTGGACGGTTACCAAACCAAAACATCAAAATTTGAAAGTTACAAGATTATTTTCAATTCGTGAAATTCTACAAGACTGAAATCAAAATAGCAGTAATTTATTTATAGAACTAAAAAAACTATTTTTCCGATTCAATTCATCCACATTTTCGACTTTGTTCATCTTCAACTTATAACCATCATCATCTTTTTTTGTTCAATTGCAGGTTCACTAGAAATGCAGGCTTGGTTGCTAATGGGTAGTAAAAAACATGCGCAGAATTGGGAATCAAATCAAAGAAGGTGTTGATGTTGCATTGTATCTCTACAGAAAACGATCAAAATAAGAGACTAATTCAATGCTAATAACAAGATAAATTTTCAAGGACGGAAATAAACATGTTTCTTTTATTTCAGTTTTACCTTTTCCTGTTGTCCTTGTTAAAGTTTATGACTTACAAAAAGGGCACTTGAGGAAAAACCTTTTTTGTTGAATTTTAACTGATAGGCTATATATTTATTTTATTCTTTTTTTTGGTCTGCAAATAAGGATTTTTTGTGCAGGTCCTCCTGCATTAAATTTTGCCAATATTATTGTTTTTTATTTTTTATTTTTTTTAATCGGACAAATGGTGACTCGAATCCATGATCACAAACTACTTAACCCATTTCACTGCGTCATTATTGTGTCCTATTTTAATATTGAACTGAGACAATCTTAACTCCAGGGTACAGGTTATAACTATGTAATAGCCAAGAAATGTCGATGTATCAAATATATTTTTGGCATGTTTAATTTGGCGCTTTTAACTGTAATGTTGTGTTCAAAGGTGTTGGCTAGATTAATAAAACAGTGAAAAAGAGTAATGTTTCACCATTGCTCCCAATTACAAAATAATACTCCCTCTGCTTTGCACTCGATTTTTCATTTACTGTTTGCATATTATTTAATGTAAGAATTGTCTATTAGCATTTGAAGAAATAAAGTAGTAGTTTTTAGTTAAGAATATTATAGATCTTTCTACTTTATTATTATGCCCCGTTGAATTCTCAGGCACTGGCGAATGTGGGATAAGGGGTACAACCGTACCCCCAAAACTCAATTTTTTTGGTGTGTAACATTTGTATATACGTATAACACTTAAATTAAATTTATAAAACAATGTCCGAGTACGACGACTTTTATTTCTCTACTTTTCGTTGGGCATACAGCCTACTTCGTTGATCAGTTTTTTATTTAGGTTAATATTCTGTTTTTATAGGCCCATCTTACTTAATTTTTATTTATTTAGTTGGTTAGTTGTATTAGATTTAATTAGACTCATCTCTTATTTCTTGTACTTGTAGTATTTCGGTATTGTTGGGCATTTTCCTTTGTTTGGCGCGTCTCTTGATCATTGGGTTAATAGTCAATTTTTTTAATATCATCTCATTTTTAAAACAATTTCAATTGTTATAATTATGTGAATTGATACTTGTTAGTTGTTATTGCAATTTTGGATTTATTTTAGTTATATCATTTTAGTTAATATTTTATGTACAAATATTTTTAGAATACCTATACTAATAGTAGGGAAAGACGTTTTTTAAGGCCAACTTGGGGGAATTTGCGTTTAAAGGACAATAATTTTACGGGCTTGAAAATATAGCACAATATGTTTTAAAATATGTAAATGTAAGACAATCAACCCGAATAAGCTCAAATCGGACTGAAATGTCACGTGAGTTGCATGATTGTCCTACATTTACAGATTTACGGACTTGTGAATATAGGACACTATGTTTTCAAAATTCGTAAATTTAGGACAATCTTGCAAAATTGCAGTCTGATTTAGGCTTACTCGGGCTCGATTTTTCTATATTTACAGATTTTAAAACATATTATCATATATTTACATATTTTAAAACATAATGTCCTACATTTCCAAAACCGTAATATTATTATCCTTAAAACACAACCCCCTAAATTATTGGCCTAAAAAAATATTATTCCCATCAATCGTACCCCCGATTTCAAACTTCTAGGTCCGCCACTATTCGCAGGATAGACAGGGATTAGCGGTCTATGCCAAAGTAATCGGTTGTTTGGTTCGTTGGATGAGCATCCAGGAGGATCAGGATACATTTTCAGTTTGGGTACAAAAATATGTTATTTCACTATATTGAGTGACAAGTCTATCCATGTGGAAGGTAAGACATAATTTGTCTCAAATACAATATCAATATTATAATAATAACCTCGTATTTGTACTTAAAATAACCAAGTCTATCTCATGTGTGAGGTATTTATGACATTTCAATAGATATCTCGTTTAATCCCTCGATCCAAACACAAATATTAATTAATTTTTGCATGCCTGATTACCAGTATCCAAATCTATCTCATGTTTGGCATGTTTAGTTTGGCCCCTTTTAATTGTAATGTTATGTTCAAAGGTGTTGGCTAGATTAGTATAACAGTGAAAGAGAGTAATGTTCCACCATTGCTCCCAATTACAAAATAATACTCCTTCCGTCTTGCACTCAATTTTTCATTTAGTGTTTGCATGTTATTTAATGTAATAGTTGTTTATTAGTATTTAAGGGGATAAAATAATTTTTAATTGAGGGTAGTGTAGACCTTTCTATACTTTATTATTCACTACTACACATTTGAGCTTGGAGAGCTCCACTTGGACAGCTCTTTTTTCGAATAGCTCTCCAAGTAGTCCCTTGGAGAGCGGTTCTATTAAAAAAAAAAAACAGCGGTTAAAAACCGCTGTCCAAGATCAAAGCTTAGACAAATGTTCATCATAACCGTTGTGCAAAAGATTTGGAGAGCGGTTTTGAACCGCTATCCAAGGTAAAGCTTGGAGAGCGGTTCATAACCGCTCTCCAAGTGAATTAATTTTTATTTTATTTTTTTTGTAAAGCTTGTATTTTTTGTTTTATTTTTTTGTTTTTGTAAATTCTTTTTATGTACAATTCAAATATTTTATTCTTTAAATTCTAGTGTTATTTATTTTTAATATTCGTCTTATATAATGAGATTAACACAAACCCTTATGTAAAACTTGTTCATAATATTAAATTCATAATATTACACTTACGAACTTGTATCACTATTAATTCTTATAAACTAATACATATAATATTTAATATTCTTATAAATTAATTCAATTTTGTCTAAGTATTACTTATTTAGATAGAAAAGTACTATTACTTGTTTAAATAGAAAAGTATTACTTGTTTAAATAGAAAAGTATTACTTGTTTAGATAGAAAGGTATAACTTGTTTAAAGAAAAGTATTACTTGTTTAGATGAAAAAGTATTACTTGTTTAAAGAAAAATATTATTTATTTTGATAGAAAAGTATTAATTGTTTAAATAGAAAAGTATTACTTGTTTAGATAGAAAGGTATAACTTGTTTAAAGAAAAGTATTACTTTGTTTAGATGAAAAAGTATTACTTGTTTAAAGAAAAATATTATTTATTTTGATAGAAAAGTATTACTTGTTTAAATAGAAAAGTATTACTTGTTTAGATAGAAAGGTATAACTTGTTTAAAGAAAAGTATTACTTTGTTTAGATGAAAAAGTATTACTTGTTTAAAGAAAAATATTATTTATTTTGATAGAAAAGTATTAATTGTTTAGAAGGAAAAGTATTACAAGTTTAAAAGAAAGGTAGTTAAAAAAAAGTACAAGTAAAAAATATAATTTTAATTTAATTTAATTTAATTTAAATTTAAATTTATATAAAAATATTATTATATAAAAATGTGATTGAATTAATAAATAAGATAATTGAAATAAAGAATTTTAAAAAAAATTATAAGAAAAAACGATTTTTAGAACATATAGAATTAATTTCATTAAGTAAACGCAAGAAAGCAAGTGCCCGAGCGAAATTGATCCCCGCTCAGGCGCCCAAGGTCCCGTGTTCGGTCCCCCATGGGAGCGAATAATTGTCTCAATTAATTGGGAGACTTGGTGGCTTATATATGAGATGCTTAGTGGGTCCGTGCCTAAAAATCGATTTTTTTTTTAAAAAAAAGGGTTGGAGAGTGGTTAAAAACCGCTGTCCAAGTGTATATTTGACAATGGTTTTTATCGATTGTCCAAGCTTGATAATTGTTACTTGGAGAGCGGTTATAACCGCTCTCCAAGGTCATTTTTCACAGCTGTCCAAGCCCAAATGTGTATTAGTGATTATGTCCTGTTGGGTTTGAGGGATGGACTAGGCACTACTACACATTTGAGCTTCTACAAACAAGACTTGGACAACCACTTTTCAAAGACTCTCAAGTAACAAATTGGAGAGAGCGGTTTTAATAAAAAAAAAAAAAACAAAACCGGCGGTTTCAAACCCATTGCCTAAGATCTTTCACAAATGTTAGTTAGTAACCGCTGTCTAATTTTATATATATATATCTAATATATATTCCAGAACCAAGACCTAGCTCTCAGATTCCTTCATTTTTTTCTCTCCAATTTCCTCTCCCCCCAAATCGCCGCAAAAACCGAAGACCTAATCGCCGCCGCCGTCGGTTTCCCTTCAACCAAATCGCCGCCGCCGTCGGTTTCCCTTCAACCAAATCGCCACATCGTAGTTGACACCCTTCTAGCCGTCGTAAATAAACTTCTCCCTCTCCCCAAATCGTCGCAACTCCTCCTCCTCTCCTCTGCCGCCCCCGCCGCCCTCCCTACCGCCCCCTTGTTTGCCATCCTCCCCTACCGCCGCCGCCGTCGCCTCCATAACACTTAGTTGGTACAGTGGATTGTGGGATCTTTTGGCTTTTTTTAGCTGAAATTATATATTTTTCTTCAATCTTAGTTTTGTTTATATTATGTTGCTCTTGTTGTTTTTTTTGAACCGAACTAATCTCGGGATTGGTATCATTTAAATTGTGTCTTTCATGGTATAAGAATTAATTTCTTTGGTCTACTTGGAAGACAATGTCATTCAAGCCTAATACATGTGTGTGTTCATAGTATAAGAGTCTGCTATCAACCCGAAATTTTAATTTACCATCTACGTGTACCTCCCACGACTATGATGATGCGGATGTAACTTATAAGTAGATGTATCATGTATGCATGCATAGATAGTTCTTATTGGAAAGTGTTAATGTTCTTTAGGTCTATGACCTAGAATGCTTTCTGCTATGAAGTAATTCACGGTTCTTTTTTCGTTTCCATGTGATGCATGATTATTGTGCTGGTAGAAACAAAGTGGGGATATTCATGTAATGTCCGTGCAGATTTAGGTTCTTATCCGGACCATGTTATGGTTTCTATACAAGGTCTTTCTCCTAGAACGCCTAGTGTTGTAAAAATCACACACCATTCTCCTCCTCCCCGCCACGCTATGTATGATTGTACCTTGTAGAAACAGAGTTCGATATTTTGGTCCAGTAAGAATGTCGGCTGTAAGAGATGAAACATCCGGTTGACCAATCTGACTATGCCACATAGAAATGTTGTTAATACATGAAACATACGGTTGTGAATATTGTTTGTTTTTTATTTATTAAATGTTGTTTCTTCCGCTTTCTGAGGATCATGTCTCGCTTACCATATCCCTAGATGATGGAGATTCGATGGAGATCATGGCGATATGATCATGGTGCATATGATGACTTGAGAGAGTGTGACACCGATGCTCCCACCACCACTAAGCGACTCAGGGGAAGCGCTTTTCGAGTATAGTCACCATGTCATCTATTAAGAGAGCTCGTAGTGAGGAAAAACACTTGGTAATTTTATTACAATTGAAGCAGTTTGAAATCGATAAATATATTGATTGATCGTTGAACCTAATTAAATACTATGTTATTGCGATTTATCGTTCAATGAGTTTGAATGAGACTAATAGGAAAAGAGAGTGAGTCGTTGTCATTCTACATTGGAGTTGCGGTCGAGTGTGATCCTATCGTCTTTGCCACCAAGGATCGGAGTAGCCCCAAACCCACTCCTTTGAAGGAAAGATTATGGGGACGAGCTTACGGTATGTTAATTATATATTTATTGAAAGTTGTAGTATGACCCTTAAATTTACTAAATTGTTATGTTATATCGTATAGACTACATTCGGAGGTCTTGACCTCACAAAGAAAAAGCAAATATTGTCGCAAGTTTGGAGTAATGGCCAAGAATTTCCGGACTTGGTTGAGAAGTAACACACGAGATCCGAAACCGGTCTTTACTTGGCTAGTCCGCCTCGACGACGTCGAGAATAGCCCTATGGTGGCTCCATCTTTGGGAGGAGTTTGTGAAAGGAGCTATGGAGGATGATTTCGAGTAAAATTGATCAATGTCATTTCCTCAATTTCTAATGCCCTAAATTTTTTTAGGTGTTTATCATATTTCTATTATCTTTTGTAGAATCGAAGTAATAAAAATCGCGATCAAGAGAAGTCGATGGGCGCGATATCGTGGATCGAACAAAGGTTATGCGAATAAGAGAAAATATGGTGAGATCAAAATCCTAACTTTTAATTTTTTTTTTATATATTCACTTTTAATATATCTAATAAAGGGACACGTTCATCACTATCATAGAAAGAAGAAAGAAGAAAAAAAGGAGAGAGTGAGCCTATTGTTACCCATTTAGACTTATTTCGGACTACCGTAAAAGTGGTCGAGACTTTAGAATATTCACGATCTCGATTGCAATGAATCATTGAAGAAGTGGTAATCTATCCATTAATTTATCTTTCAATTACAAACTATTATTTATAAACAAATAATTAAATAATAATCTTTTTTTTTTGATTCAGGGCGTCTATCTCGGACCATGACGCCTTGACGACATTCGCATGATCGGCCTCGATGATCTGTTTTGATTCGCCTATGGGTCGCCAGAGCATCCGGCCGCTTTTGAGTGTCGGATATGGCATGACGAAGACATCTTTAGCAATGGCACCTGGTCTTCAAGCCATGAATATGGTGGGTATACTAATGAACATGTTGTCAAGTTGTCTAAAGATGTGGAAACGTTTGAGGTCCGAGAGAAGATCGAGCCACGGAATGTCGCCGAGTGGAGCAAGTCAGGAACATAGTGTCGCTAATGCTATGTTTTTCATTAACCCTAGGGATGACTTTTATTGAGGCACTTCAAAACGTCTCCTGTGCATCGATATGCATGTCTCACATTTGTTTTAATTAAAGACTAGTGTATTAAAATTTTCTAACTAAATATCTTATTCAATGCGACAACAACCTTTTTGCTACCTTTATTTGGAGGATCCCGATCGGTTGGTAGCCCGCAGGCTGCTCGTTACCTGACTCCCATGGAAAGATTCATGGTCATCCAATCACTCCCGTTTTCGTGAGGGTCACACTCGATGTACCCGTGTCGGAGAGGAGGATTCAGCGGTGCCAAAACCAATCGATGAAGCCGTCACAGTCGGAACAGCGGTCGGGCACTTCATCAAATGGCCGAGCAACTTGGTCTCTAGCACCATGAGGGTAAAATATTTGTTATTAAAGTTCATTATCTTATTTGTGGTTCTAAATAATATTACAAATTAATTGTAGAATCTGCCGACCCCACATGAGGCTAAATCGAGGGACTCCACTGCGCTCAGACTTAGTTATCCCATGACTGGAGACTTAGATCACGATGATCATTTACGATCTAGGGTGCACGGATGGTATCGTCTAATGCTTTCGATATAAATCCATTGTTCCCATGCTTGCTCACTTTCATCAGAATACTTTCCAAGAATTCGTCAGTGAGGAACATGTGCGTGAAGTCTTGAATGACGAGTGGTTGAGTGCAACCACCATAGCCCTTTACCTCAGGTATGTGTTTACTAATTCTCAATATTCACTTTCTATATAGTTTAATTTTCTTTTTAAATATTAATTAGCGTATATATGTTGGTTAAAGATATTTGGGTGAGCTATATCTCTCCAGAGATAACCGAGCAAGTGGAATGTACTCCTTCGTCTCCCCCCAAGTGTCTTGCATAATGGGTGATAGGGTACAAACCATGGATGGGTTCGTTAATCATATGCTGAATCTAACTGGGAGCGATCATCTCATTTTTTTGCCAACAAATGTGGGGTGAGTGATAAACATTTCGTTAAAATTTGTATTCATGTTTATAATATTTGCACATATATATGCTAAATTTGCAGTTAATTTTAATATTCTCAATATAATATAGAAACCATTGGGTCTTTGGTCGCCATACACATGAATACATTAAGTGTGTATTTTATGGACCCAAATTTCATGATGGAGTTTATTCAAATCATACGATCTCGTTTCATAAATGGAAGCGTAAGTTCATTTTTAATATTCTATACAATGATTTGTTTTACTTTTAAAATTATGCATATTTAATCTATTTTTATTTTTTAATTATAATAATAATAGTGTGATGACGATGTATCGAATTAGCCTTCAGAGTCGGGAGGTTCAAGATCCGGGTTAAATAAAGTGAACTGGATTAACATTAAGGTAAATTTAATTTAGTAAATTATCAAACTAATTAATAGAAAGAAATCATAATTGTAATACGTGATTATATTGTTAATCAACAGGTTCCGAGGCAACGAGATAATGACCATTGTGGACATTTTGTGTGTTGCTTTATAGAAGATATAATCCGCGTTTCTATAACGAGCATTCCTCTCAATGTAAGTCAATTTATTGATTTATTTAAATTATTATTGATTGAATAAAAATTCATACTATATTGATTGATTCGTTGTTTGCAGTTTGTCTATGAACGTGAGCTCAAGTCTTACTCTAAGAAAAGACTGGAGAAATGGAAAAATGATTGGACGGGGTACCTTTACAATCGATTCTTATATTCATACGATCAATATTGAGAGAATGTTGTTTGAAATATTGGTAGCATGTAATTAAATTATATATTTGTGATGATATATATTTCATGTTTTTGGTGTATTAGACGTATGTTTATGATTGTATGTTTATATATTTCGATGTTTTGGTATATATATATGTGGTTTATGGTTTTATTATAGGATTTTTGGTTTATGTTATATGGTATTGGACGTGTATATAAGTTTTGGTTTATAGTTTTATTATAGGATTTTTAAAATGTGAATTAATAATTAAAAAAAAAGATATTGGACAGCGGCTTTCAACCGCTGTCTATGTAAAATAATAAACGAAGTTTAAAAAAATATTAGCTTGGACAGCGGTTGATAACCGCTGTCCAAGCTTAAACTTGCAAAGCGATTAAAAACCGCTGTCCAAGTGCTTTTCTTGGACAACGGTTTTTTATCAGCTGTCCAAGCTTGGACAGCTGATGCTTGGAGAGCGGTTATAACCGCTCTCCAAGGTCATTTTTCACAGTTGTCCAAGCTCAAATGTGTATTAGTGAGGATAGACCGGGAATACTGATTAGATGTCTAAATCCAAAGTAATCGGTTGTTTGGTTCGCTGGATGGGCGTTCAGGATACATTTTTAGTCCGGATATAAAAATATGTTTAATCACTATATTGAGTGACAAGTTTATCCCATGTGGAAGGTAGGACTTAATTTGCCCAAATACAATATTGTTCTCGTATTTGTACTTAAAAATGACCAAGTCTATTTCATGTAGAATGTATTTATGATATTTTAATAGATATCTTATATAATCCCTCAATCCAAACACATATATTAATTTTTCAGTTAGAATAAAAAAATATAATCCTACAATCCAAATATATATTTTCATTTAAGCAATCTAGTCCAATAAATCAAATCTTATCTCATCCTACCAAAGTCTATCATAATTAATCAATCTAGTTATATAAAATAAACGAGGTCTTAAAGTAGATGATATGATAAAATGGTTGTTAGTATGTATAAAGTAATGACATGAGATATTTTTTTTTTAATATTAAGAAAATATAATTATAAAAAGTAATATTATTTTATTATTATTTATGGAAAGAAAAAATAAGTAACGAGCCGAACTCAAATGGGAATTAGAGTATGAGAGGAATAGACTGTTTTGTGAAACTAATTATCAATGTCACGATCCGAGTGCTTGAAACAAATTATTATAACTAAAGTGCTTTTGCTTTTTGTTCTAATATTTTATTATATTATCACACACTCAGTCTTTTTATTTTTTTCATAAATATTGTCAACACTTACCACTTCTATTATTTTTTTTTTTACCATCACTAAATTTAATTACTTATTTTCCCAAATACATAATTATTTGCAAACAGTGGATCCAAGAATTTCAATTCCGGAGTACGTATAGATAACCAATAAAATATTACTCCCTCTTTTTTATTTACATGTCGTTTTAGTCTTTTGAATTATTTGTGAAATAGATGGCGTTCTGGTATTTTATCCCTCATTATCTCATATTTATCCATAATATTATAATTTCAAATTTCCTATAAATATGTTGTGTGTTTAATTTTTTAACCAATATTATTTATTGTTAAAAATATTTAAATAATATTAATTAACACTAATTTTAGAAGAATTTTTTTTTCTTAATTTATTTTAAAAACCCCAGAATGACATCTATTAAAAAATGAGGGAGTATTAATGTTCAAATCCACGCAACCCGAAATAAACTTGTAGAAGAATGTGGTTACAGAAATTCTTATGAAAGTTTTTTTTTTTCGAAACCAATTCGTACGAAAGTTAATCAGTGTTAATAATAAATTTAAATATTTATAGTTAATCAGTGTTAATATGCTGTTATTTAGAATTTTAATATGGTAAGTGGAGTATTTGTTATCTAATGTGAATTAAAAAAATTGTAATATGGTTCATCAAAAAAAAATGTAATATGGTAAGTATTTGTTAATTAATGTGTCTGAATAAAAATTAAATTTAAATATTTATACTTAATCGGTGTTAAAATGCTGTTATTTAAAATTGTAATATGGTAAGTATTTGTTATTTAAATTTTAATGTGTCTGAATAAAAATTAAATTAAAAAAATTGTATGGGGTGAGAGAGGCTCGAACTCTCGACCTCAGGATTTCTCAACGAAGCTATGAGACCTACGCGCTAGCCAACTGCGCCACCACCCCTTCGTGTTTAAAACTTTGAAAGTAATATATCATATATAATAAACATAGTGTTATTTAAAATTGTAATATGCAAGGATTTGTTAAATCCTGGAATGTGCTTAAAACATTTTCACGTATGTCAGTGTTTCTTTTCTTTCTAGTTTATGATCTCTGTTGCGTCCTATGTGTTTGTTTTTTTTTTTGTCACTTCACCTTGATTTTTTTTTTTTAATTCGGTATCCGGCTCAAGGGCGGACTAATCTGGAGGACCAGAACCCACTGTCCACTAGAGGGGGTCTCACTCCAAGCTAGAGCTAAGCTTTTTATGGACTGGCCCACTCAAGAGTTGATCGCACCTGAGAGGATTCGTACCTGAGATCTAGAGAGGAATAAACTCTTAAGTCTCAAGCTTACAGCCACTAGGCCAACCCTCGGGGGTTGTCACTTCAACTCGATTAGGACCTAATTGCTATGCATTGTTTTGGGAGAAAAAAATGTGATGCATTTGTATTTATTTGAGTTTTTTATTTTATATTTACATATTTCAAAAATGTATGATATAACCCCCTATATTACTAATTGAGAGTTTTTTCTGTTGATGTGTCGTCTCCTCCTTCATTTGGATGATGTGTCGCATTATTAGAAAGTCTAATATAAATGTCATTATATATTGTATTATGTGGCATGATGATATTGGTTTCATAAGATACATGAAATGATGTGTAAATAATATAATGAGAATTGACTAAAAAAAATTAAAAATCAAACAAAAGGAAATTTTTATAATAGGAAGATTCACTAAATTTATTGTCATTTATTTTCTTTATTCAATATATTTTTTTTGTTTTTTTAGAGGATTTATATTTATAACTATTTTAATCAAATGTGGTTGAATTTTATAATTATCATAATAACCATTGAAAAAATAATTTTATTAAACTTTAATAAAATGACTATTTATAAAATATCATGATTTGCCTATGTTATAACAATTTTCATATGAATTTTTTTTTAAAATTTATCATATTCAAATTTATTAGTTTCAACATCAAATATAATAAGTGTTATGATCAATATATGAATATATATCCCATATATCATATCCCCTATATTACTAATTGGGAGTTTTTTCTGCTGATATGTCGTCTCCTCCTTCATTTGGATGATGTGTCGCATTATTAGAAAGTCTAATCTAAATGTCATTATATATTGTATTATGTGGCATGATGATACTGATTTCATAAGATACATGAAATGATGTGTAAATAATATAATGAGGATTGACTAAAAAAAATAAAAATCAAACAAAAGGAAATTTTTATAATAGGAAGATTTACTAAATTTATTGTCATTTATTTTCTTTATTCAATATATTTTTTGTTTTTTTAGAGGATTTATATTTATAATTATTTTAATCAGATGTGGTTGAATTTTATAATTATCATAATAACCATTGAAAAAATAATTTTATCAAACTTTAATAAAATGACTATTTATAAAATATCATGATTTGCCTATGTTATAACAATTTTCATATGAAAAAAAATTTAAAATTTATCATATTCAAATATATTAATTTCAACATCAAATATAATAAGTGTTATGATCAATATATGAATATATATCCCATATATCATATATTACTAATTGAGAGTTTTTTCTGCTGATGTGTCGTCTCCTCCTTCATTAGGATGATGTGTCGCATTATTAAAAAGTCTCATCTAAATGTCATTATATATTGTATTATGTGGCATGATGATATTGATTACATAAGATACATGAAATAATGTGTAAATAATATAATGGGGATTGACTAAACAAATTAAAGGTTTAATAATCAAATCTAGCACATACTTTTGATTTTTCATCAATTTTAGCATATGCTTTTTTCTCTCTCCAAATTTAGGACATACTTTTATTTAATATTTAAAAACATCACAAGTCATCATTTTCGGCAAAATTCGTCTGATGTGTTCGCTGAAGGTCATTTGTCTTGCTGGAGTGTAAATATTAAAATATAAAAAAATAAAAATATCACCACTTTAAATTCGAAAACGCGGGATATAAAAACATCTCGATTCACTATTTCTTCATTTTAGACCACAAATTTTTTTATTTTAATATTTACACGTCAACAAGACAGATGAACTCCAGTGGTCACATATGACGAATTTTGTCGAAAATGATGACTCGAGATATTTTTAAATATTAAGTGAAAGTATGTGCTAAATTTGGAGAGATTTACTAAATCTATTGTTATTTATTTTCTTTATTCAATATACTCTTTTTTGGAGGATTTATATTTATAACTATTTTAATCAAAATGTGGTTGAATTTTATAATTATTATAATAATCATTAAAAAAAGAATTTTATTAAACTTTAATGAAATGACTATTTATAAAATATCATGAATTTTTTATGTTATACCAATTTCATATGAAAAAAATTAAAATTTATTATATTCAAATATATAATTTCAACATCAAAATATAATAAGTGTTATGATCAATATATTAATTTATATATATATATATATGTCATATTTAAAATTCAGAGTAATACGCGATTCTAAACTAGTTAATTTTATATTATAAAATGAGGACTGCAGCAAGCAGAAGCTGCCAAGTGTTGCCCTGTATTATTGGCAAGTGTCAATGCTAATGTGTCGTATGTGTCGATTAGTTTTACAAATATCATACCAAATCACTCTTAAATCGTCACTTTTCGACTTCCACCCGCTCCAACTCTTGTCTCTCTAGAAATGCAAAAGTCATTGTGCGGAGCGGCCAGATCTGATTGAGCGTGATCAAAAGGATTTTTGGTTTATAACCCCTGACAATGGAACGGAGGAGTTGTTTGTGCATCAATTGGCGACCAGTTCCTCATGGTCGAGTATGGAAATGTTGGCGGCTGTGCCAAAGGCTAACGTGAATGGAATTGATGGTGCATCAGTGCTGGGACGGTTATGGCTATGGAAGTGGCAACCGTGATTATTGGTGTCATACCTATGTTTCAGCTGTCAATAAGATATCAAGAATGGAGCGTGATTCTTAATTGAAATAATTGGGCAAGTGAATCTCTTATGATTTTTCTTAATTAGTTTGTTAATTATCTTCTTTGTGATTTTAAAGTAATAGGTTGTTTCGAGTTAATACTACAATATTGCAAGAGGATGAAGAGAGTGTCGCGCCCGATATGATATAATTCTTCACAGGTATAAGATCATCTTATTCTTCCTACTCCGCTCTATTAATATTTATGTTCTTCCAATTTTCGATTTCGATCTGTCTCACAGTGAATTAAGGAATATTTGTCTCAGAATACCTAGCTGTTATTCATAGGTTTCATCTTCTTCTTCGTGTATTAGCTATTTATAATCATCTTCTTGAGTTTTCAAATAAATTATCTTGCATATATTATTTCATTCTCATATTCTTGCCTTTACTTGCAATTCGTCAATCTAATCAATGTTGATGCAGAAGCAAACTGACATGGTAAAAGTAGCAACCATGGTAGGATCTCTTAGTCGTACCCATGACTTCAAATGATATAGGCTTTTTTTTTCCCCAATAAGTCTAGCTTTACTGTGTGATTAACAAAACTGGAGTTGAACTTCTCTAAAAAAAAATCCAACTTTGTTTTTAAATTTTATCATCACATGAAATTTAGAACTTTTGGAGGTTTATTGTTTGGTGATTTAATCGTTTTTCTCTCTTCACTTCCGTTGCCACTGCATCTAGTATAGTCTTTGTTCTCCGTCTCCCTTCTTCTTATTCTGCCGCCACAGCTCCTCTGTCAACGTTGGATAATGTCACCACTTATTCTCCCATGGATGCTATTCATACACAGTTCATGTTTAAAGACGAGTATGTACATTTAAGAAACTTTCTTCATTTGAATTATTTGCTTTATTTGCTTTTTCTAGGATTTGAAATTTAGTGGATTCCTTAGAGTGTGTTATGACTATTATGTTTGTTAATGTAAGCCCTATAACAGTTCTCATGTATATGACAATCCTAATTTTACGACTTATGTATTAACACATGATTAATTATTGAATATCAATCATATGTAAAATATTAATTCATGGAGGTAGTCCTTCTTATGTTATGCATTTTCCAATGTAGAAGCCGAGACACTATTTATCCTTCACATATATCTGAAGCTTGAAATTCTGCATAAGTGTTCTCCCTTCTGTGATTTGGGTCGTCTTTTTAGAATAGGTAGATTAATTCCTTTTCTTCACTCCTTGCATCTCTCACAAACTTACGATGTTTTCCTTTCTATTGCCTCTCACTCGATTTTACAGAATTCTTTTTTGATTTCCAGAGATTTACATCGGAACATTGATGGAAGTGTGCAAGTGTTTGATAGAGGTAAATTTTTTGTTTGGTTCTTGGTTTTTTAGTTAAAAATCTCACCCTTTTTTTTTGGCATTTATGGAGGAGAGATCACTGCAAGATCATATGAACATATTAATAAAGTAGGTGAGTTTTTTGGAATTACAGTGACCGTTTATAGGATTATAGTGAAGCAACTTCATTTGTTTCTGGAAAAAAATGTTGTGATTCTTGATTATTTATGTCATAATATGAAAACCACAGAAGAAAAAGGAGGAGCAAGAACACAAGGGTTAGGCTCATAATGGATGTGCCTTCTACATCACTACTTACTACTGATCACAATAAAATTTATATTTGTGATAATCCTACCTTCATCGTGCAAGGGTCTTCAACCGTTGCCAGGTTACTTTATTTCTTGATTAATTTTACAGAAATTTGTTTTGATTTTCAGAGATTCACACCAGAATATCAATGGGAGGTTCTGGTTGGGTTCTTGGTTTCTTAATTAGAAATCTCATATTTTCTTTTTTGACATTTATGAAGGGGAGATCATTACAAGATCAAAACAACAAATTGATGAAGCAAGTGATTATTTTGAAATTGCAATGTTTCATTTATAGAATTATAGCAAAGAAATTTAATTATTTTTTAAAAATATGTTATACAAACTATGAAAAAATAGGCCACAGAAATTGAGTTATTCGTCGTGTGGTCTACATCGTGAGTTCTTAAGATTGATTATTGTACGATTATATTTGAGTTCTTATCTTGATTATTGTTAATTCTAATTATTGTTTCTGGTTTCAATCATACAATTGATTTGCTGCTCATACTCCAAATTCACTTTGCCATCCCTAATTTATGAAATATGTCGCTTAAAACAATTGTCATCACTCAGTTTGGTGTAGGGCAAATTCGATAATACTTATCAAATGCAGAATTGTCGAGTGGCAATATAACATTTGGATTTTCTTCTTATTATATGAAAGGAACTGAGATTTCTCCACACACAAAATATGCCTCTCCATTTAGTTCTTAGAAACGGCCCCTTGAGATTTCTCAAGTATCTCTCTAATTTCCCCAATTATAGTATCCATGATTGAAGGGGTAATACCGAACATCCCTCCAAACTCCCAAGGGCCGCGGGCAATCCCCTCCGTTGCTCCTCCTTTTATCCCGTCACCTTCGCCGTTAAGCCAGACACCGACTTCCCACCCTTCGCCACGCGACCCCGACTTCATCTTGCAAGTAAAGTTTTTGTTTTTCCCCAATTTGGGCATCACTAAGTAATTTGATTTTATTGCAATTAGTTAGTTTCTGGATAGTTGTTTCATTTAAATATTTTAATTTGGGTAGATTTGCAAATTTATAATCTTCATATTCTGCATTTCCTTTTGCTTCTTCGATTATAGTTTCAATTTTCCAATATTTCTGATATTGCTTCTCCAATTTTATATTTTTTTGCTTTTGTTTCTACTATTTTTTGAAGAAATCGAATGTTAGGGTAGAAATCAAATTGATTTATAAGCAAATAGATAGTGCATGATTTTATGTGATTCATGTATAATTAATTTGCCTTAGTTTAATGATTCCTCTATGTATACCAGTTTTGTGAGCTTGGTCGGGTTGCTCATTTTGCTACAACACAGTTTCTACAAGCTGATTATGAGCAAGACCAGACGAAATACTTGACCTACAATGTCATGTTCCCCATTCTCAAATTAATTGCATGTTTACAAGGATGAATTAAATCATATTGCAGTAATATACAGTTACAAAATTAAGTTAACTAAAGTTTGTTCCACTTCCGCGTTACTACCTTTATGGTGAGAAGATGCAGTTGGCAAGCAATATCGTTAACAAGTTGTAAGTAAGTATGAATTTCTCCTTTCTCCCATTGGTGCTTCATAATTTCAAATGGAATATGATGATGATGGTTATTGCTTATATAGTATGTGTATAATGTGCTAGGGGATGCGATTGTATTATTGTGTTGATTGTGTGAGAAATATTAAGGGAGGTATGTTGCAGTGTGTAATTGCAACTGTCGGTACCGATTATTATGTGTGTGTTGAGGAAAAGAAGGGAGTTGTGCGTGTGTGTGTGTGTGTTAAGAGAGTGAAGAGCGCATTAAGACAAGTAAATTGGATATTTTTTTGTTTGTGATTTAGCACTACAGTACTGCTATCAGATGTACATTGTTGTCTGGAATTGTGCGCATGATAACAAAACAAAATCTCTTCTACAATGGAACAAATGCAGATCACGCAATTTTTTATTAAAATTCCCTCAAGTGGAGCTGATGTTTGTTTATTATTGTGTATTTAATGTGCTATATATGGTTACCTCACAATGTTACTTCCTAATATTAGTGATTTGTGTCATTTTTGTGCTTACAAAACATAAATTCTCATTCTGGAATTTCTCACATTTACGAGCTCTGGGAATTACATGTTCTTGAGATTTTGAACATAAGTGGACAATCCTCTATGGTGTAATAAGACAATACCTTTATTGTTTCAGCTTTCACTTTCTCTCATGTCAGAAAATTTTTATTTCAAAATTTGAATATAGTCTCTAACAAAGTAAAAGATGCTTTATCATTATTCCTTTACTATGATTTCAGTTTTATCATGTGCCATTCAATTTTATTTCATAAATAAAATGAAAAATCTAATCTACATTACCTGGCTATTACTACTTGATCGAATAGATGGTCCAGTCAAAGCCACCATCTTGGGAGTTTATTTTGCTGAATAAACTTATTGTGTGCATCCTATGTCATCCTTTGGGAAAGATGATTCTCTATTATAGTATCATTAAATTTTATCCGTGGAGCTATGATATATTACTAAATGCTACTAATGTCGGATTATATCACTTGATTCGCCAACTAAATGGCTGCATTAAATGCTTTGCAAATCTTATGAGTTGAAAAGAGAAGTCCACCCATACTGATAATTTCTACTAATTTTGTTGCTGATGAATCGTGATTCAGAATTTTAAACATGTTAAATTTGATTTTTCTGGATCTTTTCCATCAATTACTGAACAATCTTAAAATAGCTTTACATGAACATTTGTTTGACCTCCCTATTCACTCTTGATCAGATGTATCAAACTTTAGTTGTTACTATCTTATGAATGCCCAGCTCTTCAGAACAGATCTGTTTGTCGCTGCTGTAGGAGTGTTGCCTCCATCAGTGCGACTCCACCGTTGTCGAACCTATTTATGGCTAAGTCAGTTCTCTTTCTTCTACTTTTTTATCGGTTGATTCATAATAATTTTATAATCTGTGTTTAATAATTTTTCACCATCCCAATTCTGTTCTTTTTCACTTTGCTTGCGTTGAATTGCCATTATGGATTACATTCCTTTTGTTTTGGTTTTGATTATTTTAAATAGAATCATTGTTACGTAGATATGCAGTAGAAGCTCGATTAGGTAATTTTCATAAATGTTTAGAATAGTACTGGTGAATTTGAAACAGTAGTGTAGGAGATTTTCAGATTAATAAAATAATTATCATTTTTTGCATACTTTTGATGTTTGTGGGAAGCCCATTGCTTTAATTCCCCTAATCATTTGTGATGATAGTTGTTAAGTTGCAATTATCTGACTAAAGGTGTGTTATAATTCGTGTTTTATGATTGTCTGATTGATGTGAATTGGAAATATTTCTTTAACATTGATTAATGTTGTTATATAGAATAAAAGGATTAGATAGATACGTTCATGAGGTTGTTATATAGGGGGTATTGGACTCGACTAAAATATAAAAATGGTGAGTCAAATTTCTCCAACACTGTTTCTATTCACCATGCAACACTGTTTCTATTCTTTCAATAGTTTTTGAGTGATACATATGCTCCAAAATCTTCAGATACAAACTCAACTCAAATAAAAAATATTAATTTATTCTATTCTAGCTACTTCATCAATCTATTGTGTTTGCAAGTTCTTTAAGCTTCAGCAAAGTTATTTATGATCTGCGCCCACAATGTTGAAATGAAGGCTCTTTTGGAAATACAGCTTGAGATTTTAGATGATTTTTGGTTGGCTAGCTCTGTAGTGGGTCTTTTGAGAGGGATTATCATCAACAATTTTTTATATTAATTGCAAAATGATACTAGAAGTATATATTTTTACTAGGAACATGAATTTCATCGTTGCCAAACATTATTGTTGTTGATCCAATCAAGCATGACCTCAACTCATATGCTCAAAATGAAGCAACCAAATTCATGAAACTTAAACTTTTTTCCCCTTGAAACATTGCCGTAAGAGAATAGAATCTATAAGCAGTCAAAATAGTCATCCAATATATGCATTTATAAATTCTTTTAAAAATTAGCAAATAAATAATTAAAACAACCCGTGCATCGCACGGGCAAAATCTAGTATTGTAAAAGTATTGTTGCATGCTTGATGACCACAATCTGTATCTCAAGAAGGGAGTAACGTCGTTGGTTTGGATACGCGCTTGTCGTTACACTTTTTATCAAAACGGAAATAATTCCAAAGGACAAGAGACTCGAATGGAATTGCCTGTCATCTACGCAAGTTATGAGGTTCTAATTTTTTTTATGGCTAGGTCTTGTACGCACCCGGGTGCACCGTGCACTCATAGTGCATTTTAGAAGCGTGCAATTTGTTATATTGAAAAGTGCGACTTATGTACACAAAAAAATGCAACTGTTAATATGAGAACATAGTTGCATGTTTCTGTTTGGGTGCACATGAGACCCACTCTTTTTTTTATAGGTTATGAGGTTCTAATTTTTTTATTTTTTTATAACTTTAATTTGAAAATAAAATTTTTTGGGCATTGAATTGAAACAAAAATATTTACATCAAATCCTAGATTGAGAAAAAAAATATGAACTTTGAATTTAAATAATTTTAAAATGAGAATCAATCTTAAAATTGAGTCATCGATCATATGAACTTTTTTTCATTTTTTATATTAACATATTTTGAAACTGCAAATAAGATTGCTCTTTCTACCCTCCCAATTCTGAAATTGTCGAATTCGTTCTCGTCAGAAACAGTCACCACCAACCAGGTGGCTTAGCTCACCTGACCATTGGGTTTTTCATTTGAGTAGGAGACACAGGTTCGATTCTCTCTGGAAACGAATTTGGAGTTATGTGAGTTAAAAGGTGGATTGACGATTTCGTGGAGTATTTGGGTGTTTGGTGTACTGACTACTAACAACTAACTTTGCCCGATTAAAAAAAAAAAAAAACAGGCACCACCATCGCCACAAACACCGCCCTCGCCTCTAGAGTCTTGATTTGGGGAAACTCACCGAGTATAACTCATAGTTTGCAGTTACTTCTGGAAACTTCTCCTGACAAAAATATGCAGCGTTTCTAAGGTGAGTTTTTTCCTTCCCAATCTTTTTCTCATTTTTTCCGATCAATCATCGCGTTGTATTTTACCCATTCGACGACGTCTTTCTTGCCTTCATACTTGATTCTCCAACACAAGAAGGATCTCGATGTCGATTAGAATGGAGGAGACATTGGCGGTGATGCGTTTTTTTTTCTTTTGGTTGTTGTAGTTGAAAGAATTTCATCTCATCTAAAAGTTCAAACTTGTAAAAAAATGTGAAATTAATTCATTTATGTAGTTCCTTAATATTCTCCTTCACTTGTCGATTGGGCTGTCCTCTGTACTGTCAACTTCATAATGGAAATGATTGAGAAGGCGCAACAAGTGTATAATTTAATATGGTTAGAGTTGTTGTCAATGGGGTTTGAACATCAAACCCAGGGCGTGGCGTGGGCGTGAGCCAAAAGCTCTGATACTAAGAAAAAAATGTAACTTATCTAAAAGTTTGAATTTACAGCAGCCCCCACTTGCCCCCCCCCTCCCAAGATCCGCTGTTGGTTTGAACCCAGGACGTGGTCGTTAGTTAAAGTGATACAATGAAAGAATTACATCTCATCTAAAAGTTCTAACTTGTGGAGAAGTGTGTAATTAATACAATTATGTATTTCCTTAATAGCAGTATGAGTTTTTATCGTGTTAGGTTGCTCATATCAATAGAATTTCTCGTTGCATGCAATTTTCCTCGCCTTATGCAATATTCTGACCTTTTTTTTTAAAGTGATTTCAGACTCCATATTGACTGCACAAGTAGTCACTGGATAAGCTTTAGTATGTGATCTCATTGATAGTTTGATTAGTTTGTATAATTCAAGTCAGTGACTTTTTGTAGCATGCGCGTACTGTGGAAGTGAACAGCATAGTAGACTACATAATTTTTTTACTAGTTCTCCCCCGCTTGTTTGAGTTTTTTATAGAGGAGTTTACATACAATATTGTATCTTTGATTTGTTATCTACAAAAATAATGTTAAATATAGATGTCCTACAGACAATTGTTATTGAGAATATTGCACTTAATCATATTAAGTTATTAACATATTATTAATTATGTCTAATAATAATCAACATTACACTTATAGAATATAATGTTTGAGGTTTGCATTTGTTCATATACTTGTTCCAATTTACTAATGTAGTCATTGAGGATGTGAAATCTCAAATGACTATGACATGGTTCTTAAAGTAGCCTCAATCGATGATCATTGATAATGGAATATCAATGATGCAATTGAGATTGATGTGTATTTGCATTATACACTTAGAGGGTGTAATAATTCTCACAAATATGATATATATTGGGTATTTCATGATGGATACACGTATACTTTGGAGAGTTTTGACTTTATCTAGCATTGTGGTAGTTGGAAAGAAGAGTAGATGTCCAGTTGGCATTAACTCCTCGCACAAAACCTATTGTGTTGGGAGATGAATTTAAATAAAAGATTATATGATTTTGATTAAGATCCCAAAACCCCTGAGTATGACATGTTCAGTAATGATCTTGATAATTGAGTCAGGATTCAGTTTTAGAGTATTCAGGATGTTATCTGCAAAATGTATAAGTCAGCAGATATAGTTTGAAATAGTCTCAAGACTCGAAGATGAAATCGAGAGATCAAGACTTCGATGAAGACTCGAGAAAAAGACAATCAAGATAAATCTAAAGACTCAGAAGACTCTGAAGACTCAGAAGACTCTGAAGATGCAAGACTGAAGACTGAGTATCTGAAGATCAAGAAAACTAAGAGCACGAAGAATTATCAAGACTCAAATTATATTGAATGCTCAATATGAACTGAATGTTCCAAGGCAATCGAATATATCTATCTCAAGGATGCACATCGAGAGAAAACGCGATGCCTTAAAAAAAGTTAGATATTGCCAAGACATTCAAATGCAGACAAAAGGAACTAAGTCAGAAGTATTGTTAAGGTTATATCAAACTCAGAGTTTGTGAATCAAAAGAGCCGTTAAAGGTGTCTACCCTTAACTGAAGACAAAAGTCAAAAAGAGGAAGATGACACTGTACCATACTGACAATGACAGTGACAAGCCTCTGAAAAAAGATGTCAGATGTACGAAAGTTCCAGACTGCAAAAAGTGAAGACCGACTACATGAAAGGCTATTGCCTAAAACGTGTTAGGGAGTTTCAAACTCTAAATATAGTCGTTTCTCACACACCATAAAGAGGGAACTCACGGCTATCTCTCCAACGGATAGTTTTCAAGAGTGACCTTGGTGTATGCCTATAAATCTTGGTGACCCTCTACATAGTAAGGTTCACGGAAAATTTATACACAACAAGAGCTCAAACTTATTCTTATGAAAGTTAAAGCACTCGAAACACCTTGAATTTCCCAAGTGCTTTTATATTGAAGAGAGCTCAATTTACTAAGCCTAGCGTGATAAGTTTTATCCAAAAGCTTAGTCGAGATATCCTAACCCTTTGCATTGTGCTTTATTGTAAAGGATATCTCATCCTAGTTGGAAACCAACCAAGAAACCCCAAACCCTTGAGAAGGTAGTTGGAGTGTGTTTGTTGGTAAGTAGAGTTGTAAAGAGTTAGTAAACTACGCGAGTAGTCGAAAAACTCTAGAGAAGAAGTTAGTAAGCTCTGGGGTAGTCCGAAAAGCTTGTGTGTGATTGAGTAAGTAAACTTAGTCGAAAAACTCAAGTCGGGTTGAGTAAGTAAACTCGTGGGTAGTCGAGAAAACTCGGGGGCGAGTTGAGTAAAAACCACGAGGTCGTCGTCGGTTTGATAGTGAATTTCTCTCAAGAGTCGGGAAACTCGTGGAGCTTGAGTCTCGAACCACTATAATCTTTGTGTTCTTTATCGCTTTCCTTATCATGCTTAATTGTTGCATCAACTTGATTGTGAAAGCATACTTTTCATTGATATTCAAGTTGGAATCAATCCAATGTTGCATAAGTAATTCACCAGCCTAATCACTATTTCATAAGGGAAGGTTTTTGTCAAAGTTTAAAACGAGTATAATCTAAGGGCCAACCATTCAAGACGATCGAGTAAATTTAGAACATAATTACTAACTCTCATCCGAGGATTCAACTTTATTATCGATCCAAGCAACTTCGGATCTCTCATCTCGGGATTGGGATTATCAAGGTATCTTTTGCATCAATAGACTTTGATTCGAAAGCAATACTTTTCTCGATCTTGATTTTCGACCCAAAACGACCTCGAAGAAAAAAGTTTTAAAATCACGCGTGTATCCCCCATACACGAAAGACTCGTTCTCACCGGGACCAACAAGTGGTATCGGAAGCGGTGGTTCAACTTGACCACTTTCTTTGTGTTGACCAAAGTTTTATTTTCAAAAATACTTTGGTCTATCTGAATCGATCTTATTTGTTGAAATTCGTTTTTCTTTTCAAAAAGATCGAAAAATGTCTTCTAAAAACTTCCCATGTTCTCGATGAGAACTATGATCTATGGAGATTGAGAATCACAGGCACATCGTACTCCAAACATGAGCGTATGTGGAGAGTGGTCTCTCAAGGACCATTCAAATTTCTTGTGGTGAATCCTGAATTACGTAAGAGAGAGAATTGACCCTAGAGAAAGAATTTCCTAAGTCGATGACCAACTAACTCCCCGAGGAGAGGAAGTTAGTCAATCTAGACTACATGGCAAAAAGACACACTATATAAGTACAATTGATGATGGTGTGATGGGAATGATCTCTCACCAGAATCTTCTCTAAAAGAGATATGGGATACACTACCGTTATGTGCCAAGGCACGATCATATAAAAGAAAAACAAACTTTCGGTGGGCAATTGGAAAGTTTGACGGTTTTTGAAATGGATGATGGTGAATCAATAGACAAATTGGAAGTCGATTCACTAAAGATCATGAATGATCTAAATGCACTTGGAAAGAAATATCCACAAAGAGAAGTGGCATTAAAAATTCTTAGAGGTCTTTCTAAGAAATGGGATATTCATGCAAAGGTGATTGAAAACACCAAGAACATTAGCTCAATGCCATACCAACAAGTATTCTCAATCGAAAAGCCTATGAATTTGTAATTGATAAGAAATCCAAAAAAGGTCGACCAGAAAGATGATTCTTCATCAAGTAAAAATGTGGCTTTTTCAAAAAAAAGATAAAACTTGTAAAACTAAAAGTTCGAGAACCCCCATGCCAAACATCGGGATGAGCTTGAGGAAAAAGCTTTGGCAAGGAGGTTTAAATTTTAATAATGTAGATTTGGAAAATACAAAAGCTTCTGAACAACAGTCCCGAGGACCCGGAAAATGTCTTCTAAAATCTTCATCCGAAAAGAAGGACTCCAAGTCCAAAGAAGAAAATGATCGGGATGATGATGCCAACAGATGCTATAATTGTGGTCATTCTATGATTGTCCAGTTGAGTTTGAGAGAGAAGAGAAAGACAAGCTAAAAAGAGACCGTGGTCTCTCAAAGGCCATGGTTGCGAAAAAAGAACATTTCGAGGAAGAATCTAGCTCTTCGGATGAAATATTCTCGAATAGTGATGACATCTGCGATGGCCCATTGAGGAGGAGGAAAACAAAGGCACTAAATCCTGATCACATGGCGATGAAGAGAGAGATGAAAAAACTCGATATATGGTATCTTGACAAACTCAAGACATATGACCAGATACAAGAAGTTACTCGAGACTATGTTGAACATAGAGGCCCATCTTTTGGAGATAACTCGAGGGCAAAAGGATATGGAACTTTGGAAATCGACTCGACCATATCCATGGTGTTTCATATGTATCCGGATTGAAGCATAACCCGCTTTCAATTAGCCAATTCTGTGATAAAGGTTTTAATGTTGAGTTCTCTAAGAACTTATGTTTTGTGAAGGATGATACATCACGAAAGTATTCTTGGGTACAAAAAAGGAATGTATCTTCTTGATTGGAGTTCAACTCCTAAAGATACATGTTTAGTTGCTAAAAGTTCCACAGATACCCGATTGGTTATGGCATAAAAAGAATGAATCACCTAAATTTCAAAACCACGAACAAGCTTGCAAGATTAGCTCTTGTGAGAGGGTTACCTAACGAAGTGTTTGAGAACATATTTGTGATGATGCGGAATGAAAAGGATAAAAGCATCATTTAAAAAGTAAAGTTGAGGTTTCTCTTTGAAAAGAATACTTGATTATTCATATGGATCTCTTTGGTCCTATTACATGTGAGTACAAATGGCGGATACACATTGGTAGTAATGACTACTTGAGAATAACAAATATTCTTACTTAGTAAGAAAGAGACTCAAAAAAAATGTCGAGGTTGTTTCTTGAAAGAATCTGAGATCAAAATCATCCGACAAAGGAACTGATAAATCATATTATATCGATTATTGTGCAAGAAATGGAATTTCTCATGAAACATCAATGACCCCTCAACAAAATGGTGTTCTTGAAAGAAGGAATAGGACTCAAAAGAAGTTCAAGGACAATGATATTGGTGATTTCCTAAAAGATTTTTATGAATTTTAGTCAACAATGATAAGAATAGATCCATCTTGGAAAGAGTCAAGGCAAAACACCTTATGAGCTTTGGAATGAAAGAAGCCTCTTGTTTCTTTTCTTTTCGTGTGTTTGGTTGCAAGTGTTTCATAAAATAATGGTAAAGATCGCTTGAAAACTTTTGATAGTAAAAGTTAAAATTCTTAGGATATTCAAAAAAAATAAAACCCGTAGGACTCTTTATTGTGGAGAAACACCTCATGTTGTTTTTGATGAAACTATTTGTGTTCAAAAGAATCGAACATGATCTGACTAAGAGATCACCAGATTAAACTAAAAAGAAAAATCATCTAAAGGCAAGGAGGTTCTATGATTGGAGTGACTCAAACTTTGAAAATCGGATGGTGAGACTTGGAAAACCAAAGACTCTCAAAAGGTAACAATCAACGTACACAAGTTCGAACCCCAATGAAGATGTGGTCAACGGAAAGATCTATCAACCAAAAGGGGAACAAATGTTTCGACAATGTTCAATAGAATTTCCCCGAGGAAGATGATTCACTTTCTCCTTTTCTCTTGTTCCTCGAAGTTCTTGACATAATCTCCTAACATTTCAAATGTTGAATAATGAAGGGGAACATCAAGAAGGAAATGGTTAGATAGTCATCCTACAAGTCGATTGTGGGTGATCTAACTCAAGGTGTTAAAACAAGAAGGTTCCATGGCGAAAGTGCACTATTCTCATCACTTCCTCGAGGAGAAAGAACTGATTGGTGAAGCTTCACAAGATTCGTATTGGATTCTTTATCTATGAAGATGAAATAATCAATTCTCAAGGAATGAAGTATGGGAGTTGGTAGATAGACACGGAAGGCACAATGTCATTGGAACCAAGTGGGGGTTTCAAGAATAAAAGAGATGAAAACAACAACATTGTAAGAAACAAGGCAAAAAAAAAGAACATTCCCAAGAAGAAGGCTTGGATTATGATGAAACTTTTGCACCAAATTACAAGACTAGAAGCCATCAGTTGTTTCTTGCATATCTTTGTAAGTTCATGACATCAAATGGATGTGAAAAGTGCATTTAAACTTAAAGAAGAGGTTTATGTGGAACAACCTCCGGGTTCAAAAATGACCAAGTTTACGGCAAAAGCCTTGTATGGTCTCAAGCAAAGCACCGAAAGTATGATACTCTTTTCGCGGTTTCTTACCGACCATGGTTTTTTATCGAAAAAATAGAACTCTGTTCGGGATAGAGGATGGGAAAGATATCTTCTTGGTTCAATATATGTTGATGACATCATTTTTGGATCTCCAAACCATCGGTTTGTGTGAAAAGTTTTCAACAATGAAAGGCAAGTTTGAGATGTCAATGATGGGAGAGATGAATTTCTTTCAGGTCTTCAAGTGAAACAATCAAAGGAAGGAATATTCATCAACCAAGCAAAAGTACACCGTAGATCCGATTGCAAATATGGTGTAAAAATTCAATGATTAGGATTCCTATGAATACTAACTTGGAACATTCGATGTTCAAGAATCATCCATTATAGAGGAATCATTGATCATTGCTTTGGATGGCGGATATAACATTTGTTTGTTGGGATATGTTGATAACTAATCCTAAGACTAGGAAAAAAAGATTGGAGATATCTCAAGGGATATCCAATAACCTTGTTAATTTTCTGTTGAGTTCAATAGAACTTGTGTTTCTATCCATGATATCTTGGTTTTCAAAAGAAACAGACCTCAATGAGTAACCAAGATTGAAGTGAATACATAAATGTTGAGTTCTCGAGAAAAGGGATTATAAAGTTGTGGCCAATGAAGTACCAATATTTTGTGACAATAATAGTGCCATTGCTATTTCAAAAATCCGATTGATACATCAAGCATGTAGATATCGACATCACTTCATCGGAGATCATGTCGAAAAAAGGACATAAGATGGATTCATTTGATAAGAAAAGAGTTGAATCTTGACTAAACCTTTGAATCAAGATTTCATGTTTAGGGATGTTAGAACTGTATAGAGTTCCAAAATTGAAGATTTTCGGATACATAAGCTTTCTCGGCATAAAATGAATGAATAAGTCTCTAAAACTCAAAACCAGATCAAAGAACATCTTTGAACAAGATTGCAGATAATATTGACATTTTATCAAGGCTCTTGAAGAGATAGGTTATTCTAAGAAGAATGACTCATGTGAGCCATTTATTGCTTAAATAAAACTTCGATAATCATGTGCAATAAATACAAAACACACGAGGAATGTTTTGGCCGGGATCGTTTTAAATTCAAGAAGGATAAAATTTAATGCTCTCCCAATTATTGACCCACGAGATATTTTGGGGCTTACTTTTTCGGAGATCGTTGGTTCATTTAAAATCTCAACAAGTAAAGTTGAGGTTTCTATACCTCTTCAAGCCATTCAAGAATTTTATCAAACCCTTCGCACTTCATAATGGAAATCCCTTTTTGGTCCTATTCTTCAATCACATTCTAAAATGGCTACAAATGGCGAAATAACCATAAGCCATGGTAGTTCATTGTCCCATGACTCAACTCAAAGAGATATGATCCGATGGTCATATTCTTACTTAGTAAGAAAAATAAATCATCGCAATTTGAAAACATATGAAAAAGATTTATATTTCTTCGATTCTTGATCTCATCTAGATCACTCAAAAAATAAAGGGAGGTGTGCATTATTCTCATGTGTTTGAATCATATTATATCCCGAATGTATATGTTTCAAGAGAAGAATACCTAGAAATGAATTTCTCATGAAACATTGAACAAGAAGAAGGACCCCTCAACAAAATGGTGTGGATCTTTGAAAGAAGGAAGTCTTGCGGACTTTTGAGCAAAGAAGGTGATGAAGGACAATGATAAAAATGATATTCTTAAAAGATTTTGCCTATATTTTGGAGATGTGCGAAGAAAGAGATATTTCGCCAACTCAACCCCATTCCCTAAATCAAAATTCTCTTCAAACCCATCTTTGTGAAGGTGCGAAGCTATTCGAGGAAAAAAGAAAAGAAGGTAGAATCACCTCAAAAGAGATTCAACAAAACCAAGGCTAAGGCTTTCCTCGCTTAGATAGATCCATCTTGTTGGCTCGGGTTATCTCAAGGACATGGATCGGGAATAAGAGTCGAAGGCAAAACACCTTATGAGCTTTGGAATGAAAGAAGCCTCTTGTTTCTTTCTTTTCGTGTGTTTGGTTGCAAGTGTTTCATACACAATAATGGTAAAGATCGTTTGAAAACTTTTGATAGTAAAAGGCGATGAAGGAATATTCTTAGGATATTCGAAGTCAAAAAGCCTTCGAGTTTACAACATGTGGGACTCTTATTGTGAGGAAACACCTCATGTTGTTTTTGATGAAACTATTTGTGTTCAAGAAACATGAATCATGATGATGAACCGAATAGGATCACCAGATTAAGCCCTAAACAAAAAGAAAAATCATCTCAACCTAACCTCGAAAAGATGATCAAACAAATGAATTGGGTGATCAGATTGATCTCGCTCTTAATGGAGAAACTTGAAAAGAAGCCAATGGCAATCAAAATTGCTCGGATGGAAAAACATTGGCCAATCAAGCCCGGGAAGGACTTAGACTCGGAAAACCCAAAACACTCGACCACTCGGTGAACTAATCAATGGAAGAAAAGCTAAAAGAAAAAGTCGAGAATCAATGCGGTAAGTGATGATGCAAAAGCACCGAGTGAAGATTACTGGTCAGAAACCGACAAAGAAATGAGGCAAATCACCAGAGGAAATCTATCAACCAAAGGGAACAAATGTTTAAAGATGCAATGTTACCGGTTTGCTCAATTTACGAGAATTTCCCACATTAGAAGGAAGATGATTCACTTTCTCCTTTCAGTGAGCAAAGAACGAAGATCATATGGACATAACTCTCCGTGACTTCTTCCAAACTACTGTTCCTTTGGAAAAAGTTCTTGTACATTTAGCTCAAGCCTTTAAAGAAGGAACTAACAGTTCACATTCGATTTCTAAGCAAACCAAGCTTGAGGTTGAGATCTTATTGAAGGAACATCAAGAAGAAATGGTTAGATAGTCCTCTCAACCTCAAAAAGTCTTCAACTCGAGTTGACACTCCAAAAAAGGGTGATCTAACCGTGATCGAAAAGGTGTTAAGACAAGAAGGTTCCATGAAAGGGTGGCCCCAATAAATGGATGCCCTATTAAACTTCAGCGACATATCGGAAGAAAAAGAACTGCGGAGAAGGGAGGCTGGTTTCATTGAACATCTTCTCACCTTTTTATCCAAAGTATCTACAAAAGTTTGGATTAATCTTGGATAAAGGTGGAGTAATTCTCAAGGTCCATATTCTATCCTCCTCCAAAATTTGGTAATGGCTTGGTAAATGAAAAGGCCATTACGCAAGAAATTGCTTTCGATCTTCGAATGGGATTCTCAAGGAATGACATCATCGGGGAAAGAAATGAGTGAAGAGATAGAATGTTTGATCTGGAAGTACCCATCGAAAATCGAAAATGAAGCAAACAGTCATTGAGCCAAATCAAGAACAAAAAAATGAAGACTTCAAGATTTTATTTCTTCAAGTTTTGTCTTTTTGATTTTGTTTGATAAATTCATTGTAATCTGTAAAGCAACACTTATCATCAATGAAGACTTATCATTATGCTCAAAAGATAATACCTCATTATCTTATTTTTACATGTCTTTTGATATGCCTGATTACTGATTGTTTGGTGATGAAATGCTTGGGAGACTCTCTGAAATTTTTTTGGGGAGATTCTCTGATTCAGGAAACTGTTGGGACATAACCAATCTTGTAATAGATAAAACTGAAACCTGAGAATAGGTTATATACTTGTAACAAGATAGGTTTTGGCATCATCAAAAAGGGGGAAATTGTTGGGAGATGAATTTAAATAAAAGATTATATGATTTTGATTAAGATCCCAAAACCCCTGAGTATGACATGTTCGGTAATGATCTTGATAGTTGAGTCGAGATTCCACTTTAGAGTATTCGGGATGTTATCTCGCAAAATGTATAAGTCGTCGAGTCTCTCAAGACTCGATATCAAAGCGAGATCAAGACTTCGGCATGAAGACTCAGTAAAAGACAGTCAGTATAAATCTAAAGACTCAGAAGACTCAAGACTCGAAAGACTCAAGATGCAAGATCAAGACCGAGTATCGAAGATCAAGAAAACTAAGAGTACGATAATTATTACTGAAGACTTCGGTAATATCTTGAATGCTCGATATGAACTGAATGTTCCAAGGCAATCAATATATCTATCTCAAGGATGCAATATCGAGAAACGCGATGCCTTAAAAAAGTTAGATATTGCCAAGACATTCAAATGCGCACAAAATGAACTAAATCGAAGTATTGTTAAGGTTATATCAAACTCGAGTTTGTGAATCAAAAGAGCCGTTAAAGGTGTCTACCCTTAATCAAGACAAAAAAGTCAAAAGAGGAAGATGACATCTGCACTATATCTTGACAATGACGAAGACAAGCCTTTGAAAAAAAGATGTCAGATGTACGAAAGTTCCAGACTGCAAAAAGTGAAGACCGGCTACATGAAAGGCTATTGCCTAAAACGTGTTAGGGAGTTTCAAACTCTAAATATAGCCGTTTCTCACACCCATAAGAGGGAACTCACGGCTTATCTCTCCAACGGATAGTTTTCAAGAGTGACCTTGGTGTATGCCTATAAATCTTGGTGACCCTCTACATAGTAAGGTTCACGGAAATTTATACGCAAACAAGAGCTCAAACTTATTCTTCATGAAAGTTAAAGCACTCAAACACCTTGAATTTCCCAAGTGCTTTTATATTGAAGAGAGCTCAATTTACTAAGCCTAGCGTGATAAGTTTTATCCAAAAGCTTAGTCGAGATATCCTAACCCTTTGCATTGTGCTTTATTGTAAAGGATATCTCATCCTAGTTGGAAACCAACCAAGAAACCCCAAACCCTTGAGAAGGTAGTTGGAGTGTGTTTGTTGGTAAGTAGAGTTGTAAGAGTTAGTAAACTACGGCGGAGTAGTCGAAAAAACTCTAGAGAAAGAAGTTAGTAAGCTACTGAGGGTAGTCCGAAAGCTTGTGTGTGATTGAGTAAGTAAACTACGGAGGTAGTCGAAAAACTCAAGGTCGGGTTGAGTAAGTAAACTACGTGGAGTAGTCGAAAAACTTCGGGGCGAGTTGAGTAAGTAAACTACGAGGTAGTCGAAAAGCTCGGTTTGATAGTGAATTTCTCGAAGAGTCGGGAGAGAGTGGATGTAGGAGCTTGAGTCTCCGAACCACTATAATCTTTGTGTTTCTTTATCGCTTTCCTTATCTCATGCTTAATTGTTGCATCAACTTGATTGTGAAAGCATACTTTTCATTGATATTCAGTTGGAATCAATCCACTGAAAGTTGCATAAGTAATTCACAGCCTAATCACTATTTCATAAGGGGAAGGTTTTCAGCAAAGTTTAAAACGAGTATAATCTAAGGGCCAACCATTCCGCACGACTGAGTAGCTAGAACAGATAATTACCAAACTGAACTCTCATCTGAGGATTCAGTAAGTTAGTTATCTGATCCAAGCAACTTCGGGATCTCTCGACACACTCGGGACTCGGTTGGGATTATCCGAGGTATCTGGCGACTCAAGATCACTTGTCTCGATGAGACTTTGACTCAGAGCAATCTGTGCTTCTCAGAACCTAATCTTCAGGATTTTCTGACCCAAGCTGACCTCAGTAAGAAAAAGTTTTAAAATCACTGAACACGTGTATTCCCCCCCCATACACGTGTAAGACTCGTTCTCACCGGGACCAACATATTGCATTATGATCGTCCTTTTTGTTGTTCTTGTGATTACATCTTACTTTCCAAACTCTCCACATTTTCATGCATAGCTCTTCAAATTATGTCCTAGTAGTTGCATGTTCTCTGGATTGTAGTATGTCCAGAATAGGAATGTGTTGAGCCTTCTTTAATAATGGCAACCAGTCTGTTTCTTTTCAAACTCCATTGGTTATCTGACAAGAAAAGAAAGCATGTTTTGTGTCAGCCCAATAAAAACCACATAAAACATGCTTGGATTCGCACGACACGTGATGAATTTTGAGGTTGGCTTCAGTCGCCAATATGTCGTGCACCACTTTCCAAATAAAAATTATGACTTTGGGAGGTAAATTGCGTTTCCAAATTTTATTCCACCAAGAGAAGTTGTCATTTGAAGTATATATGTTCAAGCCTCCGGTCTCGATTCGTAGTCCCCATGGTACCGTTCTAGTAACCGGTTTTAACGTAGTAGCTACCTTTTTTTACGAATTTCCAGTATCTTGAGTCTCTTGAATTCTGAAACAAAGCAATACATATATTATTCCTCATAAAGTAATATTTTTATATAAATAATCCCTTCTTACAAGAATTATAGACAAGATTGTCATTTAGGGATGTCTCATTACATAGATTTATTTTGCATTTCAATGGGTATTAACTACATTTTTTTTCCTTAAAGTGCTCCTATATATTTAGTTTCATAAAATACCCCTATTTAATTTTATAATTTTATGTGAATAAGAATGAACACTACAAAAAACTATTGATTTAACGAGGGAAATTAAAGAGGAAAAAAGAACCCTCGTTATTTAACGAGGGTTTTTACGAGGGATCAGCTGAAAAGAGGGTTTTCACGAGGGCTAGACCCTTGTAGCATTCAACGAGGGCACACACCCTCGATATTTTCGTCGGCTGAGTAAACGAAGCTGTCAGCCCCTCGTTAAATACGCAGGCCCACGTAACGAGGGCACTGACGAGCACCGACCGCCCTCGCCCATGCGAATCTCTGACGCGCCTGCACACCCTGTCCGAGGTGCGTTTCCCGAGGGTACCTACCCTCTTAAATACACTCCCTCGGTTATATATATGCGAGAAGGGGCATTTTTTTTTTACTCATTTCATCTTGCAAGGAGAGAGAGGCATGCAGTAGCTCATTTCGGTGGAGAGGAGGAGCTAGGCGCCAACTGCTCGTTTCAGTCCATCCCAAATATTTAAGGTATGTATTAGTAGTTCTATTATTTAGTATTAGTTGTTTTGTTATTTAGTATTAGTTGTTTTAATATTAGTATTTTAAATGTGCAGTGTATATATTATGTGTATATTTAGTATTAGTTGTTTAATTGTATATATTAAGTATATTTTAGCTTAATTGTATAGTTGTTTAGTGTATATATATTATTTGTAGTGTATATTTTAACTTAATTTTACTTGATAGTTGCATATTTAGTATTATTTAGCTTAATTTCTAGCTAATACATGTATATTAGTATTATTTAGCTTAATTCCTAGTTTAATTTAGTATTATTTTAATTTATCATATTTGTGTATATATATAGTATTAATTAGTTGTTTAATTATTTAGTATTATTTAATATATTAATTACGTTGGACGTTGGAGTGGAGGGATGTTGATGAATGTTGGTTATTGCTTGTTGTAAAACATGTGCGTTCCGACTTGATTGATTTTAATTGATTAAGTCGGAAATGGATGCACATATGATCTTGATTAATTGGGGAATACGATAAAATAAGACGAAACTCTGCCGAAATTTTTAGGAAATATTAATTATTAATTAGGCTTTTGAATACTAATTAATTCGTAAATGTGAAACAAATAATTGATATGGATTATTCTAGTCGTTTACGTTGGATGTATGGTCCTAGATCGATTAATGGCAATATATCTCCCGAATTCTATAATGGACTCGAATCGTTTATAGATTTCACCACTAGTAATGGGACGAATCAGGGAAAGATTAGGTGTCCCTGCGATAAATTTAGATGTCGGAACAAGAATACGTATCATGAACTTGATGAGGTGAGAGCACATTTGTATATAAATGGGTTCATGCCAAATTATTGCAATTGAATTTTTCACGGTGAGGAAATATGGGGTCATGAATACAATGATCATCCATCTGCGGCAACTTCACACGGGCCGATTGACAAGACTTTTACATCTAGCTCAATATGGTGATGGACTTAACCTCTGGTCCCCACTTAAATGTGGATGATGAGCCCCCTAATGAGGAACCTCCTAATGAGCATGCTGCACATTTTTATAACATGCTTCGTGCAGCGAATCAGGATATAATGCCTGGTTGCGAATCACACTAACAGTTGTCATACAATGCCCTATTGCTGAACATTAAAACTGAAAACAGACTGTCTGAAATGGGCTATAATCAAATGGTTCAGGCGATTCATGTTCTTTGTCCGAAGAGTCTGGTGCCCAAGAAATTTTCTGATAGCAAACAGCTGATGAGTGAGATGGGTCTTGCAGTGGAGAGGATTCATTGTTGTGCACAGGAGGAAACATATTGGGATTAAATGTACCGGCGCCTCTGAGCATTTCAGTGAGACCTTGAGCACTGCCGGAAGAGTTGATGGAACGACGTCGAACACGAGCGGTAGAACCACTGGGACCTTCAGGAGCATTAGGACCTACAGGAGCACGAAACTGACGGAATGGAGGAACAAAAAGACCAGGATGTGGTACGAGATCAGAAATATACAATTTGTTTACATTAAAACGTGCAATTTGTTTCACGAACACCGATTGCACGTTTCAATGTAAATAGGTTGTATGTTTTAATACAAAAAGTTGTATATTTTAAAAATACACTATGAAGTATATGGTGCACAGGAGACACACTCTAAAAATAATACTAGTATTTTTATATTTCTTCAAAAGTAAATTTTTTGAAATAATTTGCAAAAACCCAAATTGATATTATTTTTAACTGTGTTTTCGTACACCAAGCCCGTCTAGCTCAGTTGGTAGAGCTCAAGGCTCTTAACCTTGTGGTAGTGGGTTCAAGCCCCACGGTGGGCGATTTAGAAACTATTATTTTTTTAAGAAATTTAGTCGATATTGATTTTGTTATGCTAAATAGTTAATTGTATAATTCTTTTGTTAAATTTATTTCATAATTCGTTATGGATATTTTTAGTATTAAATAAAATTCAATTGTTATAATTTTTCACGCTTTTATATAAAATATAATGAATTATGCTATATATTTCTTAAAATATATTATGTATTATTTTAACAATTAATATATATTATTTCATGTAGAATGGATCGTTCCGGACCCTGCAGCGGGTCATCTCATCCTGCCCCGTTCATAATATGAGGCAAGTCCAATTTAAGTACTCGTCCGGTTAATTGTCATTTTTTTAATTGGTGTAATGGGACATAGTCAAACCAATTATTTACGAAATATATGAGTTTCGACTAGTACATTCATTTGAGCACTCTTTTCAAAACCGGGTTGAACCGGGAACCGGCCGGTAACCCGGTTAGAAAACACTATATAACCGGATTTCAGGTTGAACCGGGTTGAACCGGTCAAAACCCGGTTCAACCGGATATAATCGGTTTTTTTCTTTTTTTTAAAAAAATTAAATTATTAATTTATATTAAATATTTAAAATTTTAAATTTATATTCCTCTCACATTTTTCTCCAACACTTTCGATGTGGGATAAATGTATGAGGTGGGACAAAATTTATAAAATATGATATGAAAAGTTATAAAATATATATTTAAATTTTTGTAGGTGTATACTTATTTTGTTTTTTTAACTAAACATAGAAAACGGTTGAACCGGTCCGACCGGTTGAACCACCGGTTGAACCGGTCCGACCGGTTGAACCGTCGGTTGAACCGGTCCGACCGATTGAACCGCTGACCGGTGGTCTGTCCGGTTCGATCACCGGTTCGATTATGAAAACATTGCATTTGAGCTTGCATAATAAAATTTAACATAAAAGAAAAAACTCATACATATTTTTTGGTGCGTATAAATAGTTGTTGATACTAAATAAGTTAAGAGCAAATTAAATCATTATCTTTCATTGAATTACCATTTAATCTAAAACTTTGAATTATTGCAAATAAATTATTAATTTTAAAATTTATGGCAAATTAGATTTCAAGGCAAATAAATCACTAATTTTAAAAATTGTTGTAAATTAAATTTCAGGGCAATCTTTTTTGTACTTGAGTGGCGTGGTTTGCCGATGTGGCATCCCTTTTTGAAAAGAGTAACACTCCTGTGAACCAGGTTTATACATGAACTCTATCACTGTTATGTGCAAAAACTATCACTGTTATGCACAAAAACTTTCACTGTTTAAAAATATAACGCATTTTTTAACAGTGATAGTTTTTATGCATATCAGTTAAAGTTTTTATGCATAACAATGATAGTTTTTATACATAACAGTGATACTTTAAAAACCGAGTTCACGGTGAACTCGGGTTCGCACAAGTTTTTGTCTTTTGAAAATTAGTGTATCGGGCAGCCCTCATTGTGTCGTGTTGCAAATCATGTCACGTTTGGGCACAAAGATTATCCTGGAGTCTAATTTACAACAATATATAAAGTTGATGATTTATTTGCAATAATTTAAATTTTGAATTAAATTACAATTCAATGAAATATAGTACTTTAATTTGCAGTAAGTCTGCTAAATAATGCTCTAATACTTTCAATTTTCATTCTTTTATTCATATTTTATTTGGGTATACATGGATGTAACCAAATCAATTTACTTTCTACTAAAAATATTCTTGTGAGTTCCTTTTGATTCATTAAAACAATGAACAAACTCAAATTCAATAAATTCAATTCGTAAATTTGTGAGTACGCAGTAAATAAGCTCATAAAAATATTTGAAATATATAGTTTTACTTCTGTTATAAATAGATAAATAATGAAAATTATGGCTGATATTATTAAACTTGAAAAATATTGATAAATTAACAATATATTTAATAAATTGACTTTGAATTCAACTCGATTCAATAAATTTAATTAGAGATTGACTCAAGAATAAACAAATTAAATTAAAACAAGACAAAATTTGTGTGAACCCAAGTTCACAGTGATCTCTATTCTTTTTAATATCATTATTATGTATAAAAATTATCGTTGTTTAAAAAATAAAGCATTTTTACAGTAATACTCCCTTCGTCCCGCTGTATTTGTCCCACTTTTCTTTTATGGGCGTCTCACTATAATTGTCTCAGTCTATAAAAGGAAAAAATAACACTCCACTAACTATTATTTTAATATTATCCCCACTTTTCATCTCAACTACCCCAAATACCTCTCACTTTTCATCCATTAAATACTATAAAGGCCCACAATCTATTAATTTAATATTATTTCTTAAACAATTCAACCAAAAGAAATGGGACAAATACACCGGGACGGAAGGAGTAATATTTTTTTGTGATTTTAAACAACATTTTTTACTGTAATTATAATACTTGCGCATAACAGTGATAGAGTTAATATATATATATATATATATACATGATTCACTTATAAATAAGTGTTACTCTTCAAATCAATATAAAATTCAACTAGGTATATTTGATACGGTAATGCTTAGAGGGGTGATTCATCACGGGGTGAATATTGTTCACATGTGTGTGTTTTCTATTGTACCTTTAATGACATTTGGTTCCACTATTTCATAAAAGGCGCCATTTGTTCCCTCTTTTTGTAAAATTGGATCCCGCCAACAATATGCAAAAAATTTAGGGTATGTTTGTTTCGGGACTCACTCGGATGGACTTAGGACTTTGCGATCCAAGTCACATACTAGTTGGGGATTTCCACATCCAGCTTTTAAATTCACTCCTATAAAATATACCTATACACCTATTTTCACAAAATTCAATACAATCATATCACAACTTTTCTTCCACCCACTTATTCTCTTTTCTACTTTTCTCTCACCCAATACAATATAATAATACCACATTAATCACTATTTCATATTGATTTGACATAAAACAAAAATCTCACCCTACCAAAATCTCAAAACAAACACATATATTTACTATTCATCAGGATTTTTAAATCCATAAGATTTCGAAGTCATGACTTCCCCCGCACACCTAAATCCCGAAACAAACATACCCTTAGGATTTAGTGGTGTGCAGAGAACACAATGCTCAAATATGTAGGATTGCATCTTTAAATCGTGAAGAAGGCTGAATTTTGTGGGTGGAACTCTTGTGAAATATTGTACAATAATGATATGTGTAATACACCACACTTAAAGCAAAATAAACAAAAACTCGTGGGTCAGCCTCAAAAATTTGCAGGTCGGGTCGGGCGCGGGGCCGGCCAGGGTTGTGGGTTGGGCGGACGCATATACTTTTGTAGAAGGATATATTTATTAAATACTTGTTGTAGCCTAGTGGTTTAGGTCTATTGTTAATGTATTTGGTTGCAGATTCAATTCTTATTGAGCATATAATTTTTTAAATATTTTTTTAGTCAAGTTTTTGTGTGTTATTATATCTATGTGTAAGTGTTACTACATTGTTATATTGAAAAAACTTCATATCTTACGTAACACGTATTAAAACATAACGTAACACATAAATGTTCATAAGGTAACATGGGTCACAAGGTAACACATTGTTGTTCATATGGTAACACATGAGTATTCACTTAGTATTACGACGACATGTGTATATTGTTACATATTACTAAAAAAACATATGTTACTACATGAACAAAAAGTGTTACCCTATGAAGAAAAACGTGTTACCGCATGAACAAAACCAGTACAATCGCGAAAAGAAATCATCAGTCCAAAATTACAAATTTAAAGAACAACTTGACGTGTTACTACATGAACAAAAAAGTGTTACCCTATGAACAAAATGTTAGTGTTAGTTTCTTAGAGACAATCTATTGTAAGGACATAATACTCGATGATATTCAGTTTGATTTAATATTATAGTTCACTTAATATTAATGTATGGCAATACACTTGTTTGAATATTATGTTTTGTTGGGAGATGAATTTAATAAAGATTTTGATTAGATCCCAAAACCCCTGAGTATGACATGTATCAGGACATCTTGATATAATAGAATCAGGATCAAGGTTTCAATAGATACTAGGGATCAGGATTATTTGCACCATGTATAGTCAGCAGATATAGATCAGGGAATTTTTTAGCATACTGAAGACTCTGAAGAATCGGAAGTATCCTGAAGACTCAGAAGACTCTGAAGAATCAGAAGTATCCTGAAGACTCAGAAAAATCCTGAAGACACAAAGATACTGAAGACTGTTTGTATACTAAAGGACCCTGAACCACTATCTTAATGAAATAGTGTTATGTTCATTCCTAGTACAAACAAACAGAATGTTAGACATTTGTGGACATTAAGGAACATATCAGATCAAAAAGAGCAAAGAGCCGTTTGTTTGTCTCTGCTCAAAGAAAGATCTCGACCAATGAGGAGGCAACAACAATGTACTGTACTGACACTGAAAGCGACATCTCACTGATATGTCAGGTCTGATATCTTCCAGTTCACAGATATTGGTGATTGGCTACATGGCTGCATATTTCCTAAAACATGCAAGGGTATGTTCAAACCGCAAAATAGTCGTTCATCAATAACCAGAAGAGGAAACTCTTGATGTTATCTCTTCCAACGGATAGTTTTTTCAAAGAGTGACCTTGGAGAAGTTGCCTATAAATACCAGTGACTTTCACCATTGAGAGGTTACGGGAAATTTCAGCAACTCAAGAGCTCATTCGTATTCTTGCAAATTGAAGCACTCGAAAACCCTAGAATTTTCCAAGTGTTTCACATTGGAGAAAGCTCATTCACTAAGCCTAGATTTGATAGATTTATTCAAAGCCTAGTAGAGATATCCTAGCCTTTGCATTTGTTTCTCATTGTAAAGGATATCTCAACCTAGTTGGAAACCAACCCAAACCCAAACCCTTTGATAAGGTAGTTTGTGTGTGTGTATTGTTGGTGAGTTAGAGTTGTAAAGAGTGAGTAAGATGCAGGTTAGCCAGCCAGAAAACTCTAGAGGAGAAGTTAGTAAGCTACTTATGGTAGTCTGAAAACTTGTGTGTGTTGAGTTAGTAAGCTGCAGTGAGTCAACCAGAAAACTCAAGGTAGAAAAGTTAGTAAGCTGCAGCGAGTCAGCCTGAAAGCTTTAGGAAGTGTGTTAAAGAATTTCTCTGAAGATCAGAGAGAGTGGATGTAGGAGCTTGAGTCTCTGAACCACTATAATTGCTGTGTTGTTTGCTTTCTGTACTGCATTATATCTGTTGCATGTTTTCACTGAAAGCATATTTTACTGATACTCGGTTGGAAACAATCCACTGAACTTGCATCAAATTGATCACAGTCTTAACCACTATTTTATTAAGGAAGAGATTTTCAGCAAGCTAAAACGAGTATAAACTTAGGGCCAACCATTCCGCACTCTTGATTAGCTAGAACAGATAGTTACCAAACTGAACTAACTCTACTGAGTATTCAGTAAGATAATTATCTGATCCAAGCTTCTCAGGATCTCTGATAAAACTCAGGATCAGTTGGGCTAATCTGAAGCTTCTGAAAGCTGCTCAGGATCATTGTCTCAGTAGACTTTGACTCTAGGCGATTTGTGCTTCTCAGGGCAAATTTCTCAGGACAACCTGACCCATCTGATCTCAGTAAAGAAAAAGTTTTAAAAATCACTGAACACGTGTATTCCCCCTCTCATACACGTGTGAGACTCGTTTGCACCGGGACCAACATGTGGTATCAGAGCAGTGGTTCATTTTAACCACTTGCTTTGGTAGCCATAGTCTTATTTGCTGAAAGACTTTGTGTTGGGATTATACTGAAAAGTATGCTTTTACTTTGTATAATCAAAACTGAATTTCGGACTTATTTACTGAAATAAATTGTTTATCACTGATGCTTTAAATATCATTGAATGTTACATATATTTACTGCATAACTGTTCAATAAATAGTACGTGTTACATTGTAGTTAATTTAGTGATACCAGATCACAGAAGATTAAATTAACAATCCCTTGTAACTAAAAGTACACCATTCACGACCTAGATGGAAATGAACAATCCATCGTGAAAGGTTGAAGCGTAAGGCTCAGATTGACTTGTCTTGACCAAGAGATTACACTAGTGCATGACTGATGCACTGAATAGGACCTACAGGAGGACAAATTCTTCAGAACTGAACAAGGAAGAATTAGACCTCAGTGGTTCGTTATTTCTTAATCTTCGTTCCTTAAATAGGATCACGTGTGGTTGGTAACTATTGCTTTGACTTATCATGGGTAGAGAATCAACGAGATTCAATACTTTTTATCTTGGGCAATATTATTGGTCACATGTGATTGCTAAGATTTAATACGGAGAATCGTGTGTAAGTACGCTTGTTTCGATTTGCCCCCTTGGGAGGTTCATTAGTTTTATCATACCAAATCTTGCAAGTGGAACTAGTTTCCTGTATGACTAATAATGTTGAACCGTTCCTTAACCGAGGACAAAAGATATTAATTAACGGAAAGCTATTTCAGTGGCTTGAATTAATTAATGGGCTAGATAATCTTAAACATGGGAAATAATAACCGGGAGCCATATTGATTGTAATATGGGTTAAGATGGATAGTGCAATATTAATTATGTAGTGGGATTAATTAATATTTATGGGCTTGAATGATATTGTGGCTCAATATTGATAATTCAAGATCCATTGAAAGGTCCAATCTTAATTCTCCTAAAGGCCCCCTAAGTAGCCCAACATAAATTCCAATAACTGAAAAAGGTGTTTAAAATAAAATAAATATTGTTGCCTTATTTTTTCCACGTTTTTCGAAATTTATGGATATAAAGGGGAGAAAGATTTTCTTTGAATTTTGTTATGGAATGAAGATATGAATTCTTGGAATACAAGATTATCTCATTAAATTCAAGAAATCTCCCACTTGGTTATCCATAGGAAAATTTTCAAAAATTTTGATAATTAAGGGAAAGAAAGATTTTCTTGATTTTCTTGAAAAGATATTATGGGAGATATGTATTTCTTGAAATACAAGAATATCTCATAAATTCAAGAAGATCCAAATCTTGGATTCTTGCCCTATAATTTTCTAAATTAATCCATAACAAAGAGTAGGTGGGATTTTGTGGAATATTATAATTATGGGAAAAGAATATATGAGATATATTCAAGATTTCTTGGAGATCAAGAAAAGATTTTCCCACATTGGTTTTGCCCTAAAAATTCGACCACCTCCACTCTATAAATAGGGGATGACTCTTTCATTCCCAAGTACAATTCCATGTGCTGGAAAAATTAGCAAATCCACAAAGGTGGTGCAACATAATTTATTTTCCTTTTGTTAATTGTTCGCAAGTGTCCTACCACCGGATAGTCGAGAAAGTATTAAGGGAATACTTGGGAAGTTCTTTTGGTGAGTCTAATCAACCAAGCCATTGCCATCCCAAGAGGTACGTTCACGTAAACTCGTAGAATTCCGCATGTGTAGGATTTACGTGATTTAATTATATGCATGATTTGTTGTTGGATTATTATTTGAATTAATATAGGATTAATTCATGCTTGTAATAATTATAATAATTAAATTTGTATTTAAATATTCATCCCGAATAGATCTGTGCAACTTATTCCCCAACAACTGGTATCAGAGCCACAGTTTCGCCTATGAATTTTTTAAATTGTAATTTAATTCGTTGTCATTAAATTTGAAATTGGATAGTAGAATTGCTAGATTTTTTTTGCAGGTATCCAATTGTCATGGAATTTAATGTGTTTATTTATGCATGCATATAAATTGTGATTTTTAATTGATTAGCTCGATTCGTTTTTGCCTCGTGAGAAAATCCACGAGTAGATTAGGATTTATTTGATTTGATCAATGTAACAGATTAGTTCAGATCTAGGTTTATTTATTTTTATAAATAAATTGTAACCGGATCGGAACGGAGGCGAGATGAAGAATTAAAGGATAAAATCTTAACCGGGCGTAGGCGGCGTAGAACAAGGCTACGAACGCAACGAGGCACGCTAATTAACGGACGCATAAAAGGGCGAGGCCGAGGGTGAGCGCGATCGAGATCGCCGGCAAGGCACTAGGGCGACGCGGCTACTGCGCGGCGCTGAGCTGATTGGACGGATTTGAAGCGAAGCGAGCTTAGACGGGCGAAGGGAGGCCACGCGCGCAAGACGATACGCTGTGCCGCCAAGTTCGTGGGCGAGGCGAGGTCGGGTGAAGGCGCGGCGCGGGATGCGCGTACAAATGTCGCCGCTGAGGTTGCCGAGGCCGTCCGAGGCCGCCGAGGCGAGATGCTCGCTGAGGCCGCCGAAATGCCCGGCGATGCGCCTTCGCGCTAAGGCACACGAAAGACGTCGCTCGGCGAATGGCGGCGGATCTTGGGTGCATTCCGCCTTCTGAGCTACTTGGCGGCGTGGCGTTTCGAGACGGAGTTTTTTTTTCGAGACGATCGAGTGGGAGAAATTCAAGACGGCGTTTCTTCAAAATCAAGTCAAGAAAAATCAAACCATGACAATTGGATAATTTGTGCCCAATATGTTTATTTTTCCGCTATGCTTGATTTATTATTGTGTTATCTTATGCTTTATTTAATTTGTTTAAATGTGTTTGCATGAGAGTTGCCCAATGAAAAAAATCTCACCGTCAAAATTACTAAGTATGTTTAAATAATTAATTGACAATTTTATTCCGGATAATAAAATTGAATTAATTTTGACCTCCATGATTTATTTATTTGTGAATTCTTTTGGAGAAATTTCCCCCACGGGACGGTCAAAAGTTAGCTTTCACATGAATAAATTCCAAATGGATGATTGTGGATTATTACTAGTGGCGACGATGACCCTCCCCACGAGGCTCGTTAAAAGTGAAATAATAATCCTGTATTTAATCATGGTTATTACTTAGGTATAAAATTGATATGCATATACTTCCCAAGTCCCCTGTCGATTTTTATTGGTCAAGTCAGAGCCAACTATTAATCTGGATATTAAATGTTTGTAACTGTTCTTGTTTGTAACCTTCTTGAATGTGTTTAAATAATGACCCACCCCACATGGCTTATTTAAACTGTTTTGAGATGTTGGCTGATGCATGTTCATATTTTTTTGAGATTTTAAATATGATGCATGTGATCGAACCTTGTGATATATTTGTGCTTATGCATATTATTGTTTATTTCAGTTCATCATGTCGCAACCTTTTAATCCACTGTTCAATATACTTAAAGATAATTTGCTTACTGGTGAAAACTTTGTTGATTGGAATCGTAAACTTACTATTGTCCTCATTGCACAAAGCCATAACTGGGTTCTCACTACACCTAAACCAGAAAAGCCAAAAGATGAGTCAACTAAAATGGTTAAGAAAGAGTATGCTAACTGGGAGCGTTCCAACGAAATGGCAAAGTGTACCATCTTGGCTTCTATGTCAGATATGTTGCAACACCAACACCAGAACGTTGAGACCGCTGCAGACATCATGACTAGTCTTAAAGCGATGTTTCAACATCAGAACCGTGTTGCTCATCAGATCACCATGAGGGACTTGCTCTCTATGAAAATGGTTGAGGGAACGCCCGTAAGGGAACACGTTCTCCAGATGATGGCTCATCTTAATAAACTTGAGGTACTTGACGCAGAATACGACATCGAGACCCAAATCAATTTCGTGCTCCACTCTCTGTCGAAAATTTTTGAACAGTTCAGGCTGAACTACCAGATGAATAATCAGAAGTTCTCGATGCCTGATCTGTTGCAAGTTTTAGTCTTCGGCGGAGGCGATATTAGGGCAAAAGAGCCAAGCATTGGTGGCAAATGGACCTTCTTCTTCTTCTAGGCCAAGGGGTGGTAAGAACAAGAAAAAGGACAAAAGCCACAAGCAAGTGAACTCAAGTGTTGCCAATGACAAAGAAAAGGTGAAGGGAGGTAAAGGAGTGAACAAGCCAGCTAAGGGGGAGTGCTTTAACTGCGGTGAAAAAGGACATTGGAGGTCAGCCTGTTCCAAACCCAAAAGGAATGGAAAGAAAGGTAATTCTCACGCACTAGTTGTTGAAACTTGTTTAGCGACGTATGCCTCCCATTTATGGGTAGTGGATACGGGGTCCATTGATCATGTTTGTTTCACTTTTGAGGGTTCAAGCGGACCGCAACTTAGTGGGAGTGAGATCCTCATCACACCGGGCGATCTTCTGAGAGGGCGGTGAATTGAGCGATGGGAGAAGTGCACCGTCTTTTGAAGACGAGTTTTAATTTTAAGAGATGTTCTTTACGTTCAATTTTAGAAAGAATTTAATTTCAGTTTCTAAACTTTTTTCATGATGGATATTCGGTTACTTTTAATAAAGTTGTTACCATTTCTCTTTTTTGATAAATTTATCTCGCATGGAACGTTGTCGAATAATCTCTATACAATTAATCGCGTGCACACCACTCACGAAAATGCATCCTATAACACATCAACTGCTTTTCGATAAAAAACGTTCATCAGACGTGAACGAGACACTTCTATGGCATCTAAGATTGGGTCATATAAACCCAAAGAGGATCCAAAGGCTGGTGAAAGACGGTTCACTGGAGTTTCTCCAAGTTGAACCAATTCCAACCTGCGAATCATGTTTGGAGGGTAAAATGACCAAGAGGGCATTTGGAGCCAAGGGAATAGAGCCAAAGAAGTGTTAGAGATCGTTACATACATATGTATGTGGTCCAATGTCAACCAAAGCAAGAGGAGGTTATGAGTATTTTGTCATTTTTATTGATGATTACTCAAGGTACGGTTATATTTTCCTTATGAAGCATAAATCTGAGACCTTTGAGAAATTCAAAGAATTTAAGGCTCAAGCAGAGAATCATAGGGAAAAACGTATCAAGTCTCTACGATCCGATCGTGGAGGCGAATACCTCAAATGATGAGTTTTTGAACTACTTATCGATGAAGGGATTGCATCCCATAATCGCACCTTAACCCTCAACAAAACGGGGTTGCGAGCGAAAAAAACGAACTCTTTTGGAAATGGTTAGATCTATGATGAGTTATGCGGATCTTCCCAAGTCGTTCTGGGGTCATGCCTTGGAAACAACAGCCTACATTTTGAACTTGGTGCCATCCAAAGTCTGTTCCCAAAACTCCCAAAGAATTGTGGACCGGGCGCAAGCCTAGTTTGAGACACATGAGAATTTGGGGGTGTTCGGCCTACATGTTGGATAAGGAAGCCGGTAAATTGGATCCTCGATCAGAATTAAGGTTGTTTGTGGGATACCCCGAGGGAACAAAAGGGTGTATGTTTTATGGTCCCGAAGATCAAAAGGTGGTCATAAGCACCCACTTTAGATTTTTGGAAGAAGACTATATGAACGAAAGAAGACCCAGAAGTGAGATTACCTTAAATGAGCTAAGGGGGCTAACCTCAATGCCAACTGTACAAGATGACATACCAAACGACACACTTGCACAACCGAAACCTCGTCGTAGTGGGATGGTTGTGAAACAGCCCAAGAGATTCATGGGAATAGGAGAGTCCTCGGACTTGATTCTCGTACAAGACGAATCAGACCCATGGACATATGACGAGGCAATCCAAGACAAGGATGCAGATTCTTGGCAAACAGCAATGAAAGCCGAAATGGGTTCTATGTATCATAACAGAGTATGGGAGCTAGTCGAACCACTTAATGGGGTCAAAACCATTGGTTGCAAGTGGGTGTATAAGAGAAAAAGAGGACCAGACGGGAAGGTGGAAACCTTCAAAGCAAGACTCGTGGCAAAAGGTTATACTCAGAAAGAAGGGATCGATTATGAGGAAACTTTTTTGCCCGTAGCCATGCTCAAGTCCATCCGTATTCTCTTATCGATTGCTGCGCATCTCGACTTTGAAATCTGGCAAATGGATGTCAAAACGGCTTTTCTTAACTAAGTCTTGATGAAGAGATCTATATGCAACAACCCCAAGACTTCATTGAAAAAGGCCAAGAACACCTAGTTTGTAAGCTCATGAAGTCCATATACGGACTCAAACAGGCATCCAGAGCTTGGAACCAATGTTTTGATCATGTTATAAAGTCTTATTGGTTCGATCAAAATGAGTTCGAAAGTTGTGTGTACAAAAAGCATGTCGGAACTGCATTGGTATTCTTAGTACTATACGTAGATGACATTCTGATCATCGGGAATGATGTAAAGGTGTTATCGGACATAAGGGCATGGCTTTCAAAAACAGTTTGATATGAAGGACTTAGGGGAGCCGCACACATCCTTGGGATCAAGATCACTCGAGATCAAAAGATGGTAGGCTTTCGAGATCACAAGAAACATAGATGGTAGGCTTGTCGATTCAAAGATTCTTCCAAGAAAGGCTTCGTACCTTTCGGACATTGAATCCATCTATCCAAGAAAGATGTGCCCTAAGACGCAAAAGGAGATAGATGACATGAGAGGCATTCCTTATGCTTGGTACCGGAAGCCTTATGTATGCAATGTCGTATGCGAGACAGATATCCGCTTTGTCGTTGGCATGGTGGCAAGATATCAAAGTAACCCGGGAAAGAACATTGACGGCAGCTTAAAAAACATTCTCAAGTATCCGAAAAAGAACTCGGGATAGAATGTTAATTTATCAGTCAGATAGTCTAATCCCCATCGGCTACACGGACTCGGATTTCCAATCAGACATAGACCCCAGAAAATCTACCTCCGGTAGTGTGTTTTGCATGGGGGAAGGAACCGTGACATGGAGAAGCGTCAAGCAGAAATGCGTCGCAGATTCTACCATGGAAGCGAATATGTAGTCGCTTGAGGCAAATGAAAAGAAGCGGTTTGGCTCAAGAACTTCCTAGTGGACTTGAATGTAGTTCTGAATTTGCCCAGCAGAATCACTGTTTATTGTGACAATGCAGGACCAGTTACAAATTCAAGGGAACCAAGAGCCCACAAAGCCAGCAAACACATTGAAAGGAATTACCATCTTATACGAGATATCGTTAAGAGAGGAGATATAGATGTGTCAAAGATAGCGTCTGAAGACAACCTAACAGATCCATTCACAAAGGGTCTGCCTCTGAATACATTCGAGAGACATGTGGAAGGAATGGGTGTCAAGACCGTTGCCAATCTGCTTTGAGTATAAGTGGGAGAAATTATTAGGTTCGTGTAGGTGACATTAGATGTCACGTATTAGGAACTACACGAGACATGTTGTAGTATACTTAAAAGCAGACTTTGAGTATAAGTGGGAGATTGTTGGGATTATACAAAAGTATGCTTTTATTTTGTATAATCAAAACCTGAATTTCTGGACTTATTTATTGAAATAAATTGTTTATCACTGATGCTTTAAATATCATTGAATGTTACATATATTTATTTGCATAACCGTTCAATAAATAGACGTGTTACATTGTAGTTAATTTAGTGATACCGCATCACGTAAGATTAAATTAACAATCCCTTTGTAACTAAAAAGTACACCATTCACGACCTAGATGGAAATTAACAATCCATCGTGAAAGGTTGAAGTGTAAGGCTCGATTGGCTTATCTTGACCAAGAGATTACACTAGTGCATGACCGATGCCTCAATAGGAACTGAGGAGGACAAATTCTTGAATCAACAAGGAAGAATTAGACCTCGGTTGGTTCGTTATTTCTTAATCTTCGTTCCTTAAATAGGATCACGTGTGGTTGGTAACTATTGCTTTGACTTATCATGGGTAGAGAATCAACGAGATTCAATACTTTTTATCTTGGGCAATATTATTGGTCACATGTGATTGCTAAGATTTAATACTTGAGAATCGTGTGTAAAATACGCTTGTTTCGATTTGCCCCTTGGGAGGTTCATTAGTTTTATCATACCAAATCTTGCAAGTGGAACTAGTTTCCGGTATGAGTAATAATGTTGAACCGTTCCTTAACCGAGGACAAAAGATATTAATTAACGGAAAGCTATTTCAGTGGCTTGAATTAATTAATGGGCTAGATAATCTTAAACATGAAAAATAATAACTGGGAGCCATATTGACTGTAATATGGGTTAAGATGGATAGTGCAATATTAATTATGTAGTGGGATTATTAATATTTATGGGCTTGAATGATATTGTGGCTCAATATTGATAATTCAAGATCCATTGAAAGGTCCAATCTTAATTCTCCTAAAGGCCCCCTAAGTAGCCCAACATAAATTCCAATAACTGAAAAAGGTGTTTAAAATAAAATAAATATTGTTGCCTTATTTTTTCCATGTTTTTCGAAATTTATGGATATAAAGGGGAGAAAGATTTTCTTTGAATTTTGTTATGGAATGAAGATATGAATTCTTGGAATACAAGATTATCTCATTAAATTCAAGAAATCTCCCACTTTGTTATCCATAGGGAAACTTTCGAAAATTTTGATAATTAAGGGAAAGAAAGATTTTCTTGATTTTCTTGAAAAGATATTATGGGAGATATGTATTTCTTGAAATACAAGAATATCTCATAAATTCAAGAAGATCCAAATCTTGGATTCTTGCCCTATAATTTTCGAAATTAATCCATAACAAAGAGTATGTGGGATTTTGTGGAATATTATAATTATGGGAAAAGAATATAGGAGATATATTCAAGATTTCTTGGAGATCAAGAAAAGATTTTCCCACATTGGTTTTGCCCTAAAAATTCGACCACCTACACTTTATAAATAGGGGATGACTCTTTCATTCCCAAGTACAATTCCATGTGCTAGAAAAATTAGCAAATCCACAAAGGTGGTGCAACATAATTTATTTTCCTTTTGTTAATTGTTCGCAAGTGTCCTACCACCGGATAGTCGAGCAAGGATTAAGGGAATACTTGGGAAGTTCTTTTGGTGAGTCTAATCAACCAAGCCATTGCCATCCCAAGAGGTACGTTCACGTAAACTCGTAGAATTCCGCATGCGTAGGATTTACGTGATTTAATTATATGCATGATTTGTTGTTGGATTATTATTTGAATTAATATAGGATTAATTCATGCTAGTAATAATTATAAGAATTAAATTTGTATTTAAATATTCATCCCGGATAGATCTGTGCAACTTATTCCCCAACACTTTGGTGGTCTACTGAATAGATCTTATTGCTGATATCTTACAAGGCTCATTCATCATGCCTTCTAAGAAACTTCATATGTTCTCTGTTGAGAGCTATGACCTATGGAGACTGAGAATGCAGGCTCATCTGTATTCCAAACATGAGAGAATGTGGAGAGTGGTTTCTGAAGGACCATTCAAATACACTGTTGTGAATCCCAGAATTACTGATACTGAGAGGAATGATACCAGAGATGATTTCCCAAAACCTGATGATCAACTTACTCCTGATGAGAGAAAGTTAGTCAATTTGGACTACATTGCTAAAGATACTCTATATAACACTATTGATGATGGTGTTATGGGGATGATTTCTCATTGTGAAACTGCAAAGGAAATATGGGACACACTTGCTATCATGTGTCAAGGCACAGATCATATTAAAGAAAACAAACTTTTTGTTGCTATTGGAAAGTTTGATAGATGGAAGATGGTGAATCCATTGGCAAACTGGAAGTCAAATTCACTAGCATTATGAATGATCTGAATGCTCTTGGGAAAAGATACCCACAGAGAGAAGTAACACTGAAAATTCTTAGAGGATTGTCTAAGAAATGGGATATACATGTTTTGGTGATTGAAAACACCAAAAATATTGATTCCATGCCATACCAACAAGTTTTCTCTGAACTGAAAGCTTATGAGTTTGTGATTGACAAGAAAACTAAGAAATCGATAAAGAAAGATGATTCTTCATCTAGCAAGAATGTGGCTTTCAAAGCCAAAGAGAAATCCTGTAAATCTAGAGAGTCTGAGAACTCACTTGCCAAAAATCAGGATGAGCAAGAGGATAAGCTACTACTGATGGCAAGAAGGTTTGAAAGACTAAATAGCAGATATGGAAAACATAAGAAATATTACAGGAACCACAGGTACAAGAACAGGAATAACTCAGAGGCTGAGGACATATCCACTGAGAAAAGGAAGGACCATAAAGCTGAAGGCTCCTCATCCAGGAAAAAGGAATCCAAGACCAAGGAGGAAAGTGATAAGGATGATGATACCAACAGATGTTACGACTGCCAGAAGAAAGGTCACTTCCAGTATGACTGTCCTGAGCTGAGTGCCAAAGAAAGAAAGGAGAGACAAGCCAAGAGAGACAGAAAGATCTCTAACAAGAAGGCTATGATTGCTGAAGAAGAAGAACAATCTGAAGAAGGATCCAGTTCTTGGATGAGATATTCTCGATAGTGACAAAGGATGATGTCCGCCTTTGTTGCTATGGAGGAGGTAAATTCTTCTATCTCTTGTTGTTGCTCTACACAAGAACATGAGTTCTCAAGTTCAATCAGAACCAAAGAACTTTAACTCGATGGATTCTTTTGAGAATCTTATGAAGGATTATATCTTTGTGTTACAAGAATCGCTCATAGAAACTCAAGAGCGAGAATAAGGAACCGATCACGAGAATCAAGTGGAAAGACTCTAAAATGTTAAGATCGGTTCTCAATTGATGGGAACTATCGATGAACTAGATGTTCGAAAAAAGTACAACTCTCGAAAAAAGAGAAAATGATAGAAATCTCGAATGAAAAATTAGAGAAATCCAATCGAGGAGATTCAAATTTTATCGAAATCCGAGTTCAATGACCTCTTTGAGAAGCATGAGACTCTAAAGAAAAGTGAGGATAGTCTTGCAGAGAAAGTTAGCTCTATTGAATTACGCATCTAAAGTAATAGATGAAATTGAGTTATCAAAGACTCTTGAACTATAAAAAGGCCGGATTGGGATATAATCCAGGGGTAACCTCACAAGTTCTTCAAATCTTTGCTTCTAGTAGCACTAAGACCGCCTTTTTGTTAAACCAAAGGACATGTACTAATCTTCTTACTAAAGAACAACCCAGAGTTTTAGACAAGGGTAAAGGACCTATGGTTTCATAAAAACTGAAGGTTCAGGGAAGAAAGCCCAAACCTCAGGAAAAGGCTAGAAAACCTGAACACTCAGTAAGAAATTTTCGTGCCAAGATTTCAAAGCCTCTGCTAAGAATACCAACCTGAAGAAATCAAGACCGAACCATCGGAGGAATTTTAAGAGAAACACTCAAAGAGATATTCTCAACCTGAAAAAGACCAAGTCCTCGATTCATTGAAAGACCACAATTTCAGTACAGGCAACCCAAACCCCACTTGCTTAAGGGTAAAGGTTTCCTGAACCCAAGTCAGCAGAGACAGAGACCAGCTGCACCAAAGCCAAGGCATTTGAACAAAATACCTGAACCCAAGAAGAACTCTAAGGCTCATGTTCATGCTAAGGCTGACACTCATACACATGGTACTGCCAAGGCACCTAGGGTGGTGAATGTGTATGTAGATGTTTATGGGAGACAAATCAGTCACTCTAAAGTAATTAGAGTAAGGCAGATTTGGGTTCCAAAAGGTACAGCTAACCTGGTAGGACCCTACACCAAATGGGTACCTAAGACTTGATCTGTTTTTCAGGTGAAGAAAAAGGGCACTGAGCTGAATGAAGACAACATAGTCCTGATGAGTGGAAATGAATTGGCTCCTGCTGCATGGTACCTGGACAGTGGATGTTCAAGTCATATGACAGGATATAAGCAATTACTCACTGACTATGTTGAGCAAAAAGGCCCTCAAATTACATTTGGAGACAACTCCAAAGGACAAACTGAAGGATATGGAACTCTTGAAGTTGATTCTGTTCATATCCACGGTGTTTCATATGTGTCTGGTTTAAAGCATAATTTGCTTTCTATCAGCCAATTCTGTGACAAAGGATTCAGTGTTGAGTTCTCAAAGAACTTATGTTATGTGAAAGACAATGCTTCACAACAAATATTACTAACTGGTACTAGAAAAGGAAATGTGTATCTTGCTGATTGGAAATTATCTCCTAAAGATACATGTTTGGTTGCAAAAAGTTCTACTGATACCAGTTGGTTGTGGCACAAAAGGCTGAATCACTTAAACTTCAAAACTCTGAACAAACTTGCAAGATTAGCACTTGTAAGGGGGTTACCCAATGAAGTGTTCAGTAAAGATCATATATGTGATGCCTGTCTGAAAGGAAAATAAATCAGAGCATCATTCAAAAGTAAAGTAGACATTACTACTGACAGAACTCTACAACTGTTGCATATGGATCTCTTTAATCCAGTAACACCTGTGAGCACTAATGGCAGGAAATATACACTTGTGGTAGTTGATGATTACTCTAGATACACATGGGTCATATTCTTACTCAGTAAGAAAGAGACTCAGACAAAACTGCTTGAACTACTGAAAAGACTCAGTACTGAAAAGAATCTGAATGTGGTCAAAATCAGATCAGATAAAGGAACTGAATTTATCAACCATATTATATCTGATTATTGTGCAGCAAATGGAATAGCTCATGAAACATCAGCTGCAAGGACTCAACAACAAAATGGTGTTGCTGAAAGAAGAAATAGGACTCTGAAAGAAGCTGCAAGAACAATGATTGCTGAAGTTGATATTCCTAAGAGATTTTGGGCTGAAGCTATCAACACTGCATGCTACACTCAGAACAGATCCATGCTGACCAAGAATCAAGGAAAAACTCTTTATGAGCCGTGGAATGAAAGGAAGCCTCTTGTTTCTTTCTTTCGTGTGTTTGGTTGTAAGTGTTTCATACACAATAATGGTAAAGATCAGTTGAAAACTTTTGATAGCAAAGCTGATGAAGGGATATTCTTAGGATATTCTGAAGTCAGTAAAGCCTTCAGAGTTTACAACTGTAGGACTCTTATTGTGGAAGAAACACCTCATGTTGTTTTTGATGAATCTACTTGTGTTCAGAAGAAACAGGAACATGACTCAGGAGAACTGACCAAGAGAATCACCAGACTTAGCCTGAAAAACAATGATAAAACATCCTCTAAACCTGAAAAGAAGAAGTCAATTACTTTCTATGAATGGAGTGAATCAGACCCAGACAAAGAAGTTCAGGATGGAAATACTCAGGATGGTGAGCCTCAGGATGGAAATTCTCCACTGAAGGAAAGCCAACACACTGAAGCTGACCAATCTGAACATACACCAGTTCAGACTCAGGTATGTAATGCCAATGAAGATGTGGTCACATCTGAGGAAAACTCTGAATCTATCAACCAAGGGGGAACAAATGTCTATGACAATGTTCTGAATGGAATTTCCCCTGAGGAAGATGATTAACTCTCTCATTTTCTGTTGTTCCCTGAATTTGATGAATTACCTGAACCTAACATTTCTGATGTTGAGGATACTACCGAAGGGGGAACATCCAGGAGAAGATGGTTGGATAGTCATCCTACAAGTTAGATTGTGGGTGATCTATCAGAAGGAGTTAAAACAAGAAGGTTCCATAGAGAAAGTGCTTTGTTCTGCTGCTTCCTATCTGTTGGGAAATTTGTATTAAGTTTTGATGGAAGTTCCAAAACAGGTTGTAATAGGACCAGTCAGATCTGTTAGCTGACTGATGATTTAGAATCAGATTAAGATGACCAGCTGAAATGTATAGATAGCTGATGTAAAAGATATGTCACATATTGAGGGGGAACTCAATATGTATAGGTCAGGTCAAAATTATCAGATGACCAGAAGAGGTCAGATGATCAGAAGACTTGAGAAGTCAGAAGACAAGAAGAAGTCAGATGATCAGGTGAAGACATAAAACTCAAGTTTAGAAGACCTGAAGATCAGATGACTCAAGAAGACCAGAAGACCTACATCAACCGAGTCTGCAAGTTATGCTAAGACAACCTGCATCAGAAGACTCTATCAGGTAGACTGATCAGTTATCTGATCAGGTCAGCTCACTCCTGGTGTTAACTAAATGTTACACCAGATCATACGTACCTTCAGGACAAGAAGAATGTCAAACTTTAGTTGGTGGAACAAACGCTGAAGTGTTGTACTTGTTAAACTAATAAGAGCGCGACACGTAAAAAGGCTGATACTGCGGGATTCGGCGCTGCAAAGTCAAAATGGCTACAAAAGACACTATTCACGATTTCGGCCATGCCGTCCCTGAGCACGTCAATCAATCCTCCAAATCTACCAAATATAGCCAAAAATTCAAATTGCTCTCCAACGGCTCTTTGATTTCATGGTCTATAAATATGGGATTACTCTTCATAGTGAAAGGGAGACGAAAATTATCAAGAAGCTCATACTATAGCCAAATTTCCGCACGAAGAACACAACCTTGAAGATTATTTTCTAAGTGTTCATCCCATTGTTCTTAGCATAGAAATCTCATCCTCTAGCTTTAGGCTACACAAATACTAGGATAGATTTCCAATTGGAACAAACAACAAACCTTTACCAAAACCCAAAGCTAGGTTAAGTTTGTTTTGCAAGATTTCAGACTAGGGTTTCTAGTGCTGATTTCTGGGATCGTTGAGTGAGAACTCTATAAATATCTGTTGGTGTAATGTGTTGGACTAACACAATAAACTAAGTCCAAGTTGGTTAAGTTGGTGCCCCTTGTGATAGGGAAGAGTGGACGTAGGACTGGTTGTCCGAACCACTATAAATCTTGTGTGCATTTATCTGCTCTTAATTGCTTTACACTATTGCACACAACTTTGCTTAAATCTGCATACATATTCCGAGTTAGGATCAACCTGCACCAAGCTACTGATCTGATCAGATTGACTCCATAGTCAGCTGATTGAAAACAGCTTCTGAATCTGATTTGTTATAAACTAGTTTTTCACACGGGTAAACTAGCTTCCGCACAATCAATTAAACTGATAGACACCTAGCTGATCTGCCCTCAGGCGATCAGTAAGTTGGATATCAGTCCAAACTGATTCACTTGCACTCTGATCAGGCAAACTGCAATCACACCTGATTTGCACGAAAAAGTTTTCAGAAGTCTATTCACCCCTCCCCTCTAGACTTCTGCCCTCACAAAACCCGTTCGGGACCTACACTATCTGAAAAAGAACCTACTAAGATTGAAGAAGCTCTTCAAGATTCTTTCTGGATTACTGCTATGCAAGAAGAGCTGAATCAGTTCACAAGAAATGAAGTTTGGGAGCTAGTGGACAGACCTAAGAAGCACAATGTGATTGGAACTAAGTGGGTGTTCAAGAATAAGAGAGATGAAAACAACAACATTGTGAGAAACAGGGCAAGGCTAGTTGCACAAGGTTATTCCCAAGAAGAAGGCTTGGATTATGATGAAACCTTTGCACCTGTTGCAAGACTATAAGCCATCAGAATGTTTCTTGCATATGCTGCCCACATGAAATTCGCAGTCTATCAAATGGATGTGAAAAGTGCATTTCTGAATGGTGTGCTTAAGGAAGAAGTATATGTGGAACAACCTCCAGGATTTTGTCAGAATGACCAAGTTTACAGGCTCAGAAAAGCCTTGTATGGTCTTAAACAAACACCCAGAGCATGGTATGATACCCTGTCTCAATTTCTTACTGACCATGGTTTTATCAAAGGAACTGTTGATAGGACTTTGCTCAGGATAGAAGATGGGAAGGATATCTTACTAGTTCAAATTTATGTGGATGACATCATATTTGGTTCTCCAAATCATCAGTTGTGTGAAAAGTTTTCTACCCTGATGAAAGGAAAGTTTGAGATGTCTATGATGGGGGAGATGGATTTCTTTCTTGGACTTCAGGTGAAACAAACTAAGGAAGGAATATTCATCAACCAGGCAAAATACACCGGAGATCTGATTGCTAAGTATGGTGTACAGAATTGCAATGCAGTTAGAATTTCCATGAATACTAACTACAAGATTGATCCTGCTCCTGAAGGTAAATCAGTAAATCACACTGATTATAGAGGGGTCATTGGATCATTGCTCTATCTCACAGCAAGTAGGCCTGATATAACATTTGTTGTTGGGATATGTGCAAGATACCAATCTAATCCTAAGGCTAGTCACATGGACGCTGCCAAAAAGATTTTGAAGTATCTTAAAGGCACTGTGAATAGAGGACTATGGTATCCAGCTGATGATAACCTTGAACTAACTGGTTATTCAGATGCTGATTATGGAGGATGTAGAATTGACAGGAAGTCTACCACAGGAACTTGTCAATTTCTTATAAGTAAACTGATATCATGGTTTTCAAAGAAACAGACCTCAGTAGCAACCAGTACTACTGAAGCTGCATACATGGCTACAGGAAGTTGTTGTGCACAGATTCTTTGGCTCAGACAACAATTGAGGGATTATAAGATTATAGCCAATGAAGTACCTATATTTTGTGATAATAATAGTGCAATTGCTATTACACAAAATCCAGTATTGCACACCAGATTTAAGCATGTTGATATCAGACATCACTTCATTAGAGATCATGTTGAAAAGAAGGACATCAGAATGGAGAAAATTCATACTGATAAACAAAGGGCTGATATCTTGACTAAACCTTTGGCTGAATCAAGATTTCAGGAACTATCTGTAGAATTAGGGATGTTGGATCCAGGTGAATGAATTTCACTGAAGGGAGAAGTCCTTCAGGGGCATGTACTTATTCAGGAGAAATAACTCAGGACAAAATTTTGTCAGGATCAATATTCAGTAAGGTTTATGTATTCAAATAATCCTGAAGTTATATTGATACATGCATTAAATTCAGTAGCATTTATTATACAAGGGATTACTCAGTAATCATTTGAATTAAATGACCAAAGGCCTGAACTTTTAAAGTGGGAATGGTTTTGACTGAAAAAGACGAACAATCACCTCGATTTCCGAGAAACGTCCATTTGTCAACCTATAAACTGCTACTTGCCTATTGTCCAGAAACATAGCCAAAAATAGCCATACTCTCAAGTTTCTCCTCAAAATCTGGTTAAATCTCAATCGTTCATTATATTTTCGAGATTTAATCACAACCATTGATCTTTATTTCACAGATCATATATAAGCTAAAAATTTAGACCTCAATCGTTTATTTCTCACATTTAAACGATCAAAATTCCCAAAACCCTTAAACCTACAAATCTTCAAATCCTCAAAATTCCAAAACCCTCAAATACTCTACCCAGAAATCGTCTTAACAATGGAATTCCCAAGTTACGCCATGATCAAAAATCTCACTGAGACGGAAAAGCCCTACTTCGAGCAAGTGGTGGCCATGATCGAAAACAAAGCTACCCAGGTTGAGGAAGAGGCACTCAACATGCTGCGAATGGCTAAGTTATCTCATCTGGTAAGTAATATGCCAGAAAATGAACTTTCACTAGAGGTGTTACAATTTGTTGTAAATCTCCGAGAAGGTGAAAGAGGTTCACTAGTTTCGCAATTGAGTTTTGGAACGTTTGCGAAATCCAAGGCAGAGACAGTTTGCACCAAAGAGGTGAAATTATCTCTTGATGACATTAATGCTGTTTTCGAGCTCAATAGTCACGGAGAAGATCCAGCTTTTTACATGTCTGGAAGAGAGCAGGAAATCCTAGACCGCTTTGCAGAATCAAAAGTGGAGTTGAAGGGAGCTCTGCACAAATAGTGTTTGAAGCCGAAATACAGAGTTGTTGGTCCCGGTGTAAACGAGTCTTACACGTGTATGGGGGGAATACACGTGTTCAGTGTTTTTAAAACTTTTTTCTTCTTGAGGTCACTTTGGGTCGATAATCCGAAGGTTAGGTTCGAGAAGCACAGATCGCCTCTGAGTCAAAGTCTCATCGAGACGGTGATCCCGAAGCCGCTTTCGATACCTCGAGATAATCCCAACCGAGTCCTCGAGTGTCAAAGATCCCGAGTTGCTTGGATCGATAACTAACTTAATCAATCCTCGGAAGAGAGTTCGGTTTGATAACTATCTGTTCTAGCTACTTTCGATTAAATCTGGAATGGTTGGCCCTTTAGATTATACTCGTTTTAAGCTTTGCTGAAAAACCTTCCCTTTATGAAATAGTGATTAGGCTGTGATTCACTTATGCAACTTCAGTGGATTGATTCCAACTGAATATCAGTGAAAAGTATGCTTTCAAATCAAGTCAATGCAACAGTTAAGTACAGATAAGGAAAGCAATAAAGAACACAGCAATTATAGTGGTTCAGAGACTCAAGCTCTTACGTCCACTCTCCCTGACTCTTCAGAGAAATTCACTATCAACTTCTGAGCTTTCTGACTACCTCGTAGTTTACTTACTCAACTCGGCCCTGAGTTTTCTGACTACTCCACGTAGTTTACTTACTCAACCCGACCTTGAGTTTTCTGACTACCTCCGTAGTTTACTTACTCAATCACACACAAGCTTTCAGATTACCCCTGTAGCTTACTAACTTCTCCTCTAGAGTTTTCTGACTACTCCGCGTAGTTTACTAACTCTTTACAACTCTTTCTCACCAACAAACACACTCCAACTACCTTCTCAAGGGTTTTGGGGGTTTCTCGGTTGGTTTCCAACTAGGATGAGATATCCTTTACAATGAAGCACAATGCAAAGGGTTAGGATATCTCGACTAAGCTTTGGATAAATCTTATCAAGCTAGGCTTAGTATAGTGAGCTCTCTTCAATATAGAAGCACTTGGGAAATTCAAGGTTTTTCGAGTGCTTTCACTTTTACAAGAATAAGTTTGAGCTCTTGAGTTGCGTATAAATTTCCCGTAACCTTACAATGTAGAGGGTCACCAGTATTTATAGGCATACACCAAGGTCACTCTTAAAAACTATCCGTTGGAGAGATAGCTTTGTGAGTTTCCTCTTACGGTGTGTGAGAAACGGCTATATTTTAGGGTTTGAAACTCCCTAACACGTTTTAGGCAATAGCCTTTCATGTAGCCGGTCTTCACCTTTTGTAGTCTGGAACTTTTTTACTTCTGACACCCTTTTTCTGCGACACATCGCTTTGTCGATTGTCGATTATGGTGCGATGTTGTCTTCCTCTTTTTTGACTTTTGTCTCCAGTTAAAGGTAGACACCTTCAACGGCTCTTTTGGTTACAAACTACGAGTTTGATATAACCTTAACAACACTTGACTTAGTTCCTTTTATGCGCATTTGAATGTCTTTTCAATATCTAACTTCTTAGGAATCGCGATCTTCTCGATGTGCATCCTTCGGATAGATATTATCGATTACCTCGGAACACTTTCGAGTTCATCTCGAGCATTGATTACATTCTTGAGTCTTGATAATTACTGTGCCTTCAGTACTCTTGATCTTGATTCTTGATCTTACATCTTACGTGTCTTGAGTCTTGAGTCTTGAGGTCTTCGAGTCTTGGCGTCTTGAGTCTTCCGCGGATATCTTGGGTGATATCTTGAGTCTTCATGTTGAGTCTTGATTCTTGATTTCATCTTGAGTCTTGATATCTCGATTTCACACCGAGTCTTGATTCTCGAGAACCTATCCCGATCTATATCATTGACTACTATACATTTTGCAGATAACATCCTGAATACTCTAAAACTGAATCCTGACTCAACTATTCAAGATCATTCTGATCATGTCATACTCAGGGGTTTTGGGATCTTAATCAAAATCATATATCTTTATTAAATTCATCTCCCAACAATTTCCCCCTTTTTGATGATGCCAAAACCTATCTTGTTTACAAACATATAACTTATACTCAGGTTTCAGTTTATCCTATTACAAGATTGGTTGTCTCAACAATTTCTGAATCAGAGAATCTCTCAACAAATTCAGAGAGTTTCCCAACACTTAATAATTTCTTCAGTAATGAATCTTCTTAAATAGTTCATTACTAAATACTTAAACACTTTCCCAAATTCAGACAATTTCCCCCATATCATCATACATTTAGGCATATCAAAATAAAAGACATGTAAATAAGATAATGAGATATTATCTTTTGAGCATAATGATAAATCTTCATTGATAATTGGTATCCCATTACAGATTACAATGAGTTTATCAACAAAATCAAAAAGACAAAAATTTAAAGATTACAGAATCTTACGAGTCTTGATCTTGATCTTGAAATTGGCTCTTGGGTCTTACGCTCTTGATTTGCTTCATTCTCAACTTCATCGATGGGCACCTCCAGGATCGAACATTCAAGAATCTCTTCTTCAGCTCATTTCTTTCCTTGATGATGTCTGGACTATTTCCTGTTAGACCCAACTGACCAGCATACTGAGCAATCTCTTGAGTAATGGTCTTTTCATTCACCAAGCCATTACCAAGTCTTGGAGGAGAATAGGAATATGGACCAGGGGCTACTATCTGTACCTCTCCTTCATCCGCAAGGTTAATCCAGCCCTGTAGATACTTTGGATAGAAGGTAAGGAGATACTCAATGAATGCTTCATTCTGATCTGAGCCTTCCCCTCTCCATTCCCTGAGGACATCATAATTGAACCAGAAGGTTCTCTTGACTTCTTCCCACATATCGTTGAGTTTAATGGGCATCCATTTATCAACGTGGGGCCACTTTAGCGCTTTTGATGTTCCTTTCCTCTTGCTCGCAAACTTCCTGAATTCACTCCTTCGCTTCTGCTCTTCGTCTATCTTCTTTCTGATCACAGACGCTCCTGAGACCGAAGCAGCAGCTTTCTTAGCTTGTTCAATTTGGAGTGTCTTCAGAGCATTTCTAGTATTGAAGACTTTCATCTGAGGTTGAGACTCAGATTCTTCTTTCTCTTCATCATCCAGAATCAGCTTTCTCTGGATTGGCTTAGAAGCCTTCGCAACGCTTGCTTTCAGTTTGAACAACACCCGAGGCTTTCCTCTTCATAGGCATTCAGCAGCAGCCTGGCTTGTTCCAACCTTTGCTCTAGCACTCAGTTTTCTCTTTTGACATCAAGCATGGTTTGCTTAGAAACTCCGAGTGTAGACAGGGCTTCTCCATCTGAGCAAACTTTAACTTCTCAGAAGCTTCGACTTCTTTTAAGGCTTTGGCTAAATTATACATTTCAGCATCTTTTTGAGCCTTCTTCTCCAAAGTACGTGCCATGAACTTTCTGAGGTCTTCACCTTTCTTTTCCCCCTTCTTGGCACCGTAATTTGGAAGAAGTCCGAGAGTCTTTGTGTCCATGTGATATTGCTCTTTGCTCACACAAATGAATCTCTCCCTGCTATCTGATCTTGTTAAGCCTTCCAAATTCCTTAGATGGTTCTTGGCCACAGACAATTCTTCAGATAAGTGGGCAAACTGGCCAGAGAGTGCTTCCTTGAACATTGTTGGGATATTTTAGTTTTGATGAATTATGCCAAAACATTATCAACTTGTGTTATTGAAGCTAATTTATAGATAACAAGTTGAGGGGGAACGAGAGAACAAATTGAGGGGGAACTCACGAAATTAGAAGAAGATGATCGAGATCGACGAGACTGATCGAGATCAGATGAGTTCCGAAAGTTAATCCATGAGCCGGCAAAATCGTAAGAGAAGAAAAGCTAAGCCAAATAATCGGAAGATCGATGACCTCGATTAGATGACGAAGCAATAGATCCGGAATCGATGATCGGAAGAATGCATTTAGCCGATCCGGTGATCGTAAGAATGTATTTGTACGATCCGGTGATCGTAAGAGCGCATAAGCCGATAAGAAAGAAATCCACCGTAAGATCGTAAGAGAAGGTTGCGATCGTAAGAGGAGCAGGATGAGACTGACGAGATCGACGTGATCGAGATCGATATGAAGATGAGCGATGATCAAGATCGACGCGATTGAGATCCGGATGTGCTAAACCGAGCATGCTATACCTAATGTAATCGACTGATGCTATCCTCGAGATGTTGATCCGAAGATGTGTTGATCCGATCACGAAATGATCGACGCAAAGCAAAGAAGAAATCGATAGCTCGAGTCAAAGTGACCGAAGGTCGATGTCCGGATTCAGAGAACTCAACTCACCGGCTGAGTGTCGATGATGCTCGATCGAATAAGGTCCGGCCAAGAGAAGTCTGCATTGAATCAAGTATCCCGAGACTTCGAGTAAACCCGAGGCTCGGATGAGAAACTCAAGACTCGGATAGAATCAAGACTCAAGATGTCTCAAGACACCGAGACTCGGAGAATCCTGAATGATTCCAAGGCGAAAATCGAGAGAATATAGCCGTTAGAATCACCGACGTGGACCAATGAGAGGAAGACAACCAGCCTGAAGAAGTTGTTGTACTTACAAGAATAATATGGATTTGAATGTGATTCTCTCCAACGGTAACATTCAAATCCACACTATAAATACAAGATCTTCCATCAAATTAAGGTGTGGATGCGTGGAGATTATAACACGAGATGCTACAGAGCCAAAGAGAGTTATACCCAAAGCATTCCCACCCTAGAACACAAGTCTGTAGATATACAAATATGTTCAAGAGTGTTCTAGAACCCAATCTAAGCAACCCACGATGTATCCTAAGCTTAGAGAGATTTTCCCAACCTTAGCATTGAGGCTAAACAAATGTAAGGGAAAATCTCAACCTAGTTGGAAACCAAACAAACCTTACCCAAATCAGTCGGTTAAGTTTGTAGGTGAGTGTGAACTCGGTAAACATCTAGCAATCCCGAAAGGGAGGGTAGGCAATCCCGAGTGAGGGTGATAAGTCCCGTTGGAGTGTGAACTCGGTAAACATCTGTATGCAATCCCGTGGAGGGTGATAAGTCCCGTTTGAGTGAGAGCTCGTTAAATATCTAGAGGCGAGCCCGAGAGGGTGATAAGTCCAGTTGGAAGGAATTTCCCTAGGAACAGGGAGAGTGGATGTAGGAGCTTGAGTCTCCGAACCACTATACATTGTTGTGTTCTTTATTGCTTTATGTTCTTATATTGTCATATGCATTCGATTAAGCAAAACATAACACAAGAGCTTAAAAATGCAAAAATCTGTAATCACCATTCCTTCACCCCTGTTTTATATGCATCGAACAAAATGTTTTGCTTCCGCACGCGCAAAATGGGTTTTCCCACCGGGACCATCAAACATCTCTGTCATCTTGGTCATGAGTGATGAGCTCATTTCCTCAACAGCAGACTTGATTAGCACCTCATTCTTCTCTGCCAGTTTCACCTCTAGAAAATCAAAATTCTCCTGGTGTTTCTACTTCAGTTCATCACTTAACTCAGCCTTGACTCCCTCCAGCTTCTCATTTAGCTTTTCTTCCATGGAGGTCATCTGGGTGGTCAGAGTGTTTTGAATTTGCACTAGCTCTGAAGAGTGACTAAGACTATCCATCTTTTGAGCTTGATTGGCCAACGTCTCTTCCATCTGAGCAAATTTGATCATCATTGGCTCAACCTTCTCAAGTTTCTCTATCAAGGGAGTGAGATCAATCTCGAACCTTCGCACCTTCTTTATATCTCGATCATCTGTGCTTTCACTTCGTTTCGATCTCCGATCTCCAACTGAAGCGATTCTAGCGTCAGTCTGAGGTTGACAAATTTCAGGTTGATCAGCAATAGAAGTCTCCTTTTCCATCTGAGACTGATCCTCAGCACCTCCCTGTTGGTCCCCATCTCCATCTTTGGATTTGTCTCCATTTGCTCGGGCACCAACTTCATTGCTCTCCTTTCGATGACTTCTTCAACGAACGACTCATCAAAATCGGAGTTTTTCATCCCGAGCTTTGTCCTCCCGAACCCCCGAGAAGTCGGTCGGAAGGTCATCTCCTCATTCCACCGATCTTCCCCTCGAATGCAAAGAATATCAAGCATCTCGGGAAGAGTCGATTGAGGATGAATCTGATCGTCCTTAATCTGAAGAAAACATCTTGCAGATCGGGGTATGAAATTTGAGCTCGGGGTAGCGGTCTAGAATGAACCGCTTCCCTTGCTCCTCCACTCGCCTTCTTCAACATTTTCTTCTTCCATCTTGGGCTCTACGGTTCGGGCTTGAAACATCACCGAGGATCGAAGCGATGAGATCACTCGAGAGCTCATCAAGAATATTCGCTCCCCAACCTTAGCAAAGATCTCAAGTTTGTCTTGGTCAGTCCTTAGTTTGCATCTGAGTGGGTTACTGAGGCTGAGCCGCATATTCTCGGTTTGAGTCCGAGTTGGCTCGTCGGCCGAGCCCGCACATCTTCGGTCGACTCTGAAATGGCTCTTTCCGTCGAGCCTTTTTATCCGAAGTAGGTATCTCGTGGTCTGAACTCCTTTAAAAATTTCTTGAGAAATTTTATCTGAACTGAGCGATGTCTCGAACACCTCAGAGAAGACCTGCTCCTCAGTTTGATCCTGTGTCCTCGAGATAACCTGAGCCAACACTTGCAATGGTGAACTCGAAAGCGGTTTAGGCGCTCGGTTGAATCTCGTCAGAATCACTTTCATCTTCATCGGTGAGAACCACCAATCTTCTGCGTTTTGGAGCAAGATCCTTCAGTTTCAACATCTTTACTCCCTGCTCCATCTTTCCCTCCAACAAAACCTTCCCTCTGGTTTGTTGGGTCTCTTTTTCAGCCGCAACTGGTGATTCAACCTTCTTTTCTCTCTTCCCCCTGATGACCTTCTTCTTTGCAGCAATGGGTTTAAAGAGAATTTTGGACTTAGGGAATGGGGTCGAATTGGCAAAGATATCCTCCTCTCTGCACATCTCCAAAATGTAAGCAATTTTGGTGGCATGGTGGATCTTGCCTTTGATTGAGATCGCCCCGTCAACCTTCCTCAAAACTTTGGTTTGCTCACTCACCGTCTGAATCAGGAATTTCAGCCAGTTGAAGTCTGTGGTGGGTGAGGCTTCTATCGCCGCCATCAATCTGAGCTTCGGGGTACTGATCTGCTCAAAACTCCCCTCAAGACTCATGATGCACTTGCTCACAATATCCATCAACACACGATATTGTGGCTTTAAGTGCCTCTTATGCAATGTCGCCTCAAACTTAACAGGATTCTCAGCAATCCTATCTAAGTATTCCTGCTCTCTACCTGACATATACATCGTAGGATCCTCTCCTCTATCACAGGGCTCAAAAACATCATTCAGATTTTTCGGAACTATATACAGATCCCTCTCAAAATCGATGTATTTGGACGAATGCTCTAAGTGTGATACAGTTAACTTAGAATGCATACAGCCCTCTTCATCTATCTTCAAGTTATAGATGAATTCGATTACCTCTTTTGCAAACTCCTGGTCAGGTCGGCTTGCGACTAGTTGGGTGAGTTTAGCCAGTCGAATCATATGCAGAGCCTCCTCGTCCGACTTTGAGTTGGTTGTGCTTTCGAGTGAAACAACGAACTCGTACCACTGCTTGTTGGTTTCGGCTAATCTCTCGAACAGGGTTGGAGCCATTTTAGAGATTGATTGAAGAGATGAAGCTTTAGGGTTTGGAGAATTTCTAGGCAAAGGGGATTTATTTGCAGAGGATTTGGGAACGAAGGGTTTGATAAAATTTTGGCTTGAATGGCTGATTGGGGTTTATATAGCTTCGAGATCGTGGGGAATATCGTTGGTTAGGTGAAAAACAACGGTTAAGATTAATCTCCGATTAATCGGGTATACGAACCGACGATCTCCGAAAAGTAAGCCGCCAAAACATCCTCATTGGTCATTAATGTAGCAGAGCATTAAATGACTGTTGACATTCTTCGGAATTTTAAAACGATCCCGCCCAAAAAAAAACATTCCTCAGGTGTTTTGTATTTATTGCAAATGATTACTGAGTTTTACTTAAGCAATAAATGAATCGCATGAGTCATTACTTCTTCAGACCAATTTCCTCTATCGGTCTTCTTGAGTCTCGACCTTGATAAAATGTCGAGATAATAATCGAAAATCTTGAAATGGTTCGGTTTTTACTCAAGATCTTGACCTTGATAAATCTGAGTTTCACGAGACTTCGATTCGAGATTTCCATTTTATCCTAAGCTTCTCGGTAGAATTAAAAGAAAAACTTCATCTTTCGAAAACCTTCAATTTTTCATTTTTACTCTATACACCGGGTTCTAACATCCCTAATTCAATCGAAAGTTCACGAAATCTTGATTCCGCCAAAAGGTTTGGTCAAGATATCGACTCTTTATTATCGGTTTGAATTTTCTCCATCCTTATGTCCTTCTTCTCGACATGATCTCCGATGAAGTGATGTCTGATATCCACATGCTTGCATCTGGTGTGCAATACCGGATTTTGTGAAATAGCAATGGCACTATTATTGTCACAAAATATTGGTACTTCATTGGCTACAACTTTATAATCCCTTAATTGTTGTCTCGAGCGAAAGAATCGAAACCGCACGCCAGACTTCCCTGCAGACCATGTATTCACTTCAAAGAATCTTGGTTGCTCTTTTGAGGTATGTTTCTTCAAAAACAAGATATCGACTTTATTTCCTAGAAATTGACAAGTTCCCGAGGTGGACTTCCCACGGTCTGCAAACCTCCATAATCGACATCCGAAAGAACCGGTTAATTCAAGGTTATCATCACCGATACCATAATCCTCTATTCACTGTGCCTTTAAGATACTTTAGTATCTTTTTGGCAGCCTCCATGTGACTAGCCTTAGGATTAGCTTGGTATCTTGCACATATCCCAACAAAGAAATGTTATATCCGCCTACTTGCGTGAGATAGAAGCGATGATCCAATGATTCCTCTATAATCGGTATGGCTTATTGATTTGCCTTGAAATCGGGATCCATCTTGTAGTTAGTATTCATGGGAATCCTAATCGTGTTTGCAATCTGTACACCATATTTGGCAATCGATCTCTCTGGTGTACTTTGCCTGGTTGATGAATATTCCTTCCTTTGATTGTTTCACTTGAAGACCTAGAAAGAAATTCATCTCTCCCATCATTGACATCTCAAATTTTCCTTTCATCAGTGTTGAAAACTTTTCACACAACTGATGGTTTGGAGATCCAAAAATGATGTCATCAACATATATCTGAACTAGTAAGATATCTCCCCCATCCTCTATCCCGAACGAGTTCTATCAACAATCCTTTGACAAAACCATGGTCGATGAAACCGAGAAAGAGTATCATACCATGCTCGGGTGCTTGCTTAAGACCATACAAAGCTTTTCGAGCACTCAAACTTGGTCATTCTGCTTGAAACCGTAAGGTTGTTCCACATAAACCTCTTCTTTAATCACACCGTTCAGAAATGCACTTTTCACATCCATTTGATAGACTGTGAACTTCATGTGGGCAGCATATACAAGAAACAATCTGATGGCTTCTAGTCTTGCAATAGGTGCAAAGGTTTCATCATAATCCAAGCCTTCTTCTTGGGAATAACCTTGTGCAACTAGCCTTGTCTTGTTTCTTACAATGTTGTTGTTTTCATCTCTTTTATTCTTGAAAACCCACTTGGTTCCAATGACATTGTGCCTTTTCCGGTCTATCTACCACTCCCATATACTTCATTCCTTGAGAATTGATTCAAATTCTTCTTGCATAGCGAGCTTATCCAATGAGAATCTTGTAGAGCTTCACCAATCTCAGTAGGCTCTTTCTCTGATAGGAAGCAGCAGAATAGTGCACTCTCACCATGGAACCTTCTTGTTTTAACACCTTCAGTTAGATCACCCAGAATCTGACTTGTAGGATGACTATCTAACCATTTCCTTCTTGATGTTCCTGTTTCAATAGTATCCTCAACATTTGAAATGTTAGGTTTCGGTTTAAATCGAGAAATTCGAGAAAACAACGAGAAAATGAAAAGGAATCATCTTCCTCGGGAAATTCTATTCAAAACATTGTCGAGACATTTGTTCCCCTTTGGTTGATAGATTCTGAATTTGCCTCACCGTGACCCACATCTTCATTGGCATTACATACCGAAGTCCGAATCGGTGTCTGCTCGATTGGTCACCTTTGGAGTGTTGGTTTTCCCGAAGTCTCACCATCCCGAGTTCCATCTTGAACTTCTTTATTCGAAAGTCCGAGTCACTCCAATCATAGATAGTGACCGACTTCTTCTTTTTCGTGTTCAATGGATGATTTATCTTTTTGGTTTCAGCTTAATCTGGTGATCCTCTTGGTCAGGTTCATCTGCATCATGTTCATGTTTCTTCCGAACACAAGTAGATTCATCAAAAACAACATGAGGTGTTTCCTCCACAATAAGAGTCCTACAGGTTGTAAACTCGAAAGCTTTCTTGACTTGAAATATCCTAAGAATATTCCTTCATCGACTTTACTATCAAATGTTTTCAATCGATCTTTACCATTATTGTGTATGAAACACTTGCAACCAAACACACTACGGAAGAAAAAAACAAGAGGCTTCCTTTCATTCCAAAGCTCATAGGGTGTTTTGCCTTGACTCTTGGTCAAGATGGATCTATTCTCGAGAGTAGCATGTCAAGCGGTGTTGATGACTTCACCCAAAATCTTTTAGGAATATCGACTTTCACTATCATTGTTCTTGCAGCTTCTTTCAGAGTCCTGTTCCTTCTTTCAGCAACACCATTTTGTTGAGGGGTCCTTGCAGCTGATGTTTCATGTAAAATTCCATTCTCTGCACAATAATTAGATATGATATGATTTATAAACTCGGTTCCTTTGTCGATCCGATTTTTTGACCACACTCGATTTTTTCTCATTCTTGAGCCTTTTCAATGATTTCGGCGACTTTTATCTCGAGTCTCTTTCTTCTTGAGTAAGAATATGACCCAAGTATATCTTGAGTAGTCATCAACTACTACCAATGTGTATTTCCTGCCATTAGTGCTCACAGGTGTTATAGGACCAAAAAGATCCATATGCAGTAACTGAAGTATTCTCTCAGTAGAAACTTCTACTTTGCTTTTAAAAGATGTTTTTACTTGTTTTCCTTTCTGGCATGCATCACAAATATGTTCCTTACTGAACACTTCATTTGGCAACCCTCTCACAAGAGCTAATCTTGCAAGCTTGTTCAGGGTTTTGAAGTTTAGGTGATTCATTCTTTTATGCCATAACCAACTGGTATATGTGGAACTTTTAGCAACTAAACATGTATCTTTAGGAGTTGAACTCCAATCGACAAGATACACATTCCTTTTCTTGTACCGGTCGAGAATACTTTTTCGTGATGTATCATCTTTCACAAAACATAAGTTCTTGGAGAACTCAACATTGAAACCCTTATCACAGAATTGGCTAATTGAAACCAAGTTATGCTTCAATCCAGATACATATGAAACACCATGGATATGAAATGAGTCTATTTCCAAAGTTCCATATCCTTCAGTCTGTCCCTTGGAGTTATCTCCAAAAGTGATCTGTGGCCTCTTTTGTTAAACATAGTCATTTGAGCATCTTCTTGAATCTGTCATCATATGTCTTGAGCATCCACCGTCAAGATACCATATATCGAGCTTTTTCATCTCTCTTTCATCGATTGCCATGTGATCTTTCATCAGCTTAGTGCCCTTGTTTTCCTCCTCCTCAATGTCCATCAGACAGATGTCATACTTTCACTGTCTGAGAATATCTCATCTGAAGAGCTAGATCCCTCCTCGAGTGTTCTTTCTTCTCGCAACCATGGCCTTTTTTGCTAGAGAACATCCGATCTCTTTTAGCTTGCCTTTCTCTTCTCTCCTTAGCACTCAAATGGACAATCATCTTTGGAAGTGACCTTTCTTCCGCAATTATAGCATATGTTGGTGTCATCATCCTGATCATTTTCTTCTTTGGACTTGGAGTCCTTCTTTCTGGATGAAGATCCTTCAGCTTTCAGGTTCTTCTTCTTCTCAGTTGATCTGTCCTCAGGTTTCTTCTGGTACCTGTGGTTCCTGTAATAACTTTTGTATTTTCCAAATCTACTATTAAGTCTGTCAAACCTCCTTGCCATCGGTCTTTAGCTTTTCCTCAAGCTCATCCCGATTTTTTGGCATGGGGTTCTCGAACTCTCTTTTTCTGACTTTTTATCTTTGGCTTTTAAAGCCACATTCTTACTTGATGAAGAATCATCTTTCTTTGTCGGCCTTTTTGGATTTCTTATCAATTACAAATTCATAGGCCTTCAGCTCAGAGAAGACTTGTTGGTAAGGCATTGAACTAATGTTCTTGGTGTTTTCATTCACCACTGCATGAATATCCCATTTCTTAGAAAGACCTCTAAGAATTTTCAATGCAACTTCTCTCTGTGGATATTTCTTTCCAAGTGCATTTAGATCATTCATGATGCTTTAGTGAATCGACTTCCAGGTTTGTCTATTGATTCACCATCATCCATTTCAAAACTATCAAACTTTCCAATTGCCACCGAAAGTTTGTTTTCTTTTATATATGATCTCGCCTTGGCACATAACAAATAGTGTATCCCCCAAATCTCTTTAGCAAGATATTAAGGAGAGATCATTCCCATCACACCATCATCAATTGTCTTTGTATAGTGTGTCTTTTTTTTGCAATGTAGTCTAGATTGACTAACTTTCTCTCCTCGAGAGTCATTGGTCATCGACTTAGGAAATTCTGCTCTAGGATCAATTCTCTCATCTTACGCTCCTCCGAGATTCACCACAAGAACCCGAAATGGTCCTTGAGAGACCACTCTCCACATACGCATGTTTGGAATACGAGATGAGCCTCGCATTCTCGATCTTCATAGGTCATAGTTCTCCACCGAGAACATGGGAAGTTTTTTAGAAGACATTTTTCTGATCTTTTGAAAAGTAAAAAAAATTCAGCAAATAAGATCAATTCAGATAGACCACAAGTATTTTTGAAAATAAAACTTTGGTCAACAAAGCGGGTGGTCAAGTTGAACCACTGCTTTGATACCACTTGTTGGTCCCGGTGTAAACGAGTCTTACACGTGTATGGGGGGGAATACACGTGTTCAAGTTTTTTAAAACTTTTTTTCTTCGAGCTCGGCTTGGGTCGATATAATCCTCAAGGTTAGGTTCGAGAAGCACAGATCGCTCCGAGTCAAAGTCTATCGAGATGCGGTGATCCCGAAATGCTTTTCGATATACCTCGATAATCCCAACCGAGTCCTCGAGTGTCGAGATCCCGAGTTGCTTGGATCGGATAACTAACTTATCAAATCCTCATAAGAGAGTTCAGTTTGATAACTATCTGTTCTAGCTACTCAGTCGTGTGGAATGGTTGGCCCTTTAGATTATACTCGTTTTAAGCTTTTGTTTGAAAAACCTTCCTTTATGAAATAGTGATTAGACCGTGATTCACTTATGCAACTTCAAAGGATTGATTCCAACCAATATCGATGAAAAGTATGCTTTCAAATCAAGTCAATGCAACAGTTAAGTACAGATAAGGAAAGCAATAAAGAACACAACAATTATAGTGGTTCATAGACTCAAGCTCCTACGTCCACTCTGCCTGACTCTTCAGAGAAATTCACTATCAACTTCTGAGCTTTCTGACTACCTCGTAGTTTACTTACTCAACTCGGCCCTGAATTTTTTGACTACTCCACGTAGTTTACTTACTCAACCCGACCTTGAGTTTTCTGACTACCTCCGTAGTTTACTTACTCAATCACACACAAGCTTTCAGACTACCCCTGTAGCTTACTAACTTCTCCTCTAGAGTTTTCTGACTACTCTGCGTAGTTTACTAACTCTTTACAACTCTTTCTCACCAACAAACACACTCCAACTACCTTCTCAAGGGTTTTGGGGGTTTCTCAGTTGGTTTCCAACTAGGATGAGATATCATTTACAATGAAGCACAATGCAAAGGGTTAGAATATCTCGACTAAGCTTTGGATAAATCTTATCAAGCTAGGCTTAGTATAGTGAGCTCTCTTCAATATAGAAGCACTTGGGAAATTCAAGGTTTTTTCGAGTGCTTTCACTTTTTACAAGAATAAGTTTGAGCTCTTGAGTTATGCGATAAATTTCCCGTAACCTTACAATGTAGAGGGTCACCAAGTATTTATAGGCATACACCAAGGTCACTCTTAAAAACTATCCGTTGGAGAGATAGCTTTGTGAGTTTCCTCTTCGGGTGTGAGAAAACGGCTATATTTTTTAGGGTTTGAAACTCCCTAACACGTTTTAGGCAATAGCCTTTCATGTAGCCGTCTTCACCTTTTGCGATCTGGAACTTTTGTACTTGACACCCTTTTTTCGCGACACATCATTTATCGATTATCGGTATAGTACAGATGTTGTCTTCCTCTTTTTTACTTTTTGTCTCCGATTAAAGGTAGACACCTTCAACGGCTCTTTTGATTTACAAACTCGAGTTTGATATAACCTTAACAACACTTGACTTAGTTCCTTTTATGCGCATTTGAATGTCTTGGCAATATCTAACTTCTTAAGGAATCGCGATCTTCTCGATGTTGCATCCTTCGGATAGATATTATCGATGCCTCGGAACACTTTCGAGGTTCATCTTGAGCATTGATGACATTCTTGAGTCTTGATGAATTACTGTGCCTTGATACTCTTGATCTTGATTCTTGATCTTACATTCTTACGAGTCTTACGAGTCTTGAGGTCTTTGAGTCTTGATTGAGTCTTCCGCAGATATACTAGCTGATATCTTTGAGTCTTCATCTTTGAGTCTTGATTCTTGATTTCATCTTGAAGTCTTGATATCTCTCGCCACACATCGAGTCTTGATTCTCGAGAACCTATCCTGATCTATATCTGTTTGACTATACATTTTGCGAGATAACATCCTGAATACTCTAAAACTGAATCCTGACTCAACTATTCAAGATCATTCTGATCATGTCATACTCAGGGGTTTTGGGATCTTAATCAAAATCATATATCTTTATTAAATTCATCTCCCAACAAGAGTATTAATTGATATTGTGGCAAAATGCTTGATGAGCACTTCTGGAAGTCTGGAGCAGGTGAGTAGGAACAAATTGAGGCTCATGGCTGCGATAGAGGATTCACCCTCTATAGACTTCAACCGTTGAAATTCTTGGTGGATCGTTCTTCTTCACCAAAATCGTCAAGTATGCAAAAGGTGCATTCACCAAGAGTGGGAAGGTCTTGTTTGGGACAAAGATCAGTTTTTTGATAGAAACTTTGTCCAGAGACAACTTATTCTTAATGACTGGAGTTGAATTTTCCTGGAATCGAGTCATGTTCAGGAAAGGAAAACCACAAAAGAAAATGTCGGTTCCTTCAGGAAGTCAAGGCTCGATGGTTCAGGAGGAACCTGAAGAACAGGATGATTCGAGCTCTAATCAGGACGATGTGATTCTCGCTAATGTTGTCCAAAAACCAGACAGGACAACATCAGTAAAACACCCTGAGATGTCAGGAACAGAAGAAAGGAGGAAGAAATCACTTGATCTACTACGGGTAAAAAAGGAGATTGGGGAGGCAAAGAAGGCTCAAGAAGAGCAGAAGAAGAAAAAGAAGCGCCTCAAAACAATAAGGGAACAAGAGTCCGGAGTAAAATCCCCTCTTGATACCCTTGCCAAAGCTGTCTCTCAGGCAACTGCGACAGAAATTGCTCAGGAAAGTATTCCCTTAAGAGAAGAAGGAGGTGAGGAGGACGTCTTTACTGAGGTACTAGGTACCAGTATTGGCGATGATAGGATTACCCAAGAAATCTTCACAGGTTCTCAAAAACCTGTTAAAGACAGCCAAATGACCCTCCCACCCACACAACCCTCAGAGCCATATATTTCCATTCCTTCAGAGGCACATTCTAGCTCTAAAGAGGAGGCACCTGGTCCTGAACTCAGGAAAGGTGAGGCTGAAGAGAAGGAGTAGAGGCTTAAGGCGGAAAGATTTATGTTAGACAAATATCCAGTGTTGGAAAAATATCCTGACCTTTAGGATATGTTCTTCAGACTGAGACCGCAATGTTGATTGTCAATCAATCGTTTGCAATGATGCTCAGGATTGGCAACTTCAGAGGCGAAGAATATTGGGCTGAGGAGGTGGCGGAGCTTGATGACTTCTCAGGATTAGGGAAGAAAAGACTCAGGATAAAACAAGCAGAGTTTGATCAACTCGCGCTGAGGAAGATTGCTGAGAGAAAGCCAGCCACTCAGGTTGAAGGTGGAGAAGGAAGTTAGGACAAAGATGATCAAGATCAGGACAGAATTGAGAAAGAGATTCCTGAAGAGAAGAAGAAAGCTGCTGAGTCAAGTGTCGAAGCTACACTTCAGGGGGAACAAACTCAGGATGTTCCGCCCTTGCAAATGGTCACTTTTGGTCAGACTATCCAGTACCCTTTGGAGCCTACGGTGGAGATCATAGAAATGACTGATACAGGGGTGCGGTGCAGACAGATACTGAAATTCCCATTCCTCCACCACCAGCTGTAGATCTTACACCAGTCTCAGAGAAGCTAACCAAGCTGGAGCCCATTGTTGATCAGATTTCTAAGCTCGAGCCTCTGGTGGACCAAGTGTCAAAGATTGCTGAGGCACAAACTTCTCAAAGCAAAATGGTTGAAATGCTAAACACGTCTATGGTGAAAGTTGATCAGGTAACTTCATTATCTACATCCATTGATAATAATTTTACTGAGATGAATGCTAGAATAGGAGATGTATCTAAGGATGTGTTAGAGGAGATGGAGAAGAAATTTGTGCTGAGTACTCAGATGTTGGAAGATTTGATGAAAGCCAGAACTAAGGAATTGATCAGAACAGCTGTTGAGGAAATGAGTTCTTCACTCATGAACAAGATACAGACTACTTGTGGTGGTCTTGCTGAGGATACAACAACAGGGTTAAATGTGCTGCAGAGACTTCAGGATGAAAATTTTCACATTGTTGCCGAACTTCGATCAGTTGGACTTGAGCAGCTACACATGGACAGAACCCTTGCTCAAATATTGGCTGATTATGATGCCAAAAAGGGGGAAAGTTATGATATGCTCACAAAGTTTCCCGCTATTGAAGGGAAATTACTGACTCAGGAAGAAGTCATTGTATCCAAAGGAAAGAGGAAACAGCCTGAAATATCTGTACATCCTGAGGCCGCTGCTGAAGTTATTCAGGAACGTGCAAAAAGGCAGAGGGCTCATGAGTCAAGCAAGATGGGAGAGGCTCATGGTGTCCTGATTCCTATTCCTGAAAAATCCCAAGTGTTTCCTGCTGTAGAGAAGCCAATCAGGAGGAGATTGTCTGGGGAGTTCTCTGAGGTTGAGGCACATAAAAGTGAAGAATCTAAAACCGATGAACTCTTAAAAGAAGGATTTGGTGAATATGATGTGGCCTCCAAGAGACTGAACTGGGATTGACACAACTCAGTAAAGATGATTGAAGCTGAAAAGAAAAGAAAAGTTGCGGTATATGTATCAGGATCAGAGATGACCAGAAAGGCCAGAGAAGATGCTAAGAGGATCAGGGGAGGATTCCAAAGATTTGTCCTAAGGAGGAGAGGCACAAAACCAAGGAAGAGGCAATGGCCCCATACTGATAAGTAGATGCCTATTGAGATAAATGATAAATGGGAGCTTGCCAAGAGAGAATTTGTATTCAACTATGATGTTCTACAAGTTTGGCCTCGTCCTATTGCTGACAGAGATGATGCATTTATAGCATATTTTCCGAGGAACTTCACTGATATGTGTTAGAAATGGTTTAATCTGTTTGACACACTGGGATATCAGTTAAAAGCTCCAGGACAGATGAAGTACCCTCCACCCAAGTTCAAAAATGGGATGATCAACTTCGATTTCATCCATGCAGACCTTGTGGATCAAGCCAACTACTTGGAGCTGACAGGAAATGATGCAAGGACCATTCAGGATAGAGAGGAGCTGAAGAAAAGATACTATGGAATGTTCAATCTCGACCCCCCAGCTGATGAGATTGAATCTGAAGAAGAATGATGTATCTTTTTTTATTTCCAGTAGACTAGGATCAATCTACTTGTATCCTGTAATTGATGTTCTGATAAATGAAAACTCTACTGATGTTTTTGCTGACAAGATAATATCTCATTATCTTACTATGTATCCTTGTTGATTGCTATTCCTTTATAGGAATTGAAACCTGATTAGATGATAGGTTTATTTCTATTATGTTCGCATATTTGTAACAAGATGGTTTTGGCATCATCAAAGAAGGGAAAATTGTTGGGAGATGAATTTAATAAAGATTATGATTAGATCCCAAAACCCCTGAGTATGACATGTATCAGGACATCTTGATAGAATAGAATCAGGATCAAGGTTTCAATAGATACTAGGGATCAGGATTATCTACACCATGTATAGTCAGCATATATAGATCAGGGAATTTTTTAGCATACTGAAGACTCAGAAGACTCTGAAGAATCAGAAGTATCCTGAAGACTCTGAAGAATCAGAAGTATCCTGAAGACTCTGAAGACTCAGAAAAATCCTGAAGACCCAAAGATCCTGAAGACTGTTTGTATACTAAAGGACCATGAACCACTATCTTAATGAAAGAGTGTTATGTTCATTCCTAGTACAAACAAACAGAATGTTAGACATTTGTGGACATTAAGGAACATATCAGATCAAAAAGAGCAAAGAGTCGTTTGTTTGTCTCTGCTCAAAGAAAGATCTCGACCAATGAGGAGGCAACAACAATGTACTGTACTGACACTGAAAGCGACATCTCACTGAGATATGTCAGGTCTGATATCTTCCAGTTCACAGATATTGGTGATTGGCTACATGGCTGCATATTTCCTAAAACATGCAAGGGTATGTTCAAACCGCAAAATAGCCGTTCATCAATAACCAGAAGAGGAAACTCTTGATGCTATCTCTTCCAAAGGATAGTTTTTTCAAAGAGTGACCTTGGAGAAGTTGCCTATAAATACCAGTGACCTTCACCATTGAGAGGTTACGGGAAATTTCAGCAACTCAAGAGCTCATTCGTATTCTTACAAATTGAAGCACTCGAAAATCCTAGAGTTTCCCAAGTTTTTCACATTGGAGAGAGCTCATTCACTAATCCTAGATTTGATAGATTTATTCAAAGCCTAGTAGAGATATCCTAGCCTTTGCATTTTATTCTCATTGTAAAGGATATCTCAACCTAGTTGGAAACCAACCCAAACCCAAACCCTTTGATAAGGTAGTTTGTGTGTGTGTATTGTTGGTGAGTTAGAGTTGTAAAGAGTGAGTAAGTTGCAGGTTAGCCAGCCAGAAAACTCTAGAGGAGAAGTTAGTAAGCTACTTATGGTAGTCTGAAAACTTGTGTGTGTTGAGTTAGTAAGCTGCAGTGAGTCAGCCAGAAAACTCAAGGTAGAAAAGTTAGTAAGCTGCAGTGAGTCAGCCTGAAAGCTTTAGGAAGTGTGTTAAGGAATTTCTCTGAAGATCAAAGAGAGTAGATGTAGGAGCTTGAGTCTCTGAACCACTATAATTGTTGTGTTGTTTGCTTTCTGTACTGCATTATATTTGTTGCATGTTTTCACTGAAAGTATATTTTACTGATACTCAGTTGGAAACAATCCACTGAATATGCATCAAATTGATCACAGCCTTAACCATTATTTTATTAAGGAAGAGATTTCAGCAAGCTAAAACGAGTATAAATTTAGGGCCAACCATTCCACACTCTTGATTAGCTAGAACAGATAGTTACCAAACTGAACTAACTCTACTGATTATTCAGTAAGATAATTATCTGATCCAAGCTTCTAAGGTCTCTGATAAAACTCAGGATCAGTTGGACTAATCTGAAGCTTCTGAATGATGCTCAGGATCATTGTCTCAGTAGACTTTGACTCAGAGCGATTTATGCTTCTCAGGATAACCTGACCCATCTGATCTCAGTAAAGAAAAAGTTTTAAAAATCACTGAACACGTGTATTCCCCCCCCATACACGTGTGAGACTCATTTGCACCGGGACCAACATGTTTGATTATTTGCATTTATTCATACAAGTGTTCCCATGAGTCATTGTTGTCATTGAGGTTGTGAGAACTCAGATGACTTAAGCATGATTCTCAAATAGCCCCGATCAAGGATCATCAAGAATGGGATATTGATGATGCAATGGAGATTGGTGTGCGATCTGCATCATACTCTTAGAGAGTGTAGTAAGATCTCACTTACTACGAGATACTAAGTATCTCATGATGGATGCACAGATACCTTGGAGGGTATTGGTATACCCATCCGACAAACCTTTTGAAGTATTTCCACTATATGTGTCTACGGGTGTCTCGGTTAGTGGGAGCGATGCGATACTCCTTTGACTTGAGGTCAATACGCACGACATGTGTGGGATGATGAACTTTGACCATGACCGACGCTTGCACCCTTCCATTGGTAGATATGACTTGGATTGGGTTCGTTACGAAATGCATGTGCGTGGTAGTTGAGCCAAGAATAGGATTCATTCCTCAATGTGGATTTAGAGAGAATACTCGTCTTCTCATCATAATTGGATCTAAGTCATCGGCCGATGCACGTCAACTTAGACTTTGTGGTTAAGTGTGACATACATGATCAATTAGTGATTAGAGATAATATGATTAAGTTATTTGAATAGACACTTCATCATGTTCAAGACTTAATCGAGTATTCGTGAATGAAAGGAGAAAATCGTAATAGCCCATGTTTCAGTTACAGGTAGTTGCACGTTTCTCGCAACGTACCTCATATATTGAGAATGTCTGATTTATTGTCTAGGGTTCAATTAAGACCGTTAGTTTGACTAATCGCTCGATATATGAGGGTCTAGTAGTTCCCTTTTACGGATTATAGTTGGTTGATTAAATGATAAATTGGATTTAATATTTAATTTATGGAGAATTAATTAATAATAGATTAATTTAGAATTAATTATTATTAATGTTTAATTAAATTGGATTTAATTAAATAGGATTCCCAATAATAATATATGGAATATTATTATAGGATTTAATATATATGGAATCAAATCCGTAGAGATTTGATATACATGGGAATTAAATCCGTAGAAATTTTATATATGAGAAATAAATATAAGAGATTTATTTTATGAGATTAGAGATTTTATTTCCTAATCAGGTTAGCTTAAGATTTAAGCTGGGTCTCTCCTATATATATATGAGATCTTGGGAATTCACAAACAACGTTAATTCATATTTCTCCATAAAATCTAGAATATGAATTTTCCTAGCAAATTCCGTCTCAGATTCAACGCTGGCAAATATGTGCAAGTCCGTGAACGGGGATTACTTGGATACCATAGTAGAGAAATATGCGTACGATTTACTGTAAGATTTCTCTTTATGTTTATATGTATTCAATTATGCAATTACGTGTTCGTTGTTGGTGAACTGTTTATTTTCGCTGCGCATGTATTACGTGTTTATGTGCCTCTAAATTCCAACACAAAAGAGTATTACTACATGAACAAAAATCAGTACAAATTCAAAAAAAAAATCATCAGTCCAAAATTACAGATTTAAAGAACAGCGTGAGAAGAGTGCAAAATGATCTGAAAGTTTGCGTCACAAAATCGTGAGGAAAAAGAACGAAAGGACCTGTAAATTTGCGAAGATGAGAAAATTGAAGAAAACAAGAAGAATATGGAAGAATCTGAATAATAAAGATAAAAAAAGAAAAAGAAGAACAAGAGAAGGAAAAACCTAGAAACTCACCGCTGTAAAATTTGGTAGGAAGAAGAATTCGAAAGCACTGCGAGAAAGAAGAACCCTCCGTGAGGAAGAAGATTCCAAAATGGGTCTGGCCTGACCCGTGAAATTAGTATTGAACTGAAATTGCACATATGACTTGTATACAATATTGCATATAATTTTTTGTCGAATTTGGTGTAGAGAGAGATAGTGAAGATTTAAATTGAAATTTTAATTAAAAAAATTCGATCAAATTCAGATTAAACCAAAATTTGCCTAATTTTCATTAAGGGTAAACAAAATCATTAAACCACCCGATTGGTAGCCACTTTTGAAATTGCTATAATATTAATGTCAAGACTATTTTAAAGAGGAGAAATGCTATAAAATTGATTGGTATGACTTACTAAAAAAATGTGTGTTAAATATTATATGTTGATTGATATAAGGTATTAAAGTGATATAAAATATTAAAAAATTAAGAAACGTTTAAAAAAAACCAATTTATCCTACATTCATACTCAATTTCATCAAAAAAAAAATTGCAGGAGCAAAATTCAAGAACATGGAATAGCCCAAATACATTTTTCCCATCAAGAGAAGCATTCATACAATTTTCATACAATTTCAAAAGTAAGCACACAATCACTACAGGCTACCACGATTAATAATCAAATTCACATTTATACTTGCAATACCACAATGCTGCAATAACCAGATCAACGTTAAACCCTAAAAAAAAAAAACTAAAATCTCATGTAAGAAAGAAGTCAATTACCCACAAATTCCACCAGTACTCATATCGAATCCGCCGTCGAGAAGCTCCCCCTTCATACCCAATTGAAGAAACCCAAAACAATTCATACCCAATTCAGCAAAATGGTTTTATTGCTAAATTCGCTGCCAGAAAATCTGATTGGGGAATTCATACCCAATTCAGCATTTCCAGATCTCTGCATACCTTTTTTCTTGAGGAAGGGGGTGAAGATTAGGAAAAGCAGCAAGCCAGAATTCCCGCTCAGGAGGGTAATTGATCGGAGCGTATAGGACAGTGGCGGCGGAGACGGCGGTGGTCATGAGGATCTGCGCGGCCCAAAATCCCGTAGACTTTGCGTATGAAGGGTGTGTTTTGAAACACTTAAAACATCTTCCAGAAGCACTTATTTTCAAAAGCTGTGAGAGGGAGCTTTGAAAATAAGTCTTCTTAAAATGTTTTTAAAGTTTCAAAACACACCAAAACCCCATCGCAAAATTGATCTCGACGTACCCAATTCCGGGATAGAGTTTATCGCCGGATTCTATGTCTGTTGGTCCCGGTGTAAACGAGTCTTACACGTGTATGGGGGGATACACGTGTTCAGTGATTTTTCAAACTTTTCACAAAATTGAAATCGGGCAATCACGTTATCCCGAGAAACAAATTTCGAGAAGCACAAATTACTCGAGTCAAAGTCTCTCGAAATAATAACACCGAAAGCAAATTTTCAAGAGTAACCCAGATTAGCCTAACCGGGTTTGAGATTTAAGACAAAGTCCAAATAAGCTTGGAGTAGATAACTATCTTACTGACTACTCAGATGAGTTAGGTCAGTTTGACAACTATCTATACTAGCTTATCTAGTGTGCGGAATATGTAGGCCCTAAGTTTATACTCGTTTTATCTTGCTGAAAATCTTTATCACTTAGTAAATCAGTGGTTAAGGCTGTGATCAATTTAATGCAAACTCAGTGGATTGATTCCAATCAATATCGAAAACTCAAGATGCTTTTCGGTGAAAATATGCAAATGATATAATGAAAAAATGTAAAGCAAATAACACGCAAGTTTATAGTGGTTACGAGGCTCAAGCTCCTCGTCCCACTCTCTCGATCCTCAGAGAAATTCCTTAACACACTTCTACTACTACCTCAAGTTTTCAGACTGAACTCAGCAGCTTACTAACTTTCTCTATGAGTTTTCAGGTTGAACTACACTGCAGCTTACTAACTCAAACACACACAAGCTTTCAGACTGTCACAAGCAGCTTACTAGCTTCTTCTCTAGAGTTTTCAGGTTGAACTAAACTACAGCTTACTAACTCTTTACAACTCTCACTTTCCAACAATCACACACTCAAACTACCCAAACAATAGGGTTTGGGTTTGGTTGGTTTCCAACTAGGGTGAGATATCCTTTTACAATTGAGAACACAAGGTAAAAGGCTAGGATATCTCTTACTAAGCTTTGGATACTTAACAGATTCTAGGCTTAGTAAATGAGCTCTCTTCAAAGATGAAACACTTGGGAAATTCTTAAGTTTTCGAGTGCTTCACAGTATAAACTTGAATACGAATGAGCTCTGGAGTTGCTTGATTTCCCGTAACCTTGCAATGGTGAAGGTCACTGGTATTTATAGGCAACTCACTAAGGTCACTCTTGAAAAACTATCCGTTGGAGGAGATAGCTTCAAAGGTTTCCTCTTCTGGTTAGTGATGAACGACTCTATTAGGGTTTGAACGTGCCCTTGCATGGTTTAGGTAACAAGTAACCAATGCAGCCAATCACTTTGTATCTGCAGACTTGAACCCAAAGAACTCGGACTTTCTCGAGGGGCGAATTCGCTTTGATTATCGATGAAATCATGTTGTATTTCTCCGATTGGTTCAGATCTTCAGTAAATAGAGACAAACAAAACGGCTCTTTTGGTCAATCTCTTCTGAATGAGACAACCTTAAAAGACACTTTAGTCCCAATTCCTTTTGTCTGCAATCAATTGTTTAGACAACATTTATATTTCAATAAATGTTCAGGACTCAAATTGGTCCAGATGTCCTCAGTGAGATAGTCTTTAGGTCTTCAGAGTCTTCTGAGTCTTTAGGGCGATCTGAGTCTTCAGGGCGATCTGAGTCTTCAGGATGATCTGGGTCTTCAGGAATACACTGAGTTCCCCCTTAATGTATTCTTCCTATACTAACCCTGAGTGATATCTGCTGACTATACATGGTGCAGATATTTCCTGAAAACAATCTAAACTTGAAACCTGTCTAAAGACTATCAAGATTATTCTGAACATGTCATACTCGGAGATTTTGGGATCTAATCAAAATCTATTAAATTCATCTCCCAACAATGTCGATGTCTCCGGCGGAGACTACCTCCTTCATGAGGCGGCGGCGGCTGTCGGTGGAAGGAAAAACAACAAGTCGGTTTAACATATGAATAGTATGAAGAAAGGGTAAATGTGTAATATAAATTACTGTAGAAGTCACTTTAGAATTATACCACCAAGTTGGTGGTATTAATAATGTAGTTGTGAACAGTGATTCGCAACATAATTAGTGGCGGGTCAACCGATAAAGGCCGAGTAGGCCAATTTCTTATAAAACCTATCAATCAATTTTCTAAATCAGTGACACAATCCTTTTAAGGGTTATAATGACCTACCAATTGAGGCTTTATGACATGGGGTGAGTCTTCTCTAGCGAAATAGCACCTTCCTATTTGATCTTTCCCCTCTTTTCATTTTCTTGATTAATAAGGTATCTGGGCCTTGGGGATAAAGCATCATCATTTGGAGAAAAATAGAAAATCTCATTCCTTCAACCTCACCTGATTTAAACGGTATTTCTATTGATTTTAATCATATCGTTTCAGTAATCGATCGTGTAGTGTAAACAATGGCGGTCGCATTTCCGGCGACGTTCCGGCGGGTCGTGCTGTCTGGGGCACGATTTCGGGGGCCCAACATAGGGTACCGGCAAATCTCCGATCTCGTTAAATCTAACGGCAGCGTCTTCGTCGTGGACACTTTGGCCATCGTATTTCTTTTCCCCTTCTTCTTCATTGATTTTTGCCTAATTGTTGGTTAATTATGCGTATCTGTATTTGATTGACTAATTAGGTCAGGAAATTAGAGGGGAAAGGAGTGTCGACGGAGCAAGCAGAGGCACTGACGGAGGAATGGGTGGGCGTTGTGAATGAGAGCTTGCAGAAATTTACCGATTCTTTGGTTTCCAAAGCTGAATTGGAGAAAGTATGTCATCTTCGCACCTTTTCTTTTTGTTGTTCTTCTATGGTAATGCGTGGATATGAACTGCGAAATTCTTTGATAAAAGGAATGCTATGTTTTTGTCTTTGTAGATTGTGATGATACATGATTCCAATTTGTCGAAATTCAGAACTGAAGTTAAAACCTCAGAGGTATGATTGAATAGCTCTTCAATCTGACATTTTTGTGCTTTTCCGTGAATGATACTAGATTAATGAGTAACCTTTGTACTCAGTTTGCATACTTTAATTTCTTCCATTCTGCAGTCATATAATCGAAATCATGAAATTTTTCAATAGGGGTTTGATATAGTGTTGGACTCACTCGGAGCTAGAGGCCTAGAGCTCAACTTGGTTGGTTACTATTACTTATATAGATAGTCTAAAGTCTGCTGTAGTACAATTTATCAAAATTCGATAAAGCTCAACAAAGCTTGGCTCTGTTTCTTGTATAGTGTATATAACGAAATAAATCAAGATTGATAGAGTAAAACACCTTAGCTGGACAAGGCTGGCTAGACTATTGAAGAGTTTGTCAAATACTCCCTTAAGCTTGAATTCAATTACTTTGAGTCAAGTTCAAGTTCTTTGAGGTTGAGTTTTGCTCGCAAGCTCAACTTGGAGCACATTTTCTAGCCGAAAACCATGTAAAAAATGATAAAGAAATCTCTCATGCAGTCAAAATGTTAACTGATGTATGGTCTATCTGTTCAGAGACATGTTTCTATTTATTAATATTATATTTACATAGGAAAATAAGGATTTACATGCTTTGATTTTTTTTTTCACTCCCTGTCATTAACCTTTTGTCCTTGAATCTTGTTGTTTTACATTATTGATATTTTTCATGTTGGATGCTCAGACATAAAATCTTGTCACTGCATCTAATATTTTCATTGAGCAATGAGTGGAAAATAAGTATTTAAACCGACACACTCCCTCTATATAAGATGTCTCAGATAGATCTTTCGTTTACATTTGTTACGAGTTATCTGTTAATCAATATCGATTCGTTCTTTGGATCTTTATTCCTTTGCTATCAAGATTATAAAGCCTCTTCATGGATCAACAATAATATGCAAATCCCGCAATTAATTGACCATATTATCAGTTTATTATGTCTCTGAGGATCCGAACTCTAGAGCAACTCATGCTTGGTTGGAATTATTCCATCTTCCCGCATTCATTTGATCCCAAATGCAGGAGCACAATTTCTCTTTGCTGCAACATGAATTGGAAAAATTGAGGAGTGATATAGAAAAGATGCGGAGTGAATTAAGGTGCACAAGTTAATAGACTGCTTGTAGTATCTCATGAAGCTTGTCTGTGTTTCTTATTTTGTTTTAATGACGGAAAAATGATCTTCGTGTAGGTATGAAATCGACAAAGTTACGGCAGGCCAGCGTTTGGATCTTAATCTTGAAAAGGGGTAATAAGCTGTTCCCATGAAAATCAACAATTTTATGCAAAAGAGCAAACTAATATTATGGATATGGACTCTTACATTTGTATCCGACTTCCCTTTTACTTATTAGTAATTTTTTATTTTTCTGAAACAATTTATACAGGAGAACTCGGGATGAGCTGAACAATCAAAATCAAGAAACCTCTACCCTCACTAAAAAACTTGATGGGGTGAGTATGTATATTGCTACTTGTACTTGATAATCTCTGAACTCATTATTTTTACCGACCTTTTTTATATGTAAACTCAGGAAATTCATGAATTAAGAGCGCAATTTGAAGCAGCAAAATACGATGTGATTAAATATTGCATAGGCGCGCTTGCCTCCATTTCTGCTGTTGGTCTGGCTGCACTCCGCATTCTGCTGTAATGTAATCTGTATTGCAATTGAGCAGCCTATATTTTTTCTGAATTAAAGAATTTTTGACCGGTTTAAAACCCTTCTAGACTCAGTGGCATGAGAGGCCATGTTAAGGTAGGATTAGCAGGCTCTTGTAGTGTATTGCAACTCTTTTTTGTAGTTTACAAGGTTTGTTCATACGTTTTGCTGAGCATCCCATCAGCATTTATTCATTTATAACATCTGCTATTTTCGTCTGCATTCGTGAACTGTTAGATAGGTGAAAGACGAAAAGTCGCGGGTGGGCTGCCCACTGTGGGTGCGTGCATTGTGCACCAAGATAGTCACATGTCATGCGACTTGCGAGCATGTGCTCGATGGCTGGGCCCGACGCAGCAATGTTGCATTGCTTGTTGATGTGCTTCCTTTTTTTTTTTTTTTTTGAAGACCGGTTGAATTTCAGTAGAGAATCGTTGCAATACAACTTTCTTTTTCTTTCAATATAAATAATGGATTTGATTATAATATGACTGTTAAGATTTTTTTTTTCAATCCATTTTATTTGACAGCCCCCAGGTGAAGATGGAGATGAATGAGTTCCTGTTAATGCAATTTCAATTTGATTTTGCAGAGGCACTTTTTTTTTTTAAGCAATTAGACTCAATTTTTTTTTTTTAAAAAGGTACTTCTGTATTTTTGATAGAGTTTGCAAATAGGGCTTGAATGTTGGATTTATTGTTTTCATAATTGAACCGGCGATTAAATAAGATTAGACATTGGTTGGCGGTTCAATCGGTTGGACCGATTTGATCGACGGGACCGTGTAAACAATCCTACATATATAATTTTTTCAAGATTTCATATCTTATATTAAAATATAAAAATAAATTAAATTGAGATTAACTTTCTGCCAATTTTTCATTCCAATAAGTATACTACATAACAAATTTTAGGGGGCCACATGTCACAGTGCAAATATAAAATAATACGGGGCTAAGACCCAAAATGCATTGATAAAGGGCTAAACATAACTGCACAGATAAAAAAATAGTAAACATAATTATAAGTGGACGACTCAGATCTTTTTTCTCTTTAATTAAGAGTCGTGTGATGCTCTTTGAAAATCGGAATAGCTACCATCTTCCGATATTATCTTCCCAACACAACCTCTAAAACACTATTTTCATCTTTCAAAAAGTGCATTCCTCCTTCTAAGATAATTTTCCCTCTCACCATATCAGTTGTTGGTTCATCTTCACTATTATCAAATTCCGACACCAAAAATCTTAATTCACGAATCTCTGTCGTGCCATGTCTTTGTATTGAAGAAAACAATTGTCCGATAAAAACTTACAAGGAAGCATACCTGTTTGAAGACACGAGCGATATTTAGAAGAACGGTTTCTCTGTAGCGGTGCTTATTTTGTTTTGGTTTTTGAGTGAAAAACAGTCCTACGGTTCGTCGGTTACCCGGTTTTCTCTGGTTCCCAACGGTTTTACTCGGTCTAAATGTAAAAATGGTTATTTGGGATTATTGGACTAGGTTTCTTGGGTGGTTACCAATTCAACCAGTTGAACCGACCGGTCCGATCGAGTTTTGACAACACTAGTTTAATTAACGAATTCCCCTAAAACTTCTATATTCCCACACCAGTCTTTGGAGAAGAGTATGATTTTATTGATAAAATGGACAAAGTATCAAGTAAAACGTACTCCTCTAAACCGGATTGGCAAGAAGAATAAGAAATAAAATAGGTCTACTAAGAGAATGGCGAGAAGAGTAAGGCCTGCTTGATTGAGGGTAATGGAAGAGGGTAATGAGAATCATTTTAATTAATACTTGACAGTTTTTATACATCCATAATGAGAATAAAAGTAAATAATTAATTACTTCCCAATAATCACTTACTCAATCATTCTCACATGATATTCATTGTTGATTTTCTAACCAAGCAATAGCAATGCAATTAATAACCCTATAGTGATTGACCCTTCAATGATACACATTATCATTTTAGAGTCATATCAAGCGGTAGAGCTGTCAGAACTGGCCGGCAGGTCAAGTCAGCCCACAACCCACTTCGACTCACATTTTTGCAGGTTTTGGCGGGCCAACCCATTGCGGGCTTGAGTTGAGAACTACTAAACCCAACCCAACCCATAACGGGTAGCGGGCTAGCCAGCAGGTTTTTTTTAATAAAATATTATTTATTTTACATGCATTATAATAAATTTTATAGTAGGTCTTCGGGTGAAATTTGTTAATATCATTAAATTTTTACCACTACACTTATAAACTAATATCATAATACTTGTAAATAAGATCATAACATTAAATGTTAGAGGTATTAGTTTAGAAGAGTAATAATATCATTTTGTAAGTGTAGTGATATTAATTTTATAGTATGAACATATTTCACATGAGAGTTTGTGTAAATTTTAATCAATATATGAACAATTTCTTGATGAATAATAAAAACAAACAAAACTTACAACAATAAACTAAAATATTAAACAACAATATCCACAAAATAGTCATAATAAATAAAAGACTTTTTATATGTTGTGTGCGTAAGTGAAAAATATATATTCTTTTTTGTATTTATATTTCTGTATTTTAATTAAATTGAATGATATTATTAAAAATTAATTACTTAAAAAAAAAGCCTGCAGACTAACCCAACCCAACCCAACCCACGGCCCATGCGGGCTAGCCCAAACGGGTCCGTTCCCTAGCGGGCTCGTAAATACTCAACCCAACCCGCCTCATACATAGGCGGACCAAGAATTACACAGAGCGAAAAATTTGCGGATCCTATGCAGGTTGAATCGGGTCAACCAGATATTTCCTAAAAATATGCGCATAGGTAGAATAGCAAAACTCGCTCCTAAATATGTGTTATTATAAGGGCAAACATGTGTTATTGTACTGCAACGAAGGATCCTTGAAACATTACATGTGGGTCACAAGGAGAAGCACATAAACACAAAGGGAAAAACTCGTAGATTTTGTGCAGGTCGAATTGGGTCAAACAGATTTTTCTATAAAATTCGCGCAAAGGCAAAACAGTAGAACTCGCTCTGAGATTTGTGTGACTATAATGGCAAACATGTCTTACTGTAAGCACTTGTATGTGAGACTGCAATGACAAATAACATATACTTGTTTTTCAGTACACATATATGTCTATAAGGTATTGAAAATTGTGTTAATATATGCTCAAAATGTGTTATTGTGAAGAGAAAATGCGTTGTTATAAGAACAAAACGACTATCCCTCTATTTTCAACTGCTCCTCCCTTTGTTTTTTATCTCTTTCTCCTTCTAATTTGTGATCAACTGTTGTAAGTAAAGACCCAAACAATCAGATTACACCATTGAATTGGTAAAATTATCATTTTTTAATCATCATGTAGTACACATACTTGCCCTTGTAGTGTCACATACTTGTCTTTATAGTAACACAATCTGAGAGTGAATTTCCTGTTTTGTCTTTGCGCAAACTTTTAGGAAATATATGTCTAACCTGGATCGACCCAAGCAAGATCTGCAAATTTTAAATTTCTTGCTATTTTAATTAATATTTCACGGTGAAATATTTCACATGAAAGTCCCCCAAAGAATAAACTAGGGTTACTCAGTCTTTCTATCCAAGGCAAACTATTATATGAAATATTTCATGGATCTAGAATCCGTAAAATATGATCGGCGGGTTAGAATTAACATAGAGCAAAAAGTTTGTGGATCCGACGCTGGTTGAACTGGCTCAAACAGATATCTTCTAAAAACTCACACAAAGGCAGAACAACAAAACTCACTTTGAAATCTGTGTTACTTTAAGGGCAAACATGTGTTACTGTGAGTACTTGTATGTGTTATTGCAAGAAAGGATCCCTGAAACATGACATGTGGATCACAAGGAGAAACACATAAACACAGAGGGAAAATTTCGCGGAAAATGTACGGGTCAAATTGAGACAAATATATTTTTCTATAAAATTCACACAAAGGAAAAACAACTGATTTTGCTTCGAGGTCTGTGTTACTATAAAGACAAACATGTGTTAATGTAAGTACATATATCTGTTACTACAATCACAAACATCACATACTTATTTTTAAGTACACATATATGTTTGTGAAGAGAAAGATGTGAAATTGTACGAACAAAAAGACATTCCTTCTACTTTCATCTGCTTTTCCTTTCTACTTTTTTTTATCTATGTCTCTTTTTTATTTGTGACCAACTGTCATAAGTGAGGAGTCAAACAACCAGATTACGCCAAAGAATTAGTAAAAATATCTTCTTCTTTTTATCATCACGTAGTATAACATAATTGTCCTTACAGTAACACATACTTATTTTTATAGTAACATATGTAGTTTGTGAGCGAATTTCCTGTTTTTTCTTTGCACGGTTTTTTAGAAAAAAATCATTTGACCCGGTTCGGCCCGCACATGATCCGCAAATTTTTAGCTCCTTCCTATTTTAACTAATATTTCACAATGAAATATTTCACAAGAAAGTCCCCTCTATCCAATATCAATCACAAATTTCTAAATATTTCCCCTTTGCTCAACAATATTTTCATAATTTCTTTTAGGAATATGACGAATTATATAAGTATTGCTCCCGATCTCCATTTCAACGAAAGTCATCGATTTTTTTTTTCTGCTTTAAAAAATATTCATAATACTTTTTTTGTAAGAACACTTTATTTGTAAAATGTTAATTATTATAAGCAATAGGAGTATTGTTGTACAAAAAAAATGGTGCACATAATACTTTTTCTCATCATAATGAAAACTTAATAAGATTACAACAAATTATGATTATAATTTTACTACAAATCTAAAATTGAAAGAACAGTTCAAATGAGTACGTATCTCAATTAAATTAAATTAGCATACATTTAGTAAATTGACAGTAATAATATAAACCCTAACTTATAACTTACAAACTCAAATTAAATTTATTAATATGTTAAATTAATAATCAAATTAAGTTGTAAGCATAAATTTCCATATTAAATTAAAAAAATATTACCTGTAAGCATAAATTTCCATATTAAATTAAAAAAATATTACCTGTCGATGAAATAAATTGATTGACAATGTTTCTATATCTCACAGTACAAATATCAAATTTGTTTACAGAGGTTGAGAGGTAAGAATGTATGTCTTGAGGAAAAGCTTCAAGAAGACTGACTACAGTATATTGAAGTGACTAAAAGTGAAACTTCATCTAATTTTATTTTGTAATTTAAAAAACTAAATTGCCAAACACTTTAAATTTGAAATGGGCCTTAAAAAAAAAAGCAAATGGACTAGAGGATCTTAGCAATAACTTAAAAATGGGCTTTCTTCATTTCTTTTAAGTTGGTCGGTAATTTATATATCTTTAATATTATATATTGGTAAACATAATTCAGCCCATGTGGCGAAACCACGTAAATTTGTGTAAAACTCAATTCAATCAGATTATTTCGTGTTAAAATCGTGCACTCTCATTAAAAACTATTTAAGTTAAAAAATTTTATCTATTAATTAAATTAAATTTTTTATTTTTTATCATATATATTTATTTATATATAGATCGTCATTCCATATCTAAGGGTTGACGCAAGAATTATCTCTCTGTGATCCTGAGGTAAACTCATGAACTAGACTTTTACACTTTTTCCTTTTTTGTTTTTTGTTTTGATCAAACTAATAGTTTGTTGTTTTTTTTAATCAAAGTATAGTAATTGCTTAGTTCTATGTATTGATTTTGAATACCACGGGATTTCACACTCTTTCCTTTTTGTTTTTTGTTTTTTGTTTTGATCAAAGTAGCAATTGTACGTATTGGGCTGATTTTTTTTTTTTATTCATTGAGGTTTTGATTTTGTTTTGTATATTGTTGGGAGAATTGTTTAGTTCTACATATTGGTTTTGAATACCACAGTGAGGGCTGATTTTTATTTATTTATTGGGATTTTGATTTTGTTTTGTATATTGTAGGGAGAATTGTTTAGTTCTACATATTGGTTTTGAATACTACAGTGAGGGCTGATTTTTTTTATTTATTGGGATTTTGATTTTGTTTTGTATATTGTAGGGAGTATTGAAATAAGTAACTTGAGTTTTGAATATGAATTGTAACATAAATTTATTCTTCTTTTGATTATGCAGGTTATTTAGTTTAATTTGATGAATTTGTTAATCGTATTTTGTTTTCTATATTGCACAGAGTATTGAGGTAAGTAATTTAAGTTTCGAATGTGAATTGTAACATGATTTTATTGATTTGCAATGAATTCTTTCGATTATGCAGATTTCTTAATCAATTTGCCTTCAGCATAGATTTATATTGTTTAATTTGTATAAATTCTTGCAGATTTGAAAAATTGTACCAGAAGAACATTCATATCCGCTCACGCCCATTTAAGGTTTCTTCTTTTTTGTACTTAGATATTCTTCTAATTTGATGAATTTGTTAGTCTAATTTTATTTTGTATATTGCAAAGAGTATTAAGGTAAGTAATTTGAGTTATAAATTGGTTAGGAATGTTTATGACAATTTTGTATATGATCAGTTTGTGAATTGTAACATGATTTTTTTTATTTGCAATTAATTAATTTCCCTTGCAAATTCAAGGTGCATCAAGATTCGGGAATTTCACTACAAACAATGCTTGAGCTTGGGCCTAATGTATTTTTGTTTACACTTATATTTTATGTCCTTATTTTTTTATTTTTTTAAAGTAGAGTTTGGGCTGTTTTTTTATAATATTAATAATTAATGGTTGGACTAAGTTAATGGGGAGTATAAAATCATTTTACTAGAGACGTGGCAAAAAAATTGGGGTACATATTTTTTTTATTCATATAGGATAATAATGAGTTTTTGTCAATTGAGGGGTATAATTGTACCCCATGTACCACACTCCATCCGTCACTGCTCCGACCCCTTGCAGCATGATGCGACTGTGCAACAAGTCCTCTTGCAGCATGTAACACCCAAGAAAAATTAAATCGAATAGTTCATAAATTCATAAGCTATAATTATAGTTATTATTATATTTTAATAATAATTATTATATATGTCTATAACTCTATATCTATACGTATCTGCAAGATATGTACAAGTATTTTATTTGTGTGTTTTCTTAATAAAGATTACCTCAAACAAATGTCTCAAAATCTGTTTTGAGTTTTAAGCGTCCAAGTTGACTTTAGATAACTCATAATCCCGACAAATTTCTCAACTGAAATCCGCAGCCTTAAGCCTTTTAATACTCGGTCGTTTTCACCAAAGAAAATCACAGAATATACATCTTTCTCAGCAACAATCTCATCTATATTTTCTTGGAGTCAAGGCCTCGAGCCGCTGCGCCAATTTATTTTGGGAACAAGCTTACGTCCTGTTTCTCTCCAAACACTGTATTTACTCCCTTCTCCTTTTCTAATATTCACGTTTCTATTTCCTGTACTAATTGAATCTTATATAATTAGGATTATTAATTTTATTGGTTTTGTTGAAATAATAATTTTGATCTGTATTTATAATTATTTAATTTAAGTCCTTGTCTCCCGGTATAGATTACGAGAAGGGTTAAATATTTAATTTGCGTCTCTGAATCCTAATGGTTTCTGCTAAGTTGTTTTGATACCTGTAGAGGTCAGGCTATTTAATTGTGTCGAAAGAGTTTTCAGCCGAAAGTTTTATTCTATTGCTAAAATGATTATTTAGTCGGATTCCCTAATATATCACAGCATGCACCTATACTCATCTTATTTGTTACTAAGTTTTTTTTTTTTTTTGATACCTCAAATCAAGTGTTCTGATATTTGTTTTTGTATAACCTACGTCCTTATCATCAGTAAGCCTAATTAGCATAAGTTGGTGTTTTGTTGCTCTCGTGTCATACTCCAAGTTAGTAGTAATATTCCAGCTTATGTTTATATATTATTATCCTAGTAATTAGGATATCCAGTAATTACTAATTGATTCAAATATATTATATATCCACTAATCTAGCAATAATTACACGTAGACTTAATAATCTATTAATAAGATTTTAAGACTTTTATTTGTTATACAAGGCGACGGCAATTACGAGAGCTAGTTCATTCGAGGCTTCCTTTCATCACTTCCAAATTCATCCTTTGAGGTGGGGTTTTAATTACTTTAATTTCTACATTAGTTGACAGTAACGTAGTGCATGGCTATTTTGTATCAAATGTTCTATATAAATTGTTTAGTTTATTCGTTATGTGAATTAATTGCTCCTATATGATACTCGATTGGCAAAGTTTCTAATAGCCAGGGACTAGTTCACGGGTCCGGGACAATGCAAGTTGTCCTCGAGAATGACCAGGGTCATTAACATGGTTTTGGGAAGGCTCGCAGTGCTACGACAAAGTTTCTAATAGCCAGGGGCCTAATAAGGTCCGGGATCGACGGGTCTTCGGGTTTAACCCGCCGTGCTCAATGGCAAAGTATATGTGGGCAAAGTATATATGGGCAAAGTATATGTGGCAAGCTTTTATTTATAAATTATATGTGGCAAAACTTTTATTTACAAATTAAGTGTGACATGTTTCTATTGACAAAGTATACGTGGCAAAGTTCTATTGGCAAAGTATATGTGATAAAGTTTCTATTGGCAAAGTATATGTGGCAACGTTCGATTGGCAAAGTATACGTGTTAAAGTTTCTGTTGGCAAAGTATAAGTGTCAATGTTTCTAGTTGTAAAGTAGCGACATAATTTTGCAGGCATCCATGAGAAGGTATCGACGGTAAAGTATCTATATGTGACAAAGTAATATTAGCATTAATAACATGAATTTTATTTGTAGTATTCAATTTAAATTAACCTAGCCTCACTGAGTGTGCTTGCATACTCCTCCCTTCATTTAACATTTTTCAGATTAAGGAGCTGACGGCGGGGAGAGGCGATGGATGATAATATTTGGTGTCATTTATTATTTAAAAACATTGAACCAATTTAGTTTGTTTTATTGAGTTGCATGAAGTTAAGTTTTTCATGAGTTAGTATGTGTTGGTAAAATTGATATTTTAAATTTAATTTCTTTGAGATGTTATTCGATCTTTAAAGTCTTCCGCTGTTTGTTTGCCAAAATTTTAGTTCACGCCTTTTAGTGTTTGTAATTCGTGTGTTTCTTTAAAGATTTATTATTGGGAAAAAATCTGGGGCGTGACAGGTGGTATCAAAGCGGGTTTACGTTCTTGTAGACTTGCAAAAATCCTTTGAATTCAAATTGTTCTTAGTGTATTAGTTGAATAATCATAAAAGATTTAAAGTCATCCATCATTGTCTCACCGCTCCAGCTTCGTAAGGTACATACTATTACTTTTTTTTTCTTTTTCCATTTGAGAATATGTGCATAATTTTCATGTTATTTTTTTTACGTTGATGGTTATCTATATTCTGGACCAGCTATATTGTGCCACGATTAATATGACCCCATTTTGAGTATAGTCACGAGTATTCACATTTTAGTACTTAGAATCACTGAGTTTAAAGACTGTTTCTACATTACGAGAGAATGTAACCTACTTTAGAGCTCTCGGGTTATGGGTCAAGTTGCGAATGCCGCGGTCGTGGAACAATTTCATAAGTATAAGCCACCCACCTTCAATGGATGGGACGGGCCTACCGCTGTTGAGGAGTGGTTCCGAGCTCTTGATCGTATCTTCCGGCTAATTAGATGCACGACCCGTCAACGTGTATCACGTGCTGAGTTCAAACTAATCGAAGATACCGACCATTGGTGGGAAGGCTATTGGAGATCGAGGCCGGCAGAAGAGCGTGATGCGCTTACATGGGATAGATTCAAGGAAATTGTCATGGAAAGGTTTTTTCCCGAGTCTTATCGAGAGAGAATGGAGTCCGATTTCTTCGAATTTAAGCAAGGCGACCTGGCTGTTGAAGAATATGAAAGACAATTCTGTCGGATGGCCCGCTTTGCCCCTCACATGATAGATACAGAACACAAAAAATGTAAAAAAATTCAAGAAAGGACTACGATCTGAAATACGGAATATACTTGCCGGGCATGGGGACATGCCTTTCAGTGATTTAGTAAAGCGAGATGGGAAATCGCTTCGAGCCAACATGCAAATAATGCCAACCAAAGGGCAGCTGAAGACCTGAGAAAAGAAGAAGCTACAGGGGAAGGCGAAGATGACGTACAAGCAGAATACCAAGACTTCATTCCGCGTGGTAAGTTTCTTAATTTTGAAAACAAGATAAAAGTGAAGTGTCCATTTTTTTATTTTTTTTATTTTCTAAATTAATCATAAGTAACTAATTTCGAGGACGAAATTTCGTTTAAGGGGTGTAGGATGTAACACCCAAGAAAAATTAAATCGAATAGTTAATAAATTCATAAGCTATAATTATTGCTATTATTATTATTATTATCATGTTTTAATAATAATTAATATATAAGTCAAATTACTGAAAATGTGATTAAAATAAAAAAAATAATTGTTGCCTAATTTTTTCCTATTTTTTTGAAAAATATGTACAAAAGAAGAGAAAATATTTTCTTGATTTTCTTGAAAAGATTTTATGGAAAAAGATAAGTATTCTTGAAATACAAGATTATCTCACAAATTCAAGAAATCCCAAATCTTGTTTCTTTACTTGTTATTTTCGAAAATCCCATAATTATAAAGAGGTGAGATTTTGTTAGGAGTTATTTATGGAAAATAGAATATATGAGATATATTCAAGATTGTATCTTGAGAAGATACAAGGAAATTTTCCATGAGCCCAATTTATCTCTTAAAATCGGCCACCCCTCTTATTATAAATAGGGGATGCATTTTTCATCCCCAACACAATTCCAATCTTGGAAAAATTAGAAATCCTCAAAGGTGGTGCAACAATTATTTTCTTTTCCTTTGTAATACTGTTCGTGAGGATTTCCCACCGGATCAACGAGCAAGAATTTGGGAATACTTGAGAAGACCTTTGGGTTAGTTCGTTGGAGCTTGTCACCTTCTTCTCAACGATTGTTTTGTCAAGGATATGATTCGCGTAAACTTCTAGAATTCAGCATGTTAGGATTTTATGTGAATATTTTATGTGCATGTTGTTGTTGTTGGAAATTAATTATTATTTGAATTAATATAGGGTTAATTCATGCTAGTAATAATTAAATAATTTAAATTTGTATTTAAATTTCATCCCGAATAGATCCGGACAATTCGTTCCCCAACAGGGAGCTTGTTCCATAGCCTGCCAACGAAAACAATAATGTGTGATCAAAATGGGTATTCCAAACAAAATTCAAATCTAATGGCACAATTGAAAGATACAAGGTCTCCTTAGTTGCTCAGTGTTTCACCCGAATCCCAGGTTTCGATTTTTCACACACATTCAGTCCTGTTGTCCGTGCTGCTACAGTTCGGGTAACATTAGTCGTTGTTGTCCAACACCATTGGTTGCTCCATCAACTTGATGTAAATAATTTATTCTTCACGACGTTCTCGACAAACATGTTTGGGAAAGAAACTGTTATTTTATTCTTATTAAAAAAGTTTTTTTATTTTTTAACGTTTGACTGACGGGCGCGTGTTCTGGACGCGCGAATTTGATAGAAATTTGGACGGTTCTTCCAGTCGCGGGACCAAATGTGTCAAAATATTCGACCTTGGGACAAAAAACGTAAGGTTTAGGACCAAAATCGTGAGGGGGTGTGTCCTGTGGGACCAAAACCGCATTAAACTCCTCTGAAATTGAGGCTTTCTATATAATATATCGTGTTTATTCATTTTAATTATGTATATATATTTAATTATTGGAAGAGTACATACACAATCGATTGATGCATGAAAAACAAAGCTAACTCTAGTTACCTAGTTGATTCAAATATATAAATAAACATTTTTATTTACAAATTGTATGTACATATAATACATTCAAAATCGTACTTTTATTTTAATATTGTTATGTTTTACATGTAATATTATTCCGTTTTGATTAGATATACTTCATAACTTATCTTTTTTTTTTATATTTAAATTGTAATATTGTTATACTTGTGCATAGAATTAAATATTTTATTATAATTTATTATAAGAGATAAATAAATTAGTTAAATTTTTAATTAATAAACGATTTGTTACATCATAGTGGTTAGCTAATAAATATTTGTTTTGGATCTGTTTTCAATTCTTAGCAGAAACATTGTTTTTTAAAATTGAATCATGATCACAAAACTTAATAATCAACAACACTGGTCACAAAACTTAAAAAATCAACACTATAATGTTATTATTTGTTATAGACCTACGTTCAATTCTTGGCAAAAACATTGTTGTTTTTTGAAATCGAACCATGATCACAAAGCTTAATAATCAACACTGGTCACACAACTTAAAAATCAACACTATAACCATTGGAAAACATTAATTAGCTAATAGTAGAATTAATGAATTAATTGTGTTTTTATTGACACAGTGCATCTGGTGAATTTATTAGCTTTTTTTTTAAAAGTAAAGATGATATTCATTAAAGAGTAGAAGGGGTACTTAAATCCCAAGAATTATATAGCCAACATCTACTAGAACTTAGAAGGTAAGCTTTTCGGAAAAAAAAAAAAGAACTTAGAAGGTAAGCAATCAAAAGGTTGATGTTCCAAAAAAACAAATGTGGTGAATTTATTAGCTAACCACTGCTACTTGTAATTGTCTTTTGAGTTGCCGTCTCCTTCTTAATTTCTTGGATAATTTACCCCAATTTTTAAGATGTCTTATTATTTTAAATTCTTTTATTCTAATATTCTTGTTTCATTATAAAATTAACTATGATAGTGTTTGTCTTAATATTTGTATATTTTCATGTTGATGTATAATAATAAAAAGTTTTGTGGTCATTTGACTTTAGGCTTTTATTTTTAATAAAAATAAAATCAGATGATATAAAATATTAAATATTTTGTAAATGTTAATATTAATTTAAAAAATTATTGTTCATTTTTTTTTATTAATTGAATCTGTGTATAAAATTCCTATGTCGCGTTACTAACGGAAACAACATATTTTTAGCCCTGTTGCACCTGAACTTTTTAATAGCGGGGCCCCCTTATTTCCTATTCTCATGTATATATATCTTACTCTCGTGAACCTAGACTGGTGAGATAACGATGAAAAGAGCCAATTGGGCTGCAACAAATATGAAATACAAACAGAAAAGATTTTACTTTAAAAAATTAAAAGTATTTATTGACTAGCATTGGGTTATGACTTGTGATCATTCGACATGGGATAAATTAATTAATTATTTCAAAAATAAATAAAAAAAGTTACACTTACAAAGCTTGAGAATATCAAAATACATTAAGGGGTCATTTTATGAATTTTACTATTGTTTGAGGGTAATTAAATGAGTCAAAACGTTTAAGTGAAAATATTTGGATCTTTTGGTTTAATCTTAAAAATAAATATAATTGAATATAAATCAAATTAAATTTAATTAGATTGGATCAAATGTTCTAAATTTGGAGTAATAAACTTTTAGAAAAGTTTCCCCAAATAAATTAGCCCTATCCCAAATGGTAAAATACTACAGTTTGACCTTTCAAAAAAAATATACTATAGTTAATTTGTAGACAAAATCTAGTATGAAAATTTACATACATGAAAAAACTTTTATTTTGACCAAGTAAAAAAAAAAAAAAAGGATAAAGTTGTTGCTGGCAGGATTCGAACACTAGACACAAAAGCTACAACAACTAGTGTCGAAAGATTTTAGTTTTACTAATAGCTAGTGTTTGGTTTCGATCCTGAGGCTCAAAGGCGCTAGGAGGAAGGCCTAACCACTCCTCCATAACAACTTATTTAGTAGAATGAGTTTTTATATATAATAACCAATAATATTTTATTTTAATTAAGAATATATATTTAATTAAGAATATATATTTAAGGATATATATTTAACTAATGTTTCCCTATATATTTGAATAAACTAGATAATTAACTCTATTTTACAGTATTATTTTTATTTACAAATTATATGTATAATACATTTAAAATAATTTTTTATTTTAATATTGTTATGTTTTGCATTTAATACATTTAAAATTATATATTTTTGCATTTGATTAGACCGTCTTCATAAATTACCTTAATTTTTCTTATGTTTAAATTGTAATATCGTTTTGTTTTTTGTAATAATATTATATTTTTGCATGTAATACTGTTATGTTTTGTTTGTAATACTGTTATATTTTTACTCGTAATACTGATTCAATTTTTTATTTCAAATTAAAATAGAAGGTATTAATGATTGTTGATTATCAATTTTAATACTGCTTCAGCTATACATTTAATACACTTCAAAATTTTAATTTTTTTCTTATTTTGGATGTAATACTTTATTCTTTTTTTTTGTAATACTGTTATATTTTTCGTATAATATTGTTTATGTTTTGAATGTAATACTGCTTTCGTTTAAATTTAAAACCCTTCAGAACTTAAATTTTTTCCATGTTTTGAATTTATTATACAAGAAATGCTTTCAAAACGACCGGAAGGAAATACTACTTTATTGTTCAAGACTCTATGTGGAGAAAACACATTGAGAAACTCTCTAAACTACTTTTCCAGATGAAAATGGCGCACTCGTATTTATGTGCTAATTGTTTGGTATTTTGTAAAATTATTAACTAAAAAAAAATATACTTGAACAAACTGTTTGACAAGAATTACTTTAAATTTTGCTGAGTATGTGTGTAAATTTCATAGTGAGATGAACATTCAAAATGTGTACATAAACTCTTTCAATTGGTTTTTCAAGACACTAATTATACATGAGTAACTATATTTTTTGTTAGTATTTTTTTAAAAACAAAACGCTAAACAAATTAATGAGAAATATATAGAACACAATTCCAATGTGTCTTAGTGGTATGCATGGCTTTATAGGCTGCTTGTGACCAAGGTTTGATTTCAGATAATAGCGCATTTTGTATTTTTTTAATTTACAAATTTAAAGGTAGGGAAAAAAGCAAAATTGTTATAAACAGAGATCGAACCCGCATCTACTGATTGATATTGATATTAAGACTGCCTTCAAGCTGCGGAGATCACTAATACCGATTTCCTTCTTCCTCAGCGAATTTTAATGTTATAATTCACGAATTTTTTAGTTTTTCACAGATGAAATTTTTTACACTAGACCTACTCTAATTTGTAAATTCGATCAAATGGAAAAATAGAACAAGAAGATTTAGTTGACGAATTGTCAAAACTCACGAACTTGTAACGGCAAAGCGTGATTTTCATTTTTGGAGCTAATAAAAATTTTACTCAAAATTTTGTTTAACAATTTATGTGGTATTGATTTGGATTGGATATATTGTTTTTGTCATTGCTTTTTATTTTTATTCCAATAGTAATAACAATTAATTAGGCGAAACCCTATAAATTTAAGGTTTTGCGTATAATGCAAGACTTGCCGATTTAATTACAAACAAGCAAATTAATTTTCTTTAAATTATGGAGTAATATTATGCACAAAAACTTTCACTCCTTAAAAATATAAAGCAATTTCTAAACAGTGATATTTTTTATAAATAGAAGTGAGAGTTTTTATACTGTTAATTAACGATGAATTCGATGCAGGTACGGCCTCTATGGGTTGCAGAGGGTATATTTGCTGGGAGATGATATCATATCATATATAAGTGTGTAATTATTATAGATTTGTTAGGCTCATATAATTGATGGACTAAACAACAAAAGCAACGAAATTGCATGGAACCTGTGTTGTTCGACTTATTTGAGAATATGACCAGTTTGAGATATCATGCATATGCTGCCCTATCTTCTCCTATCCTTTTTCCTAAATTTGCCCTTACCGCTACATAATTATTGCTCTGCCTTGAAAATTTACACTACATTGACAATTAAAAAAACAAAAAGAAAAAAAGCTAGATAAGGATTTTTTATTATGAGGATGTCTGGGCTTAATCTGTCTCGTCGTTTGGATATGTGAGATGTGAACACAAAACCCAAAGAAATTAAAGGTAACTTTTTTTTTTTTTTTGAGGGGGAGAATAACAATTTTTTGATAGATGCTATCCAGATAATTCAAACGTCTATTGAAGATTTGAAATTATACTTGTGTTTGTTATTGGTAATTCATTAATAAGATCTACTCCCTCCGTCCCGCACTCGTTTGGACGTTTACTATAAATACGGTATTTAATGTATTAATTATATATGTGTATATTATACTACTACATGAGTGGGTCTTAAGTACATATGCATTTTAGAATTGTGCGATTTGTTATATTTAAAAGTGCAATTTATTTACTCTGAACCTTGCAACTATTTTTTCATATTAATAGTTGCACGATTCAATGTAAATAACATTTTTCAATATAAAAAATTACACAATTCTAAAATGCACTTTGAGCACACGATACACCTGGGTACATACAAGACGTAGCCATTATATATTATGTCGTGCACGTGTTACCTAAGGGGAGTGTATTCAATTGAGATTCTATTGGATTTTTTTGGACTTTAAAAAGTTTGTGAATTTAAAAAACCCATAGACTCCTCCATACAGAGTTTGACTGACTTTTTTTATTAATTTACATGGATTTTCATTGACTTGACATGATTGTGGAATACACTTTTGTATTGATTTACATGGATTTCTAAAGACTCCGGCGCTAGAACTATTGATGCAAATGTATATGGAACACACTTGTATATAAAAAAAGTTATCCAAATTGTTTAGAAAAAATATAAAAAATACATTAGTTCCAAAAAAAAAATGGTGCTATGAGGGCGGAGGGAGGACGGCGGCGAGCGACGAGCGGTGGGCAGTGGTGCCGCTTCGGCGAGCGGTGTGAGGCACCCTGCGTCGTCTGGCGGTGCGAGAACGGGGGTGAGCGCTAAATGCGTCCGGTGGCGGGAGAACTGCGGCGGACGGCGATGGGCGGGCGGCAATGGCGAAAAACAACGAAAGTTTTTTTTTCTTCGACCTTTTCGTCTTGAGTTTTTACGAGGAACATGTAAAAATCTCTAATTATTAGAAGAGATTTTGGAGAGTGGAATCTATTTATATTTTTGGAAGATAATCAAAGAAAATCCATAGAATATTAAAATCCATAGACCGTTGAATACCTAAAGTTTTTTTAAGATTTTTTAAAATCCGTATTGAATACCTCAAAATTTTAAAGACTTTTGAAAAAATTCGGATTAAATATCCCCAAATTTGAAAAATCTAAAAAAATCCTACATACCCCACAACAATACACCATGTTAAGTGTACGTGGGTGCGTGAGTTGGTCAGTAATGTTTAATAGGATTTTTTAATAATAAAAGTGATTGGCTTGTGCTCATGCGAAAGTTTGTTTATTTGGAAAATCAAAATAGTGATGGAAGAGGTTATCTAAGTTGATTAATCAATTACCCAATTATGAATCATGATACATTTTCATAGGTTTATGACAGGGTTTTTTTTTACATATTATGTGTCATTTTACTAACCCATTTATGTATGTGGTGAGTTTTCCATGTTACACAATATTTCCTTGATTTCAAATCAGAGCCGGTCCTAAAATTTTAGGGACAGATGCAAAAAGAAAATTAGGCCCTTCCTTTTTTTTTATAATAAAAAAATATAATTATTGGTATAAAGAAAATTTCATAATTATAAAAATAAAATAAAACATAAAAATATTCTATATTACAATGTAACTATTTTCAAACTCATTAATAACATATAGAAACCAATTCAAGAAATAACAAAAATTATAAATAAACAATATATTATTGAAGATTTGAAGTGATCCAAATAGAATTAGAAGAATGTGAATAGATTTGGTTAGATAAATTTAATAAAAAAAAAGATTGGGTATAGATTTAATTTCAAAAAAAATAAGAAAGAAAAATATTAAAAAAAGAAAAAGATTGAAAAAGATATGACCGTGTAAAGATTTTGTAAAGATTTGGAATAAAAATATAAAGGGGAAAATATAAGGTTGAATAAAATATAAAGATTTTGTAAAGATTTGGAATAAAAATATAAGGGAAAAAAATTTATTGAAAATATAAAAAAAATTTGCGAAACGACTCAATCTCCCGACCTCACGCACAAATGGTTATTAAAGGCACTTTTGTTACCAACTAAGCTACCCATCGCATGTAACATAACAATCGACTTTTTAAATTATAACATATATATATATATATAAAATGGGGGCCCTCGCCAGAAAGGGGCCCTATGCGGCGGCACCATCTGCGCCTTCCTAGGGACTCCCCTATTTCAAATTTATTTGTACAATTTTTATTTTGGCCAATCCTAAACTTTTTTGTACATTTTTTTAAATGGCAAAATCCATTTTAACTCAAACCCTTCAAACATTATTTATTTATCATATGTCATTCACTCATACCCTCAACATTTTATCACTTTATCACCTCTAATAAATATTATTCTATTTTGCAATAAAGTAAACTTGTCTATTATACTCAACATTTTATCACTTTATCACCTCAATACTAATAAACAACTCTACGCTAAATACCGTGCACACAATAATTGTACAAAAGAGTTTGGGACGGTAGGAGTATTAGTTATTATATTTGTTTAATAGGGGAGTATTTCTCCACTGAAAAAAGTAACAAAATAACTCTACAGATGCATAATAAAAAAAAAAGTGACTTTTAAGGTGAAAAAAGTGGTCAAAAAGTCTAAGTTGTTTCTTTTCTTTAGTTTTTACGCTGACTTACGATCGTTTACTGTGACTTCATTCATTTTAACTTTTTGTGTTTTAAAATTTTAAAAGTTCAAAATTTTTAATTTACTGAATTAATTAAATTATTAATTAATATAAAATTTTGAATTTCAGCACCATAATAATTTTAGTGATTTAGTAATTTTAAATTTATGCACTTTTCGATCAATTTTATGGTGCATTTTTTTTAAAAAAAATTGTATTTTGGATCAATTTTAAAAAAATTGTATTTTGAAATCCAAAAAAATATGCAATTTTTCAAAAAATAATTTTTTTTTATTTAGCCATTCGAAATTTAATTTGGAAGTCATTTTTTTTTGTATTTTATGTCTTACAAGCAATTTTTAAAGTCATTTTTTTTAAATTTATGCACTTGTAAACCAATTTGGAGTGCATTTTTTTGTATTTTGTGTACTTCTAGACAATTTTTAGAGTGTATTTTTTTTAAATTTATGAACTTGTGAGCCAATCTTGGAGTGCATTTTTTTTTTATTTTGTGTACTTTTAGTCAATTTTTGAAGTGCCTTTTTTTTAAAAAAATTGTATTTTGAGTTAATTTTGAAGTGCATTGTTTAAAAAAAATTATATTTTGGACCCTGGAGTGCATTTAAAAAAAAATGTATTTTGAACCCTAATTTAAACAGAAACACTAATATGCAAAAATTAACACCTTAACAAATTAAACAAAAAAAATACATACACAAAATTAAACAAATTAAAAAGAAAAATACTAAAAAAATCCTAGAGAAACCCTAAATTACAAATTAAACAAATCTGCAAAAATAAAATCCTAAAAATTACACAAATCTACAAATCTACAAATTTGATGGCCACCGTCTTCTAAAAAAATACAAAGAAATTCTATAAATTAATACAGTAAAAAATATAAAGCTTACACACATTAAAAAGCAAAAATTACACAAATAAGCTGTCTTCTTCATCATGCAGCAATTTACTGAAATCTGCAAACAAAATTACAAAAATTAGAATAATTATAATCCTGCAAAGTCACACTATTCTTCAACCTCTCCGCCAACAACTCCCGAGCAGCTTCCCGCTTCATCTCTGCTGCTTTACCACTGCCTTGGAAATACATGTATACTTGCTGTAAAACAACCACCATTAATGAATGTCACAAACACCCAATGGATGGAGCTTTATATAGTAAATTAATAAGTAACGCATGAAATTAGGCTCACCTGTATAACCCAAACGCTGAGAACGGACTCGACGCAGAACAACCCAAAACCGATGAAGTAAAAAACCTGCATAACCACTCCTGCACAATGTTATTACAATAACAAGCACCATACTTGTTCAATTTTACAATGAAATCACAACTCATATGATATTCTAGAGTTGCATCTTAAGTGACAGATCATATCCTGCCTATTAAAATGGTTTCACAGGGATTATTAAACTTACCCCCACCAGAATATGCTTGCCTATCAGATCTACAGCTGGCAAGATCCCTCTGCACAAACACCGTCACAATCAGAACAAAAGCAGGAGTTGGTTGAAGAGAAGAGGAACAGATCAGAAAACGTAATCATGCATAGTTTTAGAGGATTAGAAAAACACAATGATTGAGAGGATATCATGTAGGATTATACAAGCTTAAATGATCGATATGAACTCCAATAGACTTATTTGAATATCAATTGTATAAAAGGAAGCATGAATACAACTCTGCTGGAAAAATAATCAGAAGGGAGACTTACGCTAGGGATTTTCCTTTGAAAACAACGGGAGGAGCAACAACAGCAAAAATACAGAAACCTATGTGAAGCTGTCATGGCAGTTGATATCAAGCCGTCATGCATTCAGTTGGAGACAGAAAATTCATGAATTCATATAGGAAGCTTACCAAGTAAAACAGGAAAAACCAGCCGAACTTCAGTGCACTTTCATTCCTGCAACACACAAGAATGTCAAATAGAGCTGGATAAAGATAGAGCAACAGTTTGTTTATTCTAATTACCTTCCTGAGAATATTCACAAATAAGAATATAAGCCACATTAATTCATCTCCACCTCATAAACATCTGTGATTTTGCAATTACCATTTTTCAACCTTACATGTCTAGTTTCAGTTTGTAGCTACAATTTTTTTAATCCCTCACGTGATCCGATGTATATTATATAAAATCCAAATGTAAAATTTTGTTTTTGCAGCAAAATACCAGCACGAACCTGAAAGCTCGATAAAGTGGACGATACCATAACACATGGGCTCCTGGAACCCCAGATATGAAGTAGATTATGTCAAGAAACCAAATCTTTGCATCTATTAGATGGAAAAGGAACTAAATTAGAAACATCAAAGCAAAGAACACTTACTACAATAACTTAATCATAATTATTTAACACCCCCCTCCCTGTTTAATCCACGCAGTAGTAACAGCTATGAGATTCCATAGAAGTGCAAAGGCAAGTCCTGATCATCAGAAGAAATACGTTATCAGTGGCATAAATGGGTGCAATGAACTTACTAAGGACCCATTTTCTCACTCTCTTCCCTATAATACGCATTAACAGACTCAACTCCATTACTCAAACTCCAATCTAAGAAATTACCGCCGCCCAAACACCTCAGATAAACCATAAACCAACCCCAAAACGAAACCTCAGATCTACACCCAAAATGAAACCACAACACCACCACCACCAAACACTCTTAGATCTACACCCAAAAAACGAACCCCCAAAAAGAAACCATAAACGAAACCAAAGAAACAAACCTCAGATCCAGCGTCTCTGACTCGGAGCCGCCAGCGTCGAGCCTCCCCAAATCGCCAGCGTCGAACTAGGAGCCTCTATAGATCCAACATCACCGAAATTGCCGCCAGCGTCGAACCTCTACATATCCTATGCGGCCGCCCCCATCGTACGATACCCTACGCGTCCGCCTCCGTCGACCCACCAAACCAGCACCACCGTCGCCCCCGGCACCGCGCCGCCGCCTACGCGGCCCTCGCACACAACCTCCACGGCCCTCACAGCGCCCACAACCGCCGCGGCCCTCACAGACGAGCGAGAGGTCGGCGATGGAGTGGGGAGCGAGAGGGACGGAGACAAGCGATAGGTGGGCGGCGAGCGAGGGTTTTTTTCCAGAGTGAAGAGAGAGTGAAAAAAATCTATAATGAAGAGAGAAGGGGGAAATCGATTTAATAGAGAATAATGACAAAAGTGTAATAAAAAATTAACTCTAGGGGTAAAAATGTCTCATTTTGTACCTTAGAGTCACTACTCAATTTGTTTGTACCTAAGAGTCACTTGACTCTATTTTTTTACCTAAGAGTCATTTTCTCTTGTTTAATTGCTTTACTCGTTGGAGACATGCTAAGGCTAGAAGAGATAATCTGATCAATATGTATTCTTGAATTCTCTGATTATTTAGAAACAAGATATTTAGTACTTCTGGTCCCTTCTATACTTGGGTTTCTAGTGTCAATTATGGCTATTTGATGGCCTCTAAACTTGATAGAGTACTTATGAATGATAGATTTGCTGATCTTTTTGCTACCCTTGCCCGTGAAGTGTTGAGTAGACAACACTCTGATCATCATCCCCTTTGTTTTTCTGCCTCTCTTGTCAACATCGCTCATAAAATGTCTTTCAGATTTCAGCAAATGTGGTTTCATGACCCTACTTGTTTGGAGCTGATTAAGAATTCCTGGAGCATCTTTTTAGAGTCCAGGGATCCTATTACTCTTGTGATTAAGAAACTTAAAAGACTTAAAGGTAAGTTAAAGATTTGGAATGTGCATACTTTTAAGAATGTTCACTCTTCTATTGCGCAGGCTAAGGAGAAGCTTAGACAGATACAAGTTACCAGACAATTGGGTCAAGGCTCGGGGGACATGTTTGCTAAGGAGGTTGAAGCTCAGGAGAAACTTGATGACATGATTTCTACTCATGTTGTTGACTTTTACACTAAACTCTTTAACATTGATAATAATAACCCTACTGATTACTCTATTCTTAGTGGTTTGAATTTCAGGAAAGTGGACAACAAGGACAACGAGGACTTGGACAGAATCCCTTTTCCCACAGAGATAAGGGAGGCTGTCTTTGCCCTTTCTGCTGATAGTACTCCAGGCCCTGATGGGTATCCTGGTTTGTTTTTTCAGAAAAGATGGCATATTATTGAGTATGATATGGTCAATCTGTGCAGTATTTCTTTACTAATCATTTTATTCCTTATGGGTTAAATTCTAGCTTTGTCACCCTTGATCCCAAAGTCAAAAGGTCTGTTCGGATAGAGGATTTCAGACCCATTGTTTTGGGCAATTTCTTGTTTAAAATTATCACCAAAATTTTGGCTTCTAGACTTGGTCCTATTTTAGCTAAAGTGCTCTCTCCTTACCAATTTGGTTTTATCCCTGGTAAACAAATCAACCATTGTATTGCTATGACTTCTGAAGGTGTTAATTGTCTTGATAAAGTGGGGGATAAGGGTGGGGTGTCTTTGAAAATTGACATTAGGAAAGTTTTTGACACTTTGTTAGTTGGGACTTTCTCCTGCTGGTGTGTAGTATGTTGGGTTTCTCGATTTTTTTTTGTTGATGCTATTTACTGCATCTTGAAGTCTGCTAGGCTTTCTGTGATTGTTAATGGTACTCCCATGGGTTATTTTGCCTGCTCTCAGGGGGTAAGACAGGGAGACCCTCTGTCCCCTCTTCTCTTTTGCATTGCAGAAGATGTCCTTGGGCTTTGGATTCTAAAGGAGATCCAGGACTAGAAAATAACTCAGATCAGATACTCTCATGCCTTATAGGTGCCCCATTTCCTTTTCTATGCTGATGACGTGATTATTTTTATGGGTCGCTAAAAAGAACATTAGAAGGCTTAATAAGTTGTTTACTTCTTATGCTTTCATCTCTGGGCAGCACATTAATCCCTCTAAGTCCAAAATTTTCTTTGGTAGACACATCAATGCTGGTTTTAAAATCTTTGCTAAAAATACCACTGGGGTTTCTGAAGGGGCCTCTCCTTTCACTTATTTGGGGGCTCCGGTCTTCAGGGGAGCTCCTAAAGCGGATTATTTTAGAAAGCTTGCTGATGATATCATTGCTAAAATGGACAAATGGAAAGGTTCTTCCCTCTCCATGGCTGGTAGAATGTGTATGGTTAAGTCTGTGATTATCCCCTCTTTTATTCATGTGATGAAAGTGTATTTGTGGCCTGTTTCCATTATTACTAATGTTGATAAAGCTAAAGACATACTCACTCGAGCGTCATTACTTGATTCAAAGCCTGATTCCACACCTTTGGCACCATGGGAATCTCTTGTCAGTAGTGGTGACACTTTTAAGGATCCTACCTTATATCGCTCACTCATAGATGCTCTCCAGTACCTCACGATCACAAGACCGGACCTCTCATAGGCTGTAAATCATGACAACCAATTCCTTCAGTCCCCAACTGATGATCATTTCATGGTTGTTAAGTGAATTCTACTCTATGTTAAGGGCATCATCCATCTTGGCCTTACTTTTTCCCGTTGATCGGATTACAGTATTCTTGGATATTCTGATGCGGATTGGGCTCATTGTGTTGAGACGCGCCACTCCACTTATGGCTACTTCATCTTCTTAGGTAGAGTGCCAAGAAACAGCCCACAGTTGCTCATTCGAGCTGTGAGTCTGAGTATCGTGCACTTGCCAACACTACTCAGGAGATGATTTGGCTACTCACTTACTTCCTGAGCTTCGTGCACTGCCCCCGTCGCGACCGTTGCTCCTACGTGCAGGGGCGGAGGTATATGTATTCTTAGGCCCCCCACCCACCACACACACACAACTTTTTTTCTACTATATATATATATTGTATCATATTATTAGTATAGTAAATTTTAGGTTGAGTGGAGTTGCATATTGACCGGGTCTCGGCCCAAATGTAATAATTGAGAATTAGTTGACACATATTATTTACTAAAAGCCCAAGACTTCGTCAAATCCATTTTAATTTTTAAATTCAAAATCTAAAAAGTTTTTCAAAAATTAAATTAAAAATTGAAAAGTCAGCCACCAACTTCTGTCTTCCTCCTAAGTTTTCTTCATGACGTCAATCGGCTGCTTCCCTCGCTAGTGGAGTCGCCATAGCCCACGGATCACATCAAGGTAATTTTCTTTTTATTTTCTACACAAGATGTTAATTTATTTGTTTAACCAATTTTTAATTTCAGATTGTTATAAAATCTAAGGTTTGAGACTTGAGAGAGATTTGTGCATATTTCAATTCAATTATAGTTCTCACTTCTCTGCTACCGTAAGTTTTAGTTCGACACTCCATTTTTTTGTAAATATTTTTTTGTTATAATGTGAAAATTATTTCTTATTGTATATGGACTTTATATATTTATACATTATACTTCCATTGAACTTGTGGGTTCATTTTTTATTTATTTGGAATTTATTAAATTTATTTTGACTTATTGTATATTAAATAATGATAAAATTCATGTATTGGTGATATTTTATATATATTAAATGACATTTGTTGCTCTGTCTTTTCGTAGATGAAAAAACCACAAACAATTGATTAATTTTTTTTAAAAAAAGAATGTCTGGAGTTTGACATCTCAATTAAATCCGATAATCGAAAAAAAAATCCAAATCCTGAAGTTCGACCTACAAAATCATCTAGAGTCAAAATTAGTGAAAATTTTGATGCTCAATCATTAGTACGTGATCCAGGACTATGACCACCAATATGGGAATATCCTATTGAAATGCGTGATGAAGTGAGGAGAGCTTATATTAAAGCTGGACCATTTCAATGTGTACTTGCCAAGTACCCAAAGACAGGAGAAACACATTCTCGTTATTTTCATGCATCATAGTTTAAATTATTTCCATCATGGTTGGAATACTCTCCTCATATAGATGCTGTATTTTTTCTACCATGCTATCTATTTCATACTAAAGACGGGCCTTCTAGATCAAATGCATTTACTATTAATGGATTTCGATCATGGAAGAAGGTACGAGATGGAAAAAATTGCTCGTTTTTGGGACATCTTGAAAAAGATCTTACTTCACCTCATCAAAATGCTGTGAAAGCATATGCAAATCTCATTAACCAACAATCACATATTATACATAATTTTGAAAAGTTCACATCTCTAGAAGTTGTAGAGAACAGACTTCGTTTGAAAGCTTCCATTGAGGCGACTAGATGGTTTGCATTTCAAGGATATTCTTTTAGAGGCCATGATGACTCCATTACCACGACTAATCGTGGCAACTTTTTTGAGTTGTTGAGTTTCATAGGCTCTTTCAATGACAAAGTAGCAAAAGTTTTGGATAAAGCTCCACGAAATGCATTATTCACATCGCCAACGATACAAAAGGAAATTTTGCATGTTTTGGCAACTAGAGTCAAGAATGACATCCGAGAAGAAATTGGTGGTGCAAAATTTTGTATCATGGTTGATGAGTCACGAGAAGAATCTAAAAAGGAGTAAATGTCAATTGTATTGATATTTGTTGATAAGAGTGGTTACGTGCAATAATGTCAATTGTATTGAGATTTGTTTAAGATACTGATGCATCAATGTTGAAAGAGGGTATTTTTTTCTGCTTTATCTCGTTATTCTCTTGATGTTCAAAATATTCGAGGACAAGGTTATGATGGTGCAAGTTACATGGGCGGTGAGTGGAATGGATTGCAAGCTTTAATTATGGGTGAATGTCATTATGCTTATTATGTTCATTGTTTTGCACATCGTTTGCTATTGGCATTAGTTGCTTCATCAAAAGAAGTTATTCCACTCCATCAGTTTTTCATTAAGTTGAACTCCATTATTAACATTGCTGGTGTTGGGAAATTAGGGGTGTCCAGATCTATTCGAGTTGAATTTAAATACATATTTAAATTAATCAATTAATTACTAACATGAATTAATCCTAATTCAATTCAACATAATAATTAATAAACAAATAAACATCATGCGTACACGTATTTCACTTAAAACCTAAGCATGCAGAATCTAGGAATTACGTAAATAATAACCTCTCGTAGAGACAACCGCTGAGACGATGGATCAACCCAAAGTACCTTCTCAAATATGTCCCACGTCCACGAACGTAATCCGCTAGGAGGATTATCAACGAACGATTTTAATCTTAAAAGAGAAAAGAATTTTTTTGGCTACCACCTTTGTGAATTTCTAATTTTTCCAACACATGGAATTGCACTTGGGGATGAAAAACTCATCCCCTATTTATAATACATGAGGTGGTCGAAATTTGCCCTAGGAATAAGATGGGAATATTTTTTTCTTGATCTCCAAGAAATCTTGAATATATCCAATATATTCTTTTCTCCATAATAAAATATTCCACAAAAATCTCACCTCCTTATATTATAGATATTTTCGAAAAATATCAACTAGTTTAGGTAAGAAATAAGATCTTTGACTTTTTCTGAATTTATGGGTAAACTTGTATTCCAAGAATACATATTCCATAAAATCTTTCTAAGAAAATCAAGAAAATCTTTTCTCTCTTCCTACCCATTTTTTTCGAAAATAATAGAGGAAAAATAGGCCAAAATATTTTCTTCTCCTTCTCATTAATTGGACTTTAGTTTGGGCTATTTGATGGGCCTTTAGGAGAATTAAGATTGGACCTCCAATGGGCTATGAAGCTTTAATATTTAGCCAAAATATTATTCAAGCACATTAATATTAATTTACTCCACTATAAAATTAATATTGAACTATCCATCTTAACCCACATTACGACTACACAATAATATGACTCCCGGTCATTATTTCCCGCGTTTAAGATTATCTTAGTCCATTAATTAATTAAGTCACTGAACATACTTTATATTAATTAATATCTTTGTCCTTGGAGTAAAGACAGCTCAACATTATTATCCATACCGGAAATAAATTTCCAATTGAAAAGATTTGGTATGATAAAGATTATGAGCCCACCAAGGGGACAAATCAAGCAAGTCGTACTTGCACGCGATTCTCCGTATTAAATCTTAGCAATCGTCATGTAATTAATAATATTGCCCAAGATACAAGGTATCGAATTGCATTGATTCTCTTCCCATCATAAGTCAAAGCAATAGTTATTAATTTCACACGATCCTATTTAAGGAACAAAGATTAAGAAATAACGCACCACTGAGGTCTAATTCTTGTATATTCAGTACCGAAGAATTTATCCTCCTGTAGGTCCTTTTCAGCGCATCAGGATGCACTAGTGTAATCCCTTGGTCAAGACAAGTCAATCCGAGCCTTACACTTCAACCTTTCATGATGGGTTGTTCATTTCCATCTGGGTTGTGAATTTGTACTTAGTCACGAGGAACTGTTAATTTGATCTTCTGTGATCTGGTATCACCAAATTAACTAAAACCTAACACATACTGACTTTATCGAAAGGGTATGCAGTAAATATATATAAAATTCATTCATATTTAATGCAGCATGTGATAAATAATTTATTTCAGTAATATAAATAAGAAATTCAGTTTGGTAAATCCCTTTCTTCCGATCTCGAGTGATCTTGATCCCTAGGACGTGACCGTCTTCTCCCAAGTCCTTCATATCAAACTATTTTGGTAGCCATGCCCTTACTTCTGACAACATCTTTACATCGTTCCCGATGAGCAGAATGTCGTCTACGTATAGTACCAAAAATACTAAGGCAGTTCCGTCACGCTTTTTATACACACAACTTTCGAAACTGTTTTGATCAAAACCGTAGGATTTTATCACTTGATCAAAACACTGATTCCAAGCACGGGATGCTTGCTTCAGCCCATAAATGGACTTCTTCAGCTTGCAAACCAGATGCTCTTAGCCTTTTTCAATGAAGCCTTCGGGTTGTTGCATATAGATTTCTTCGTCAAGACTTCCGTTGAGGAAAGCTGTCTTGACATCCATTTGCCAGATCTCAAAATCTAGATGCGTAGCAATCGACAAGAGAATTCAGATGGACTTGAGCATGGCTATGGGCGAAAAAGTTTCCTCATAATCGATCCCTTCTTTCTGAGTGTACCCTTTCGCCACGAGTCTTGCCTTAAAGGTTTCCACCTTTCCGTCTGGGCCCCTTTTTCTCTTGTACACCCACTTGCATCTAATGAGTTTTACCTCATTAAGTGGTTCGACTAGCTCCCACACTTTATTGTGATCCATTGAACCCATCTCAACTTCCATTGTTGTTTGCCAAGATGTTGCATCCTTGTCCTGGATCGCCTCGTTGTAAGACCATGGATCTGATTCTTCTCTCGAGATCAAGTCCGAGGACTCTCCAATCCCTAAGAATCGCTCGGGTTATCTGACAACCCTCCCACTACGACGAGGTTCCGGTTGTGTAGGCGTGACCTGTGGTATATCTTCTTGTACAGTTGGCAATGGAGTTGGCCCCTTAAGTTCTTCCAAGGTAATCTCACTTCTGGGCTTTTTATCGTTCATATAGTCTTCTTCCAAAAATCTAAAGTGCATACTTATTACGACCTTTTGATCTTCGGGACCATAGAACATGCATCCCTTTGTTCCTTCGGGGTATCCTATAAACAACCTTAATTCCGAACGTGCATCCAATTTCCCGGCTTCCCTATCCAACACATATGTTGGACACCCCCAGATCCTCATGTGTGCCAAGCTGGGCTTGCGCCCTGTCCACAACTCCCTAGGGGTTTTTGGAACCGATTTGGATGGCACTAAGTTCAGAATATAAGCCATTGTTTGCAAGGCGTAACCCCAAAACGATTTTGGTAAATCCGCATAACTCATCATTGATCTTACCATTTGTAGAATTATTCTGTTTCTTCGTTCTGCAACCCGGTTTTGTTGAGGGGTACCGGGTGCAGTCAACTAGAAAGCAATCCCTTCTTCCGACAGGTAGTTCAAGAATTCACCGCTGAGGTATTCGCCTCCACGATCAGATCGTAGAAACTTGATACTCTTTTCCTTATGATTCTCTGCTTGAGCCTTAAACTCTTTGAATTTATCAAAGGTCTCAGATTTATGCTTCATTAGAAAAATGTATCCATAGCGTGAGTAATCATCGATAAATGTAACGAAATACTCGTAGCCGCCTCTTGCTTTGATTTGCATTGGACCACATACATCGGTGTGAACGATTTCTAACACTTCTTTAGCTCTAAGCCCCTTGGCTCCAAATGCCCTCTTGGTCATCTTACCCTCCAAACATGATTCGCAAGTTGGAAATGGTTCAATCATGAGAGACTCCAATGAACCATCTTGGACCAACCTTTGGATCCTTTTTGGATTAATATGACCTAATCTTAGGTGCCAAAGAAGTGTCTCGTTCACATTAGTCGAACGTTTCCTTTTATTACTCGAAACAGTAAATGTGTTATAGGATGCATTCCGTGAGTGATGTGCATCATTAATAATAGAGAGATTGTCCAGTAAAGTTCCATGACAGATAACCACATCGTTACGCAAAACAGTAACGAACAAAATATCCATCAGCAAATAGTTTGGAAAATAAGGTTTTTGCGAAAAACAGGAACATAAAGAACATCTCTTAAAATTAAACTTTTGTCTTCAAAATACAAGTGCACGTCTCCCACTGCTTCAGCTGCCACTCTTGTAGCATCGCCTAGCGTGATGAGTATCTCACTTCCACTAAGTTGTCGGGTCCGCTTGAACCCGTGAAGTAAACATGATTAGTGGACCCCTTATCCATTACCCACGAATGGGTAACATACGCCGCTAAACAATTTTCAACAACTAGTGCTGAGAATTACCTTTCTTTCCGGCCCTTTTGGGGTTGGAACAGGCTGACCTCCAATGTCCTTTTGCAGTTAGAGCACTTCCTCTTTGGATTTTTCTTGACACCACCAGCATTCCTCATCTTTGTTGGGGTTATATCCCAACAATCTTACCATTGCCCTTGGCAACAGTTGAGTTTGATTGCTTATGGCTTTTGGTCCTCTTCTTCTTCTTGCCTTCCCTTGGCCTATAAGATGAAGACGAACCACTTGCCGTCAAAACTTGAGTTTTGTGCTCCATCAATGTCCGAGACTAAAGCTTGCAACAAATCAGCTAGCGAGGCCAAAGTGCTCAAAAACGTTTGGACAGAGGGTGGAGTACCAAATCAATGTAGGTTTCCAGATCATAATCTGTACCCAAAACCTCAAGTTTGTTCAGATGGGCCATCAATTTTTGAGGACTTAATCCCTTACGGGGTTGTCCTTCATCTATTTTCAGCGAGAACATCTCTCGCAAGGTGATCTGAAGAGCCCATCATTTTTGACTCGTCAGTTGGCTCATCTGATTTTTGGTGTGTTAAGAATCCACTTGTGCTTTTGTGCAGTTAGGACAATCATAATTTTTCGTTTCCAATCAACATAGTTTTCAATACAATTCTATTGACTTTAAGTATATTAACATTAGATTAAAAGGTTGTGACATGCTGAACTGAAATAAACACACATCTTGTGTCGATATCCAGATCAACACAAAGAAAATCACATAATTCGATCATATGATTCATATTGAAATCTCAAAAAAATATGAACATGCATCAGCCAACATCTCAAAACATTTTTAAATGAGCCTCTTGGGTGGGTCATCATTTAAATCACATTTAAGCAGGTTACAAACAAGAACAATTACAAACCTTTAATTTTTTTAAAAAATTAATAGTTGGCTCCCACTTGACCAATATAAAATTGACAGGGACTTCGGCGAAGTATATGCATATCAATTTTATACCTAAGTAATAACCATGATTAAATACAAAATTACTACTTCGTTTTGATCGAGCCTCTTGGGAGGGTCATCGTCGCCACTAATAATAATTCACAATCATCCTTTTGAGAATTTATTCATGTGAAAGCTATCTTTTGGCCGTCCCTTAGGGGAGTTTCTCCAAAAGATTTCACAAATAAATAAATCATGGAGGTCAAAATTAATTCGATTCAAAACCGAATTAATTGTTTAAAACATACTACCTCCGTCCCCCAAAAGTATGCTTAGAGGGTTAAAACAGGTTTTACGGAAAGATAAATTAAGTACATTTATAAATAACATAATTGAATGTGAATAAAGAATAATGATAACTTGAGTAAATAAGTGATTGTTGGACTATGAAAATAAAAAAAACTGTGTCCATAGACGTACTTAATCTACCTTTTCGTAAAACATGTTTCAACCCTCTGAGTATACTTTTGGGGGACGGAGGGAGTACTTAGTAATTTTTTATTTTTTTTTGAATTTGAGATTTTTCGTTAGGTAATTCTCATGCAAACACATTTAAACAAATTAAATAAAGCATAAAAAAATACAACAATAAGTCAAGAAAAGCAGAAAAATAAACATATTGGGCACAAATTATCCAATTGTCATGGTTTGATTTTTCTTGGCTTGATTTTGAAGAAACAACATCTTGAATTTCTCCCACTCGAACGTCTCGAAAAGTCACGTCTTGTGCACCGACCAGCTCGAGGGTCTGGGTGCATGCCTTGCACCCGATCCGGCCAGACGGTCGCCATCGCCACGACCACCGCCCAATACCGCGCCCCATTCATCAGATCCGCATGCCTTCACCCAGCGCTTGCCCAGCGTCGCGCCCAGCGCCCGCCATCGCTATCGTGTGTTCTAAAGACGTGCGTTAAATGCTGTCAAACTACCAGCCGTGATCCCGATCCATCGCCCGTGCGCCCGAGTTCCATCCGATCAGCGATATTGGCGTCGGTTTCCTCTCTTAGCCAGTTTGCGTGATACGCGTCACCCCGGATCGCGGTTCCGATCCATTTTAATTTCTCGCCCTCGTCTTCGTCTTCGATCAGGTTAATTTATTTTACAAAATAAAAAAAAAACATAAATCTAAACTAGTCTATTACATTGAACAAATTAAATAGCCTAATCCACTTGTGGATTTTCTCACGAGAAAAACAAATTCGAACGAGTCGAATTAAAACCATTCATACGCATGAAATAAATAAACACATTAAATACCATGACAATTGGATACCTGCAAAATAGATCTAGCAATTCTATTATCCAATTTTCAATAAAATTTAATGACAAACATAATTTAAATAACAATTTAAATACAGAGCTCGAAACCGAGGCTCTGATACCAGTTGTTGGGAAATTAGGGGTTCCCGGATCTATTCGAGTTGAATTTAAATACATATTTAAATTAATCAATTAATTACTAACATGAATTAATCCTAATTCAATTCAACATAATAATTAATAAATAAATAAACATCATGCGTACACGTATTTCACGTAAAACCTAAGCATGCAGAATCTAGGAATTACGTAAATACTAACCTCTCGTAGAGACAACCGCGAGACGATGGATCAACCCAAAGTACCTTCTCAAATATGTCCCACGTCCACGAACGTAATCCGGTGGGAGGATTATCAACGAAACGATTTTAATCTTAAAAGAGAAAAGAAATTTTTTGGCTACCACCTTTGTGGATTTCTAATTTTTCCAACACATGGAATTGCACTTGGGGATGAAAAACTCATCCCCTATTTATAATACATGAGGTGGTCGAACTTTTCCCTAGGAATAAGATGGGAAAATCTTTTTCTTGATCTCCAAAAAATCTTGAATATATCCAATATATTCTTTTCTCCATAATAAAATATTCCACAAAAATCCCACCTCCTTATATTATAGATATTTTTGAAAAATATCAACTAGTTTAGGAAAGAAATAAGATCTTTGACTTTTCTTGAATTTATGGGATAAACTTGTATTCCAAGAATACATATTCCATAAAATCTTTCCAAGAAAATCAAGAAAATCTTTTCTCTCTTCCTACCCATTTTTTTCGAAAATAATAGAGGAAAAATAGGCCAAAATATTTTCTTCTCCTTCTCATTAATTTGACTTTAGTTTGGGATATTTGAGGGGCCTTTAGGAGAATTAAGATTGGACCTCCAATGGGCTATGAAGCTTTAATATTTAGACAAAATATTATTCAAGCCCATTAATATTAATTTACTCCACTATAAAATTAATATTGAACTATCCATCTTAACCCACATTACGACTACACAATAATATGGCTCCCAGATCATTATTTCCCGCGTTTAAGCTTATTTTAGTCCATTAATTAATTAAGTCATTGAACAGACTTTATATTAATTAATATCTTTGTCCTTGGAGTAAAGACAGCTCAACATTATTATCCATACCGGAAATAAATTTCCACTTGAAAGATTTGGTATGATAAAGATTCTGAGCCCACCAAGGGGACAAATCAAGCAAGCGGTACTTGCACGCGATTCTCCGTATTAAATCTTAGCAATCGTCATGTAATTAATAATATTGCCCAAGATACAAGGTATCGAATCGCATTGATTCTCTTCCCATCATAAGTCAAAGCAATAGTTATTAATTTCACACAATCCTATTTAAGGAACGAAGATTAAGAAATAACGCACCACTGAGGTCTAATTCTTGTATATTTAGTACCGAAGAATTTATCCTCCTGTAGGTCCTTTTCAGCGCATCAGGATGCACTAATGTAATCCTTTGGTCAAGACAAGCCAATCCGAGCCTTACACTTCAACCTTTTATGATAGGTTGTTCATTTCCATCTGGGTTGTGAATTTGTACTTAGTCACGAGGAACTGTTAATTTGATCTTCTGTGATCTGGTATCACCAAATTAACTACAACGTAACACGTACTGACTTTATCGAATCGGGTATCGCAAAGAAATATATATAACATTCATTCATATTTAATGCATCATGTGATAAATAATTTATTTCAGTAAAATAAATAAGAAATTCAGTTTGGTTATACAAAGTAAAAGCATACTTTTCAGTATAACCCCAACAACTGGTGCCTCATGTAAGCATAATGATCAATTAAAAGCTACTCATGCATCAAATATTGCTTACTTTCTAGAAATAGATGAGCTTGAAAGTGAAAAGGGGCTTAATCAAATTGGTTATTTGCAAAGAGCTGGCGATACTCGTTGGATTTCTCATTTGAAATCAATAAGTAGTTTGATGAAGATGTACAGTGCAGCATGTGAAGCTTTGCTGAATATTATTGATGATGGAACCACTTCTGCTCAACAAGGAGATGCAGATGCAACTTATGAGAAGTCGACTTCTTTAGAATTTGTCTTTATTTTGCATCTTATGCAAAAGGTTTTAGAGATTTCAAATATGCTTTGTCAAGCTATGAAACTTCAGTTTCAAGAAATTTTAAATGCAGTATCTTGTATCCTCTACTAAGTATCTTCTTGAAAAATTAAGAGACGATGGATGGGATGAGTTAGTTGCAGATGTCAAATCCTTTTGTCAAAATGTGAATCTTCTTGTGCTTGATTTTAATCCTAAATATGTTGTACATAAGGACGAGCTCGTCATCAACAAGATGAAATTACCATTGGACTTCATTACAAGAATTTCATTTTAATTTGGTGATAGATTCTCAATTGCAAGAGTTGAATGACAGATTCAATGACAATACAGTGGAGTTAATTGTTCTGAGCATGACACTAGATACAAGGGAATTGCGTCTATCACTCAAGTGAATCTTCTTGTGCTTGATTTTAATCCTAAATATGTTGTACGAAGAGGACGAGCTCGTCATCAACAAAATGAAATTACCATTGGATTTCATTACAAGAATTTCATTTTAATTTGGTGATAGATTCTCAATTGCAAGAGTTGAATGACAGATTCAATGACAATACAGTGGAGTTAATTGTTCTGAGCATGACACTAGATCCAAGGGAATTGCGTCTATCACTCAGGATTGTTGACATTTGCAAGTTGGTAGAAAAGTTCTATCCAGACGATTTTGATGAAGATCTGTCAAAATTTAAAATGGAATTGCGTCATTTGGATCATGTGCGAAAACTTCCTAATTTTGAGGCATTGACAACAATTTCTAATTTATGTCAATGGTTGGTGAAGACTAGTAGATCAGACCACTACCCGTTGTTGTTTAGATTGGTAACTCTTGTTCTCACACTTTCAGTTTCTACGGCTATTACGGAGCGATCATTTTCTGCTATGAACTTAGTCAAGATTACACTTCGAACCAAAATGGAAGATGAATTTCTTACAAATTGTCTATTAGTGTATTTTGAGAAGCAAATTGCAAAAAAAAAATTCGTATAGACTCAATTATAGATGATTTTCGTGATATGCAAGAGAGACGTTCTAAGTTTTAATAAAATGACATATTTATGTATTTAAATTATCTTAATTTTATTATCGAACTTTTATTAATTTTAAATTATACCATTGACTCCCTCTCCCCTAAATATTGGCTCCGCCCCTGCCTACGTGACAATAAGAGCGCATTGTTTTTTAGTCAAAACCCTATTGCTCAGAAACGTGCAAAACATGTTGATATTGACTACCATTTTATTTGTGAGATAGTCTCGAATATGAAGAGCCTCACTCGACCCTTGTTTGAATTTTTACGTTCCAAGCTCCGTGTTGATGAAAATCCCGCACTTCGCTTGGGGGTGGTGGGGGTAATAGGGAATATTCTAGAGATATCCTTCAGTTAGATAAGAGCAATTCAAATTGATGTAAATCATTGTCACAGACATTAATCTTACACCACCAGATGATGTTGCAACTAAGGAGGAAGAAGTGGTGTTAGGGTTTTCTGAAGATAATAAAGAGGGAAAGTATGATTTTTTGGTACCTGAAGAGGTTTTGTCTGAGCCTCAGGTGGGGATAAATGGAATTGCTCCTGAGGGGTCTTCTACTGAGCCTGAGGGGCTTTCTACTGAGCCTCAGGTGGGATTTTCTACTGAGCCTGAGGGGTTTTCTACTGAGCCTCAGGTGGGATTTTCTCTCTTTGCCGGGGGTCTTCTCTCGAGCTGAGGGGCTTTCTACTGAGCCTCAGGTGGTGTTTTCGTCTGAGCCTCAAGTGGGGATAAAGGAAATTGGGCCTGAAGAGTTTGCCAACAAATGGGCCCAGAAATAATTAAAGTGCATGAGGATGCAACCCAGTATTTCATTTAATTGTTTTTCAGTATCTTTATTTCCCTAAAATTGTGATAAGCCCCTATGGTCCCCACTTCTCTGATTTAAGGGACGGTTTGTTGCAGAATTTTGTTATGCAGAAAAATATTCTGACTTCTCACCTGTTTTCTCTCATCTTTCTCTCATCATCATTCTTATCTTATTCATATTGTCCTTGTTCTTCGTACGTTTACCCAGAAAATCATACAAAAAATTACAATTTACATTCCATATATATCGGTACATTACATTTGGTATCCAGAGACAGGTTTCTTCTCATCACCATGGCTGAAAACACCCGTTTGAAAGTCCTGCAAGAGACACAAACGAAATTAGAGCAACTTCTTACTGCTGAATCCCTGAAATGGAAAGCTACTGATGATAAAATGCAGAATGCTATAAATACTCTTTCTACAGAGGTTGATAACAAGTTTACTGGTATGAGTGGAGAACTTTCCATGTTGGGAGATAAGTTTGACAATGTTACTGCAGTTTTGGCTGGCCTACAACTTCAGTTTCAGAATTTTGATAGAGGAAAAGGTCTTAGCAGTGACCCTTCTATTCTGGGAAGCCCTAGTTTTGGTTTTTTTTTCAGGGCTCCTCAAATTTCATGGTTCTGACTCTTCAAATGGAAGGTTAATTCCCAATCCTACTCCTATTTCCATTCACAGCCCTATTCCTAAAGTTGAGTTTCCTAAAATTTGATGGATCTAACTCTAGGGGTTGGGTTTTGAAATGCAACAATTATTTTCAATTAATCCCTAATGTTCCTGATCCTAAGAAGATTAACCTTGCTTCTATTCACTTTGAGGGTAGAGCTGCCTCATGGTTTCAGAATTTTGCTTTGAAACCCACTGATGTTACTTGGGATCAGTTTGTGGAGATAATTTCTGTGAGATTTGAAGAGATAAGGGATATTTCTATTATTGCTGAGTTTAATAAGCTCAAGCAAACTGGGGAGAGTGGTTCCAGATTATCTGCAATCTTAGATGATTATGCTGACATTTTTGAAGAGCCTACAGGATTACCTCCATCAAGGGGTATTGAACATCAAATCATCTTGAAACCAGATAGTGTTCCTAAACAACAGTTTCCCTACAGGACTTCTCACTCCCACAGGAAGAAATTGAGAAGATAGTGCAAGAGTTGTTACACTCTGGTACTATACAGCATAGCAGGAGCCCTTTTGCTTCACCAGTCATTTTGGTCAAGAAAAAGGACAACAGTTGGAGGATGTGTGTTGATTATAGATACTTAAATGATCTTACAATCAAACACAACTACCCCATTCCTATAATTGAGGAATTGTTGGATGAATTACAAGGTGCAAGGTTCTTTTCTAAGATTGACTTAAGGTCTGGTTATTCCAGATCTTAATGAAACCAGAGCACAGGTGTTTAACAACATTTAGAACTCATAATGGCCATTATGAGTTCTTAGTCATGCCTTTTGGGCTTTGCAATGCCCCTGCTACTTTCCAGTCCTTAATGAATCAAATTTTCAATGATTTTCTAAGGAAATTTGTTCTAGTATTTTTTGATGATATTTTGGTCTATAGCTCCACTTGGGAAGAGCATTTACACCATCTATCTATTGTTTTGGGTATCCTAAGGGCTAATCAACTGTATGCAAAGAGGAGTAAATGTAATTTTGGCCAACTTGAAATTGAATATCTAGGCCATATTATTTCTCATATGGGTGTGGCTACAGATCCTGAAAAAATTGCTTGCATGGTTAATTGGCCAACTCCAAAAACTCTCAAACAGTTAAGGGGTTTTTTGGGTTTGACTGGCTACTATAGAAAATTCATCAAGGGCTATGGCCTTATTAGCAGACCACTCACCACCTTGTTGAAGAAAGATGGATTTCATTGGAATTCAGAGGCTGATTTAGCTTTTTCTGAATTGAAGAAGGCTATGGTTTATGCCCCTGTTCTTGCCCTACCAGACTTTACTAAGCTTTTTGTTGTGGAAACTGATGCAAGTGGAACAGGGATTGGAGCTGTGTTGATGCAAGAGGGTAAGCCTCTGGCATTCATGAGTAAGGTTTTGTGTCCCAGAAGCCAGGCTCTATCCATCTATGAAAGGGAATTTTTGGCTGTCATAATGGCTGTCCAAAAGTGGACACATTATCTACAAGGTCACAGGTTCATTATTAAGACTGATCAACAGTCTTTAAGATACCTATTGGATCAGAAGATCATGACTCCTCTCCAATAGAAGTGGATCACAAAGCTTTTGGGTTTGGATTATGATATCCAGTACAAGAAAGGTTCTAACAACAATGTAGCTGATGCTCTATCTAGAAGATTGGATACTGAGGTACTTTGCACTTCTCTTACTACTGTTGTACCTAAGTGGATTGATCAGGTTTTATCTACTTATAAATCAGATGATTTCATTACTAAGGTCATTGCTGCTAAAGCAATTGAATCCTCTAGTTATCCTCAGTTACAGTTTTTAATGGGTTGGTGAGGTATAAAGGCAGAGTTGTTATTGGAGATGCTCCTGGTTTCAGGAAACTAATTGTTTCTGAGATGCACCATTCTGCTTATGGTGGTCATTCTGGCATCTTAGGTACCTATATGAGGTTGAAGAGGGTTTTCTATTGGCCTAAGATGAAGGTTGATGTTATTCAATGGATTCTAGGGTGTGATGTGTGTGCAAGAGCCAAACCTGATCAAGGTCCTTACCCTGGACTACTACAGCCTTTACATGTTCCCTCTCAAGCTTGGACTCATATATCAATGGATTTTGTGGAAGGGCTCCCTAAGTCTTGGGGAAAAGATGTTATTTTGGTAATTGTGGACAGGTTCACAAAATATTCACATTTTATTGCTCTCTCTCACCCTTTTACTGCACAAACAGTGTCTAAGTGTTTTTTGGATGTGATTTACAAGTTGCATGGGCTACCTATCAGTATTCTAACTGATAGGGACAAAATCTTTACAAGTTCTTTTTGGAAAGAATTGTTTCATCTCATGGGCACTAAACTAGCCATGAGTTCAGCCTATCATCCACAATCTGATGGCCAAACTGAGAGATTGAACCAATGCTTAGAACACTATCTTAGGTGTATGGTTCAAGATACACCTAAGCAGTGGCTGAAGTGGTTACCCCTGGCTGAATTTCGGTATAATACCAACTACCATACAAGCTTGAAAACAACACCCTTCCAAGCTTTGTATGGATATCCTCCTCCTTCTCTGACTATGGGATCCTATTTGGACTCTACCAATCTAGATGCTCTTTTGCTGGGTTCAACAACGTCAATCAGGTTTTTACGAGTTGATTCGAGATAATCTCATCAAAGCTCAAGATAGGATGAAAGGCTTTGCTGATAGACATAGGCAGGAACGCACTTTTGAAGTGGGTGACCTTGTCTATCTTAAGCTACAACCTTTTAGGCAAAATTCCCTACATCTGCGAAGGAATCTCAAACTTTCTTCAAAGTACTTTGGTCCATACAAAGTGCTTGAGAAAATTGGTCAGGTAGCCTACAAACTAGATCTACCTCCTAATTCCCGAATTCATCCGGTTTTTCACGTCTCTCTGTTGAAAAAGAAATTAGGTGAAAAAATTATACCTTCTACAACCTTGCCTCCGGTGGACTTGAATGGTCTGTTCCACATCTTTCCGGTGGTATGCTGTTCCCAATCCACAGATCCGACTCCTGCATCGCAAACAAGTTCACAGGTTAGTGTTTTGTGGGTCTGTGAAGAATGGGATATTCATTCGGTGGAAGATACAGTTTTCCTTCGCGCTTGTTTTTCGACGCTTTATCCTTGGGGACAAGGATTCTTCGCCCCCGGGAGTACTGTCACAGACATTAATCTTACACCACCAGATGATGTTGCAACTAAGGAGGAAGAAGTGGTGTTAGGGTTTTCTGAAGATAATGAAGAGGGAAAGTATGATTTTTTGGTACCTGAAGAGGTTTTGTCTGAGCCTCAGGTGGGGATAAATGGAATTGCGCCTGAGGGGTCTTCTACTGAGCCTGAGGGGCTTTCTACTGAGCCTCAGGTGGGATTTTCAACTGAGCCTGAGGGGTTTTCTACTGAGCCTCAGGTGGGATTTTCTACTGCGCCTGAGGGGTCTTCTACTGAGCCTGAGGGGCTTTCTACTGAGCCTCAGGTGGTGTTTTCGTCTGAGCCTCAGGTGGGGATAAAGGAAATTGGGCCTGAAGAGTTTGCCAACAAATGAGCCCAGAAATAATTAAAGTGCATGAGGATGTAGCCCAGTATTTTATTTAATTGTTTTTCAGTATCTTTATTTCCTTAAAATTGTGATAAGCCCCTATGGTCCCCACTTCTCTGATTTAAGGGACGATTTGTTGCAGAATTTTGTTATGCAGAAAAATATTCTAACTTCTCACATGTTTTCTCTCTCTTCTCTCATCTTCTCCCATCTTTCTCTCATCATCATTCTTATCTTATTCATATTGTCCTTGTTCTTCGTACGTTTACCCAGAAAATCATACAAAAAATTACAATTTACATTCCATATATATCAGTACATTACAATCATGTACAAATTTGTTTTGATCCTTTCTTCATGTAATCATGTAAATTAATTGTACCCACAAATCATGTAAATCAGTTGTAATTGTCTATTATATATAGTGGAACCGGCATCACCATTTGACACAGTGAAAATTAATTCCTTCTCTTATGATATTATTTCCTTATTCACAATTAATAACTACAAAATTAATATTTTTGTCCACATAAACGATCTCAACAAAAATACGCGGGTAGGAATTATGATCTCCGTTACAAAAATTATCGCTCAATTTTATAAAGGATGTGATTGTTTCAAATTATGTTTAAGTACATATATAATATGCATGCAGAAAATAATCAAATGTTGATAATGAAATTAAAATAAAACTTTTTTTTTAAAAAAGGTTAAGAAACTTTAGACAAATTGAATGAAAACTCCATGCATCTTTGGTGATCCCAATTCGGTCAAAGCGGGCAGAGCAAGCGTGGAGTTGGCACTGCCACCAACCTCTCCGCCCGCGGCGCAGTGAGTCCGAACACGTCACTCATATCCAACTCACTGGGTTTCATTCCACCCGGCAATTCCCACGTAAAACAATGAAGAAGATGCGCCACCGCCATTTCCAGAGCATAAAGGCATCCCGGGGCAGGATCTCCTACCCGACCCGAATGGAATAAACTCAAAGTTGCTTCCCTTGAAATCCGGCACGCCTTCACCGCGACGGTTTGAATTCCTCAGTATCTTCCCACGCGCTTTCGTCACGGCCGATGGCCCACGCGTTGATCATGACACGTGACTTAGCAGGGATGTGGTAGCCGGAGATGGTGGCGTCTTGGGCGGAGGACTTCTTTCAAGCAGCAACGGAGGTACGCGCGTGAGTTTCTCGAAATCGGGTTCTTCCACTTTTCGGTGAGCTCTTGTTGGACTCTTTGGAGATCTACCGGCCTTCTCATTAACTCCGTCATGGCCCATTCAATGGCCGATGCCACCAAACATTACATCCTTCAAATTGTTATACAAATAAATTATTATTTAAAAGATACTAACTTAGCTATGCCACATGCAGTATGTGTAACTTGTTTAATATAAACCAAAAAAATAATAGATCATGAGAAAAAAAAAATTGCTCTCATAACTTTTTTGTAATCTGTTTTTCATCCAAAAAAAATTTAACTATCCAATTTTACTCCCATAACATCTCAATTGTCCAATTTTAGTATCATCTTTTGCCAAAAAAAAATATTTTTTTTACCGTTTTCGATCATGCGCAAGTCATGTTCCGGTTAAAATGATGGTTTCTGAGCTCGTAGCTGACGTGGATACTGAGTGTTAACAAATATTCATTTTTCCTACAACTTTGGAGGAATTTTCTTGCTCTTTCTAATTTATTTAAAAATGAATTTTTATTTCACAATCAACGTCCACGTTAGCTACAAGCTCGAAAACCCCCAATTTTAACCGCCACGTGATTTGCGCATGACCGAGAGTGACAATTTTTTTTTTCCGTAGAAAGTTGGAGCAAAATTGAATATTAATCAAGATAGTTATGAGATTAAAATTGAATAATTAAAGTTTTAGACGAAAACGGGATTATAGAAAAATTATGGGAAAAAAAACCCTTTTTCTCGATTTTAATATGCCAAACGATTCACAACAAACTAGCTAGAATTTATACATGTTTCGAGTTGATTATACGTGACAACTCAAGTTATTCAATTATCTACTTAATTATTCTTTTAAGATATTGAGTTTGTCTTTTTCTTGAGAAATATTGAGGTCATCATAAGATTAAGGATATAAAAAAAGATTCACTTTTTTAATCTAAAAGAATCCATTAGTATGCATTCTATTTCACCGTATGTAGTATAAGAAATGATGGTTCATTATGCAAATTTAGTGGAATAAAAATCTGAAATTAAAATTAAAAAATAAATTAAAGTGTGAAGCAGTGTAATGACAAACATGGCGTGAGATAGTATAAATGTATCTTGGCAAAGTATAGGGTGAACAAGTTTCATGGTGAAACTGGTTTAGGAGTGTGACTTATATTACTAAAGAGTGTGACTAATATAACTGAAGAGTGTGACTTTTTACTATAAATAGTATTATTCATAAAAATGAAGGGTGTGATAAATATTACAGCAAAGAGTGTGGTCGAGATAACTGAAAATTGTGACCTATATTACTAAAGAGTGTAATCGTGATAACTGAAGTGTAAAAATAAATCAGTTTTACGGTGAACAAGTTTCACAGCATACCAACTCATTATCAGTTAAGTCGATATATATTTGTTTCTTGCTATATATTTATTGTACTATTTTTTTTTTGAAACAGTTGTATAATATATACTATCTATATCTAACAATATTATAGGTGTATATGATTTCTAAAGTAGTCATAATGTTGTGTTACATGATCACATAAAGTTTAAACATGAAATAACCTACTGATTATATGCTTAAGAAGGTAATTAAGTAGTGAAAATAGTGGAGAAAATTAAATATATTTTCCAGATAAAATATTTATTAACATGCACACTACTAAACATACGTACGTTTCAAACCAATATATATTGCATCTAGAAACTCCAAATTTGATAGTATATTACTATATTATATTAAACTGAGAAGTAACTGAAAAATATTGGTCCCAAAAGAATTGATTAGAAAATGTGTGTTAGATAGTAGCCGTGGCCCGTGGGTAATAAAATCAACAAGACTTCTTCCAGATCATTCGTGCAATCAAATGGAATACAAGGCCAGTATATAGACAGTTAGAGATAATTAATGTACCATTAATATTTCTAGCACTATCACATCCAAAATTTATTATCAATATCTAACAAATAATTTTGTTAGACGTACGTATGTCACATTGGGTTTCTCTATCAAATTTATTTTTGCCACATGTTAGATTCATTCATTTTCTTCAAACCAAAAGACCTTTTGTTGAGGGAAATTAAATAAATAGATTATTCCCCCTTCTCTACATGTTTCGAAAAACTTTTAGATGAGGCGAAATTCTCTCATAGATATCGAGCCCGGGTTGTGGGTTCGATTCCGTGGAAGCACTCCACCCATTTAAATTGTCCACTCTGTTGGGCCTCCTCTCCAGAAGCGAGACAACGATGATTAGAGCGAGGGAGTGTTGAGGGAAATTAAATAAATAGATTATTCCCGACCCTCTCTACAAGCTCGAGCTTTTAGATGAGACGGAATTCTCTCACCTTTCCTTATTAAAATTTGTAAGAATGGTATTCTCAGGACTCTCCAAATCAGTTTTCACATTTTTTTTAAATTCATCTCATATTACTTTTCACACTCAAAAAATAAATTTTTATTTATATATAACCCTCACCCTCACAATATACATTTATTTACATTCTATATCATTACCTTTTTCAACACAATTAATTCACAACTACTTTATAATTTTAATAAACTAAAAAGTAACATTTCTTTGATTTTTGTGCCCAGATCAATATAAAAACCGACCTATACAGATATGAAACAGAGGTAGTATTGGATTTAAATATCATAAATACCGCTGACAACATTATCTGTGGAGAATTCCTGATTAGTTGTTTTCACTAGACAATACAAATTATTTATAGTGAAGTAATTAATATTATAATTAATAAAGTAACTTTTTGATAAGATTTGAATGGTAAAATAATAGCATATGATGTAAATAAAAAGAGATAAAATTGTTTTTACTATGAGAAAAATAATGACATTGAATGTAATATTGAGATGTTTGAAAGATATATTTTAAATTGATACAATTATTTTAATTCGAGATGAGCTTTTTGACATATGTTTAATTGAATTCGGAAGAAAGTGAATACTTGTTATCGTTAAACATTATTACTTAATCCGTACTAATTATTCACATTGAACAATAATATTTATTTCTATTAAATAATATTAACAGTGCGCTAGCTAGAAAAAGAAAAGCATTGTATATGAAAACAATTCCAATAACGTTGTAAACAATATGGTACCTAATCGCCCAAACTGTACATATGCCGACACAACATCACATCATAGTTTTTTTAAGGCACCATCTAGTTAACGTCACACGAGATGTGAGATAATGGGTTTTAGTTTATCTTAATGTATAACAAATTATAAATTATGATCCGCTAATTCTTTGAACAAAATATTCAGAATACACCAACTGCACCGTTACTGTATTTTTATGAACATTATTACTTGTTTTCTTTTAAAAAACAACGATAATCGTTTTTATTAAATAATATTAATTATTTTCACTAATGAAATTTTAATTTCACTGCACATTATAAGTTAATGATCAGTATTATTGATTTTGATTGTACATGCTATATTAACTGGTTGGTACTATTATTTGTTTTCTCTTAATAATATTAATTTTTTTATTTAAAAATAATAATCAATGTAAGTATTAGGGAACTATATACAAATGAATTAATTCCTCACCTCTCTACAAGTTTGAGCTTTTAGATGAGACAAGATTCTTACATGGTATCAGAGCCTCCAGGCTCACGCCCTCGTCTTGAGTTCAAACCCCGCTGACAGCAAAAACTCTACCCACATTATTATACACTTGTTGGGTCTCCTCTTACTCCCAATGATGGAGTTGACAGCTCAGAGGATAACCCAGCCCACAAGTGAGGGAGAGTATTAGAGAACTATATACAAATGAATTAATTTCTCACCTCTCTACGAGCTTGAGCTTTTAGATGAGACGGGATTCTTACAGTAAGTATTACAACTAAGTCTTGTATGATTCGTTGCGCATGCAGACTCATAGTTCATTTTAGAACCATGCAACTTGTTATAATGAAAGATGCAATTTATTTACACTGAACCGTGCAACTATTTTTTATATTAATAATTGCACGATTTAGTGTAAACAAATTGCATCTTTCAGTACGATTCTAAAATAAACTATGAGTGTACAGTTTACCTGGATGCATATGATACCCACCCAAGTAGTACTCAGAAAATCATAAAAAAGGAAAGGAATTTGTTCAAGATTAGGTTTAGGTTACTTACCATAATGATAGCTTTAATGTTATTCCTGGTGAGTTTAATTGAGTTGTGCAAATCAATATGAGAGTCACAAAGTTGGGCATCAACATCATCAGTATAATAGGCCAATAATTCATCTACCATATCCTCATTCCACCCACTTGCAGTTGGTACTGTCTTCTTCTTCTGGATATCATGTTGGTCAATTATAGTGTCGATGAATCCGTCGAGCGAAGCACGTGCCTTCACAAGCCTAACGTTAAGCCCTTGTAGATCCATGCAATTCAACCACGGAACGACACTACAACATAAATTACATTATGTAACACATAAAATGTGTTCTTAATAAATATAATGCTACATCTTATAAATAATAAAGAATACTTATTAAAGGGTGTTCTGATTCTTAACGCTTCTTTTTAAAAGTCTAGGTAACATTTTTTTATAATTTATGCATCACTTTAAAAAAGTGTTACCGTCATGTAACACCTCATGGTAACACTTTTAAAATGTTACTAAATGAATTTTTAGGTAACACTTTTTGTAAGAAAATAAATTAAGACATAAATTACATTATGTAACACATAAAATGTGTTACTTAATAGCTATAATGTGTTATTATAGCTAATAAGTAACACTATTAAGTGTGTTACAATTGCTAATGCTGCCTAAAGTCTAAGGTAACATTTTTTATAATTTATGCATCACTTTAAAAAAGTGTTACCGTCATGTAACACCTCATGGTAACACTTTTAAAATGTTACTAAATGAATTTTTAGGTAACACTTTTTGTAAGAAAATAAATTAAGAAAAAAAGCAAATAAATGCAGCTCCTTGGTGTTGAACCCTATAACCTCATGGTTTTATAGGCTATGGTTTACCAACTATGCTAACGCAAGATGTTATGCAAGTTTTGAGCGATAATTATACTTAAATTGATATTTCGGTTTTTTCTTTTTCTTTTTTATTTCCCAAAAATAGCATATTGTTTAACATCAATGTATCAACAAATATACGGCCTACTAGTATAATTTTATTTTATTTTATATTATAATTTTAAAAATATAAATAAATTATATATATATTTAGGTACAAATATAGTGATTTTATTATGAAATAAATTTAAAGTATATATGAAAGTATATTATAAAATATATTTATGAAAAAATTATATATTATTTATTAAAATAATAAAAATAATATAATAAGTTATTCAATATAAGAAATATAGTATAACAAATGTAATGTATATAATAAACATCAACTTTATTTATTATATATGGTATATTATAAATAAAATATGTTTATTTATTTAAATAGTTATTACAAAGTGTTACTAAAATATGTTACATATTTAGAAGTGTTACTTAAAAGTGTTATCTTTATTAAAGTGTTGCTTAAAAGTGTTACCTATGTAAAAGTGTTACGTAAGAAGTGTAACATATATAATAGTGTTATCTAAGAAGTGTTACCTATTTAAAAGTGTTACATGTAAATGTTACATATTAATAAAGTGTTATATAAAATGTTACATAATATATAAATTAGAATAGTGTTACCATAATGCGTTGCATAAAGTAAAAGTGTTACAACAAAACGTTACTTAAAGTTAATTATGTTGTAGTGCGAAATCTGGTATATTGAATGCCCCAAACAGCTTCGAAAACTCCTGTAAGCAGTGACGAAGCCAGAAATTATCGTCTAAACATAATATTTTATATTTAATATTATCGAAACATATAATTTATTAATAAAATTGGCTTCCCCTGTATTAATACAATCATTCTAACTTGTCACATGCGAAATAGTAATAAAATTAGGAATTTTTTTAATTATGTAATTTTACCACATTTTGAGTTTGGTTCTATTGACTTTTAAATTTTAATTTTCATCACGCAATTTACACGCTTTCTAATTTTCAGTCCAATTTTTTTCTTATAATTCGATATTCGATTCAAAGACCGACTAATTCAAGTGACCTGAATCCACCGTCCACTAGCGGGGGCCCCACTTCAAGCCAAAACTAATAAGCTCTGTAAGAACTGATACATTTCAAGAATTGATCGCACTTTATTATTTTTTAAGTTTTGATTTTCGACGTCATGCAATTTACATGAACCAAAATATATAATGGGGTAAAAATGTATAAGTTACCTGATGAGAATCAAATTAAAAATTAAAAGTGTGTAATTTATGCAACGAATCAAAAGTTAAAAGTCAATAAGATAGAAAATTTTAAAGTGGAAATGTTACATGATGAAAAACACATTTTCCCTTTAAATTGTCCAGTTTTGATCATATTTCATTTTTACGTTACAATAATTTCATCATAATTAATTTTAATTCTTGAATAATAATTATATTTTTAAATTTAAAAGTACACCTATAGTTTACTGGGAAATGTACTAATATGCACAATTTTTTTATACAGATTTATGTTAATAGTTACAAATGAGAATATTGCATATTTAGCCAAAAGTGCACGTACCTATGTTATTATGTATATGCAATTATATTGTACCTATTAGTAAGTTGCAATCATAAAATGTATCTATTAGTAAATTGTAAACATGAAATGTATCTATTAGTAAGTCCCCCTAATTTACTACTATAAATTATCAATTTTTAGAATTTTAAAAAATTAATAAACAATATAATAGTATTAAATTTTGTAATATAATAATAGTAAAAAAAATAAGAATTATGGCAAGGGGGGCTGCCTGCAAGATCTTGATAAAATCATCCTGGCCCTCAACGGAAGTCGAGCCGAAAGCAGCCCGGTATATAACATCCCGAGTGAGTCCAAACACGAGCTCCCCCACATTAACCGCAGAACGCTTATCCCCCACGGCCCGAACCATGCGATCAACCTCATCCCGAACCGAGTCCCACGACTCGGCCCGTTTGCGGCTGAAGAGCTTGATGACGCATAGCTTACGCATCTGGCGCCAGAAGGGCCAACAATGGGCGAACGCCATGTCAGCCCGGTCGTAAGTCAAGTAGCTGATGGCGATGTTTGCGGGCCGGTTTGAGAACACGTGGTCGTGAAGCTGGAGGACCTGTCGGGCCGTGTCCGAGCTCGAGACGGCGATGACGTGGAGGAGGCCCATTCGGAGGTGTAATACGCCGCCGTATTGCTTGGCGAGTTTGGCGAGGCCGCGGTGGGTTAGTTGGTTCATTAGGGTCATGTTGCCTATCACGGGCCAGTCGGGCGGGCCGGGCGGGTAGGGTTTGCGACGGAGTCTTGTGAGGATGAGCAAGAGGAGAGGGATTGTGAGGAGGATTATTAGTGAGGGGTTGGGATCTAGAGCATGGAATAGAGTGGTTATTTTATTTTCCATGAGGATTTTAAGTGAATTAGGAAATATGTGGAAATGGGAATAATGGGATGGAGGCAGGTGTTTTATTCTATTTTGATGGATGGATGTAATGAGGGTTTTATTTATAAAATCAAAGATTGTGGGTAAGCCACAAGTTGCTAGTTGCTATACACCTTATAAAGTTGGTCGTTTGCTCCCCATAATAATTAACTCCTCAATGATAAAAAAATGTGGAAATGAGAGTAATGGGGGTGGAGGGAGCTATCTTCTATATACTATTTGCGTATCTCTCAAATGCATGTGGTGCCTCCATTTCAAATCCTTGAAATTTTGTAAGAAATTATTTATAGTATTTTATTTTTATAGTTTATTACATAATTTCTTTTGTTTTATATTTAAAACTTCTGAAATTAAGCATGTGGAAATTAAGGGAGGAAATTAAGCATAGATTAAGCCGAAGTTATTTTGAGAAGTTATTTTGGGATTAATTAAGCCAAATATACGATCAAATGCATGTGATACTTATTTTTAGGGAAGAAATTAAGCATGAAGTACATTTTTACTTTATTCTGAATTTTTAAAATGAATAATTATTACATTGTGGTTTTAATATATACATGACATCGATGTTACATGTGCAACTACTCTAAATACTACTATCCTGTTAAAAAAAAAACTAAATACTAATTATTTTGCATTAATGATTTTCATTAATGGTTGGTGCTAATTATACGTCTAATCTTTAATTATTACAAACTAATCTACCTATAAATATAGACCTCACATTATTTTTACATTCACTCATCATTCCAATTAACTTGCTATTCTCTTTTACATATTCTCTACATAATGATTTTTTTACAAGTTTTTTTCGATTTGAGAAAATTGTTTATTCCACAAAATTACTTTATTTTCTTGAATATTTATAGTTTATTACATAATTTTTTTTTGTTGTATATTTAATTTTTTATTTTTTTTTGTAGGTAATGGATTCAAATTTGCCCCCATCAGTACTATTAATCCCGAAAAAAGACTTGGACCTTAAAGGTTAAGGTCATGCGTTCATGGATGATGGTATCTCGAGAATCTATGGAAAAGTTTAACTATGAATTAATTTTATTTGATGAGAATGTAAATAATTATATTATTTTTAAAAATATATTTTTATTATTATATTTAACAAAAAATAATGTTAGGATTTTTTTGACGCTTTATATTAACTATGCTAATTTATATTTCTCCTGTATATTATTTGTAGGAAACCAAAATACAAGCAACGACTCGGAAACTTCTTATAAAGAAATTTAAAAATTTGATTAAAGAGGAGAATACTGATATAATATCCAACTTTGGGATAGGTCAAAATGTGGGAAAGATGCATGCAACCGATCACCTCTACAAGCTGACCATCCTTTTTCATACCAACGTTCAACGGTGTTCACCAATGAAGTTGGCTAAATCTCAATTTCAATTTATTTCTTTTGATGAAATAGTGGCACAGACTGATGAGGAATATAAGATAGTTCGAGGTTTGATATATTATTTGAAGATAATTTCTTCAATTTAATTTTCATTATTACACATATTATAACCTTTTTTTGTTTATATATTTACTCATTTGATGTTTGAAATAATGTTCTTTTTTACAATTTGAAGACATAATTGGATTTGTCGTGTACATTGATGAAGTTGAGACTGTCAAAGTCAATGGGAGGCAAAAAAGTTGGATATTCAAATTGAGGATAGGTGGTAATATTTTTTTATTATTTTTTGTAATGTTACTTATTATGTTATTAATTTATTAAATATTTTATCGTTCAATTTATTTATTTTTTGATCGGGTTTATCATTCAATTTATAATAGGAGTACAAGAATGAAATGCACATTATGGGAGGGATTTTTTTAGCAACTTCTCGCTTACAGGAAAGATCAACCTGCGCTGAACCCATGATTATCATCCTTGAATTTGCAAGAATTCATAGGCGTGACAGAGGTATAAAATGTACTATTACCATGTAAAATATTTGTTATATATATTTAGTTATTTGTTAATTTATTAATTAGTTTTCCTTTTTATACTAGAGAAAAAATTATCAAACTCGATGTATGCCAGTAGACTAAATATCAATGGAGATATTCCAGAGGTTCAGGAATTTGGGCAGAGGTAACATTTTGTACAATGCTTAACAAATCAGAGTAGTTTTATTATAAATTGCATAATGATATATGATTTACATTATGTTCTCATTTAAGGATTGAAGTTGTTCTTATAAAAATTCCTGCACCAACGTTTTCAAGTCAAAGTCAACTTTTCCGCTCTTCTACATATGATGATTTCACTGAAGAAGTTGATGCTATGTGTTTAGTTGATGTTCATCAATAGTCCACGATACTATTTATTTTTGAATGCTTTATTATGCACTTACATCTTATTTTAAATTGTTTATAATTAATTTTTTTAAGGAATGCTACTGTGTGGTAATTGCTATATGCCACAAGATAGAATTGAAGTACAATTGGTATAATGAAGCATTTCCTAAGTGTCATAAGAAGATTTATGAGGAGGGTGGAAAAAAGCTTGTGTGTCGTGTGATGAGACATTGAATGCGGTTGACCCAAGGTACTACATTATTTATAAAAATTAATTCTTTGTTTGTATATAATGTTTTTTAACATCTTTTATATTGTAACTAGGTTCAAGCTGCAGATTCGTGTGATGGATTGTATAGGATCAATTTTTTTAGTTCTTTTTTATAGGGACGTGTATAGTTTGATTGGTACAACAGTGTTGGAAATACTTAATGATCTTGACAAGGTAATATTTAACATTATAATCTTTAACCTATAACGACCTAAAAAAGTAAGAGTTAGCATAATTGTCAATATTGATGGCATTTATGTGGAATCTTCTTAATTTAAAATATAAACTTACATAATATACTAACATTCTTTGATATTTTTTATGAAAAAAATAGTAAGACTTAAACGACACATTCCCGAAGGAACTAGAAGAGATAGTTGGAAGAAGGTTCATTGTCCCCTTCCATGTCAGTGAATTCAATTTATCACAAGGGTGGAATGTTGATACAGATGTGAAGCTGTCATCTGATCCATCTTTGATAGGAAAAATTGAAAAAAAGGATTGCTTATCCAAAGTATACATTTTGATAACATCGTATCTTTAATTAATCTTAACGATTTATAGTTGTATTATTTTTATATAACATTTTATGATAAAGAAAAGATAATAAATTTTTATTTTAATGTATATATTTGTTTAGTACTCCATGGGTTCTGAAGCCATGAATGATGCTGACCATGAATGTTCTTATCAAGATAAGGTATATTTACTTTTGAATAATGAGTCCTAAGTAATATAAATATAAAAAAATTAAAAATAGAAAATCTTAATTATTTATATTAAATATATGTACGCAGGCAATTTCATCATCTGTTTGCGATAATCAAGATCCTGATTGTGTTGAGGTAACTCTCGACAAAAAGAGAAAGAATATCGGTGATGAAGTAACAATATTGGATGAAGATATTAGTATTGAATGTCGGATGTTAACTGCTAAGAGAATGGTGAAGATTAAGACCGAGGAGGAAGAATCTTTAAGATTTGATCCAGTTGTGTGTTTTTCCGAAATAATTTTATATTGATGTTTTGGTGTGTTTTTATGTGTTTTTTTTTTGGTTTAGGAAGGATGTTGAGATTTTGAATAATTTATGGATGAATATTTTTTTATGGAATTCCAATATTATTGTTTTTTAAACAGTTAATTCAGATTTAATTATTTGAGCTCTGGGAGGAAATTAAATTGGAAATAACGAAATTTAATCTAATTTCTAAACAATTTCTAATTTTATTGTTGGTTATTGTTGGTCCCGAAAAACCCGATTTAAATCTCGTAAAATCTCAATGGGAGGTGACTTTAAAATTTTTTTTTGAATGTGTGTTATGCAGATTTGCTAAAGTATGTATGACAGTTAATATGAAAGCAAATAGAGCTCACATATTTTTATAGTGGTTCGGACAACTCATCCTACATCCACTCTTCCCTTCATGGGGCACCAACTTAACCAACAGATGTTTACCGAGTTCTCACTCAAACGGGACTTATCACTGTCTAAGGGATCACCTACCCTCCATTTCGGGATTGCTTAGATGCTTACCGAGTTCTCACTCAAACGGGACTTATCACCCTCTAAGGGATCCCCTACCCTCCCTTTCGGGATTGCTTAGATGTTTACCGAGTTCTCACTCAAACGGGACTTATCTCCCTCATAGGATTACCGATTAACTACCTTACTTAACCACTAATTCTCTCTCAAGAAAGGGTATGAGTTTGGTGTTATTTCCAACTAGGTGAGATTTTCCCTTACATTGTTTTAGCCTTTAAGCTAAGGTTGGGAAAAGCTCTCTAAGCTTAGGATTGACATTTTTGCTTAGATACAATGAAGAACACTCTTGGGTAAATTTGAATATTTAATGCTCTGTGTTCTTGAATGGAGCTGCTTGAATATTTGGCTTTAATCTTCACTTTGCAGATTCTCCATTATCTTCTTATGAAGATAGTGCAATGTATTTATAGTGTGGATTTGAATATTACCGTTGGAGAGTAATATTCAAATACATACTAATAATCTTCCAGCTTTTCTTTGACCTTTTGCACTGTTGTTTGCAGCTTTATGTCACATCCATATATGTGTTGTTATGTTCTTATTGGCCAGCAACTTCCAGATTACTGTTCATCGCTTCTGATTTTGGTCGCCTGATCTGGTATGCTGAAATCATTGTTCATTAGCTGCTGAAATCATTGTTCATCAGCTGCTGAAATCACTGTTCATCAGTTCTGATTTCATCTCGCCTGATTTCTGATTTCTTCACATCATTTTATCAGCTTTTCTTCATCACAAATCAGCATGCTTCTTCTTGTTTAGCTCATCAGTTAACTCGGAACTCATCCTACTCATCTGATCTCGATCAGCCTCGTCTGCAGCCTCGTCTGATCTTGATCATCTTTGTCTGATTTCATGAGTTCCCCCTTAACTTGTTCTCTCGTTCCCCCTCAACTTGTTATCTGTAGATTAACTTAAATAACACAAGTTGATAATGTTTTGGCATAATTAATCAAAACTAAAATATCCCAACAATTTCCCCCTTTTTGATAATGATGCCAAAACTAACTAACAATAAAAATATACGAGAAAAACTGTGTTAGTTAAACAAGTGAAATGATGAAGAATATTGTATGCATTTTAATAATGAGAAGATGATTGTCAACCTCCATGAATTTTAAAATTTATGCATTTTAAACTAAATGGGTTTTAACAAAAAAGAACAGTTCAGGTGTTCACATTAAAATCTAGTGAACTTTTGAACCCCTGCTCTGATACCACTTGTTGGTCCCGAAAAACCCGATTTAAAACTCGTAAAATCTCAATGGGAGGTGACTTTAAAATTTTCCGAATGTGTGTTATGCAGATTTGCTAAAGTATGCATGATAGTTTGTTGGTCCCGGTGCTAACGAGTCTCACACGTGTATGGGGGGGAATACACGTGTTCAGTGATTTTTAAAACTTTTCTTTCACTGAGGTCAGATGGGTCAGGTTATCCTGATAATTTTGCCCTGAGAAGCACGGATTGCCCTGAGTCAAAGTCTACTGAGACAATGATCCTGAGCTGCTTTCAGAAGCTTCAGATTAGCCCAACTGAACCTGAGTTTATTAGAGATCCTGAGGAGCTTGGATCAGATAATTATCTTACTGAACCCTCAGTAGAGTTAGTTCAGTTTGGTAACTATCTGTTCTAGCTACTCAAGTGTGCGGAATGGTTGGCCCTAAGTTTATACTCGTTTTAGCTTTGCTAAAAATCTTCCCTTCGATAAAACAATGATTAAGGTTGTGATCAATTTAATGCAAATTCAGTGAATTGGTTCCAACTGAATATCAGTGAAATATGTTTTCAGTGAAAAACATGCAACAGATAAGAATGCAGTACAGAAAGCAAACAACTCATCAATTATAGTGGTTCAGAGACTCAAGCTCCTACGTCCACTCTCTCTGATCTTCAGAGAAATTCCTTAACCACTTCCTAAAGCTTTCAGGCTAACTCACTGTAGCTTACTCACTTTTCTACCTTGAGTTTTCTGGCTGACTCACTGCAGCTTACTAACTCAAACACACACAAGTGTTCAGACTACCACAAGTAGCTTACTAACTTCTTCTCTAGAGTTTTCTGGCTAACTCACTGTAGCTTACTAACTCTTTACAACTCTAACTCACCAACAAATCACACACAAACTACCTTAACAAAGGGTTTGGGTTTTGGGTTGGTTTCCAAATAGGGTGAGATATCCTTTACAATAAGAACAGATGCAAAGGCTAGAATATCTCTCTAAGCTTAGGATATATAATCTAGGCTTAGTATAGTGAGCTCTCTCCAATGTGAAACACTTGGGAAATTCTAGGTTTTTCGAGTGCTTCAATTTGCAATAATACGAATGAGCTCTTGAGTTGCTTGAAATTTCCCGTAACCTCTCAATGTAGAAGGTCACTGGTATTTATAGGCAACCTTCACCAAGGTCACACTTGAAAAACTATCCGTTGGAGGAGATAGTATCAATGGTTTCCTCTTCTGGTGTTTGATGAACGACTATTTTTAGGGTTTGAACACTCCCTTGCATGTTTTAGGAAATATGCAGTCATGTAGCCAATCACCAATTTTTGCGATCGGAACTTAGTACTCTTGACATGATTCGTGGTCCCGTCGCTTTCGAAAGGTCGAAGAAAGTACAATGTTGTCTTCCTCTGATTGGTTCTTGTCTTCATGAATGTAGACAAACAAAACGACTCTTTTTGGTTAATCTCTCTAAATGAGAAAACTTTAAACAACACTTAGACTTAGTTCCTTATGTCTGCACTAGAATGTTTTGGGCAATATCTACTTTTCTGAACATGTGAGTTTTTCTCAATTTTGTAGTCTTCAGATAGATATTATTCAGTGCCTCTGAACATTCAGGTTATCTTTTGAGTATTCGATATCTTCTTGAGTCTTCGATAACTCTTGGGTCTTCGATGTCTTGATAACTTCTTGAGTCTTGATGTCTTGATTACTTCTCGAGTCTTGATGTCTTCTTGACTTCTTGAGTCTTGATGTCTTGGCGACTTCTTCGAGTCTTGATGTCTTGACAACTTCTTGAGTCTTGATGTCTTGACAACTTCTTGAGTCTTGATGTCTTGACAACTTCTTGAGTCTTGATGACTTCAAGATCTAACCTGGTCTATATCTGCTGACTATACATGGTCCAGATAACTTCCTGAACAATCTATGCTGAAACCTGACTCAGTCTATCAAGATTATCCTGAACATGTCATACTCAGGGGTTTTGGGATCTAATCAAAATTTCTTTATTAAATTCATCTCCCAACACAGTTAATATGAAAGCAAATAAGAACACACATATTTTTATAGTGGTTCGGACAACTCGTCCTATATCCACTCTTCCCTTCATGGGGCACCAACTTAACCAACAGATGTTTACCGAGTTCTCACTCAAACGGGACTTATCACCCTCTAAGGGATCGCCTACCCTCCCTTTCGGGATTGCTTAGATGTTTACCGAGTTCTCACTCAAACGGGACTTATCACCCTCTAAGGGATCGCCTACCCTCCCTTTCGGGATTGCTTAGATGTTTACCGAGTTCTCACTCAAACGGGACTTATCTCCCTCATGGGATTACCGATTAACTACCTTACTTAACCACTAATTCTCTCTCAAGAAAGGGTATGAGTTTGGTGTTATTTCCAACTAGGTGAGATTTTCCCTTACATTGTTTTTTTTTTTTTTTAAGCTAAGGTTGGGAAAATCTCTCTAAGCTTAGGATATGACATTTTTGCTTAGATACAATGAAGAACACTCTTGGGTAAATTTGGATATTTAATGCTCTGTGTTCTTGAATGGAGATGCTTGAATATTTGGCTTTAATCTTCACTTTGCAAATTCTCCATTATCTTCTTATGAAGATAGTGCAATGTATTTATAGTGTGAATTTGAATATTACCGTTGGAGAGTAATATTCAAATACATACTAATAATCTTCCAGCTTTTCTTTGACCTTTTGCACTGTTGTTTGCAGCTTTATGTCACATCCATATATGTGTTGTTATCTTCTTATTGTTCAGCTGCTTTTGTGTGTCTAACGAATCTGATCAGCTTGCCAGATTACTGTTCATTGCTTCTGATTCTGGTCGCCTGATTTGGTAAATCATTGTTCATCAGCTGCTGAAATCACTATTCATCAGTTCAGATTTCAACTCGCCTGATTTCTGATTTCTTCACATCATTTTATCAGCTTTTCTTCATCACAAATCAACATTCTTTCTTCTTGTTCAAATTTCATCGCTTAACTTTCGAACTCATCCTACTCATCGATCTCGATCGGCCTCGTCTGCAAATTCCTCGTCGATCTTGATCATCTTAAATGCAGAACCTCGTCGATCTTGATCATCTTCGTCTGATTTCATGAGTTCCCCCTTAACTTGTTCTCTCGTCCCCCCTCAACTTGTTATCTGTAGATTAATTTAAATAACACAAGTTGATAATGTTTTGGCATAATTCATCAAAACTAAAATATCCCAACAATGTCTTATTAATTAATAATTCTTGATTGATGGTTAAAGAAGTGTTTAGGAATTTGTAATTTTTATTAAGTTGTACTACCTCCGTCCTATGATAACGTGCACGCTAACTTTATTATCGAGTTTTTGCGAGAGAGTTGTTTATTAGTATTTGAAATGATAAAATGACTTTAAAGAGGGGTATGATAGATCTACCTCTCTTCTATTATATGCTTCTTTAAAAAATACTTTATCATTTTAAATACTAATAAAAAACTCGCTCGCTAAAACACGTGAAAACAGTAAACGTGCACGTTATTATGGAACGGAGGGAGTAATATTTTTTTTATTAGATCCAAAATTTGTTGGTAAATTTATCCGTTGAAAGTTTTGCATTTCGTAATAAATTATAGGAAAAATTACATCTAGATACAAGATTTAGGATACACTAACAACTAGATAAAATGCTTTTTCTAATTACAATAAACTACAAAATGAATACTTAAAAGACATATTTAACCTTCAAAAGAAATACACTCAAGTTCAGTTTCTCTCTCTTACTCCTATCAGATAAGTTCCATCAATAATTCAATTTACGCTCAAATGTCTATATCTCTCAGCCTCATTTCTCATTTTGAAATACAAAACATAACTCTTTCTCTCTCTCCCCAAATTTTTTCCTCTCAAATTATCAAATCCTCACAAAAATTTCGATTCCACCGCCGCATCTCTTCCCCCACCGAACCGCTCCGCCGCCCACCGCTCCGCTGCCGTCGCGCTCGATTTCCTCCTTAGGGCTGGAATGTCTGGTGATTTTTGCCTCCCTACCTCACTCGTCGTCGCTCAGCCTTCAGGGGCTCCCATAAAATCCGTCGTTCGCGAAGTCACAGCCGCCTCCCTAGGCTTCCAAAATCACATTTTCATGCGCCATCGGTGGTTTTCACCGATGGTGAACAGATATTTCATTCTTTTTTAGGGTTTATTTTGTTGGAACTATTTGATTTTCTTTTGAAAGTTTAGGTTTACCTGGGGTGATTTCGTGTTTGTTTGGAGTCGGAATCGCAATGGCGATGCGGGAAGGTGGTCGGAATCGCTTGGCGACGAGGCAACAACGACGATGACGAAGGGGTAGATGTAGATCTATTTTCATTTTTTCAAAACTATTTTTTAGATCTATTTCTATTAACAGAGGGATGATGAAGGGGTAGATGTAGATCTATTTTTTACTAGAAATATTGAGGAAGAAAATTGAAATATGTCTCTGTTTAAATTATTGAGGAAGAAAATTGAAAATTGATTATTTGATTATATGTGTCTGGGTTTTTCAGATTATTTGTTTATGTTCTTTAGTATTCATCTCAGGAAGGGTACATGGAATCTTTAGAACAAAATGAATAACCAGTAAGGTGAGTTGATGAATCTGAACTTGATCCGTACTTTATTTTTGCCATAAAATGTCCAAATTGGTTAAGAAACAGAAATGGTAATACTGTTCGCTTGGATATACTGGTTGTAACATAATTAACCAAAATTGTCCTTGTATTTAATTTTTGTAAATGCAGCTACCAGCTCATTAGAGTTCATTCAAGTAGCCTTGGAGAAATTTGCAAGTGATTGGAGGCTGATAATGTTAATAAAGTTATTAGATATGGTAAGGAAATCCTGAAATGGGCTGACGAGAGAGTTACGGTGAGTATGGAAGAAATGTCCACTGAGAGCATTGAGCCTAGTATTCTTTTTTTTTTTTGTGGTTAATTTTGAGAAATTTTGATTCTAGATGGATTTTGTGAGTTATTTTGTTGAGACTTGATTTTTTATGTATTTGGGTTTTTGTTAATTTTTTCTATATAAAATTTTCATTGATCAGTAGATAAGCATTACAGATTGCAATGAAAACTAAAAAAAACATTCAGAAGTACAAAGTCTTCAGTCTTCTTCCACTTCATCCTCTGGCACTTCCAGGTTGAACATCCCGTAGTATCTCTTCTTCAGTTCATCCCTTGCCTTGATGATATCAGGGTTGTTTCCTGTTAGGCCTAGTTAGATGGCATACTGGGCTATTTCCTGAGAAATGGCTGCCTCATTTACATAGCCATTCTCAAACCTAGGCGCTGGGTACATGTATTGGCCAGGAGCTACTATCTGAGTATTTCCTTCATCTGCCATGTTGATCCAACTTTGCAGGTACTTAGGATAGAAAGTCAGTAAGTACTCAATGAAGGCTTCATTCTTATCCGAGTTGCTCCCCTCCATTCTATCAGAATCTCATAATAGAACCATAAGGTTCTCTTGATCTCTTCCCATGCATCATTGAACTGTATAGGCATCCACTTATTAATGTGCGGCCACTTCTGAGTCTTTTCCGTACCCCTCCTTTTGCTTAAAAACTTTTTAAAACCACCTCTTCTTTTCTGCTCTTCTTCTTTCTTCTTCCTGATCAGTGGAACACCTGATACTGAAGCAGCAGTTTTCTTTTCCTTTTCAATCTGAAGAGCTCTCAGAGTTTTCTTGGTATCGAAGGCTTCTTTCTGGGTTTCAGTTTCTTCCTCAGATTCTTCGAATTCCATTATCAGCTTCCTCTGAGTATGTTTTGAGCTTTTTGCTCTTTTCTTCCTTTCTTATTCCACAAATGCCACAACCTTTCTCTTTTCAGGTCTGATTTGATCTTCACCGGCTTTGCTTGTCTCAATCATCCTTCTATTACTCAGTTTCTCAGTAATTACTTCTTCAGTGATCTGATCATTTGTCTGAGTGAAGGTAGGTTTCTTAGCTTCTGTAAACTTCAGTTTCTCAGTGGCTTCAATCTCACCTAAGGCATCCAAAATTTTCTTTTCTTCAGCTTCTTTTTGAGCCTTTCTCTCCAAGGTTTGTGCCAACAACTCACTTAATTTGCCACCAGGCCTTTCCCCCTTTTTGGCACCATACCTTGGGAGTAGTTGAGTCAATGCAGTATCCATATAGTATTGCTCCTTGCCCATACTACGCACTTCCCTTGCCAACTGATCATGCTCATCTTCTAGCCTCATCATGTAGTTCTTGGCCATTGAGAATTCATCCGAAAGAGGAGCAAACTACTTTGAGGGCCCATTTCCTCAACAGCTATTTTGATCATCAGATCATTCTTCTCAATCAGCTTGGCTTCAAGATAGGCAGTTCTTTCTTGATACATCTGCTTCATGTTGGCATTAAGCTCTGTATGCACTCCATCAATATTTTCATCTAATGAAGCTAATTTACCTGATAGAGTTGTTTGAAGCGTATCAGATGATGAACTCAGGTTCTCCATTTTCTGATTTTGACCAGCCAGGACTAACTCCATCTGAGTCATCTTGTCTGTGAGAATTGTTTGCAGCATGCTTGATGAAGAGCTTAGATTCTCAATCTTTTGAGATTGACTTGCCAGTATCTCTTCCATCCTTGGCTCTATTTTCTTTAACTCATCCAGGATTGGTGTGAGATCAATCAGTGGAGTTTGTTTAATATTTTCCAACTGAGTTGGGTGCTCCAACTGAGCCTCAGTCTGCATATCATAAACATCAGATTTAAAGCTAGGTACTTCAGTAACTTTAACATAATGTATAACAGTGCCAAAAGGTACCTGAAGAGTGCTAACTTCAGTCTGAGGTTGTCTGATATCAGTTGGTTCAGCATCAGTATCTGTCACCATCTGACTCTCAGTTTCCTTCTCTTTCTCAGCATCGGTCTGAGGTTCCTTCTCCCCCTCAGATTTCTTTTCTGCATCATCTCCCTTATCCTTATCTCTGTTTTAATCATGAGAGCTGGAAGCATCTACTCCATCAGTAGCTTTCTTTTCAGCTAGCTACTTTTTCACCAGTTCATCGAAATCAGCAGCTTTCATCCTGAGCTTTGTCTTTCGGAAGCCTAAAAACTCTGTCAACACAGCAGTTTCAGCGTTCCACCAGTCCTCTCCTCTGAATGAGGCAATATTCAACATTTTAGGAAGTGATTGATTCAGAATATACACAGTGGTTCTGAGCCTGAAGAACATATCCTGAAGGTCAGGATAGGCATTCAACTCAGGGTATCTGTCCAAGATGAACCGTTCCCCCTTGCTTCGCCATTCAGTCTCTTCGGCTTCTCCCTTCTTCAATCTTGGCTTTCAGGAGCATTAGGTTCAGAGTGTATGAGTTCCAGAGCTGATGGATCTAGAAATGGTTCATTCAGAAGCGCATCCAAGTTCAGCAATTCCTGAGGTTCAGACTGATCTGGAGTCTGAACAGGTCTTTCTTCAGTAGGGATCTGAGGTCCCTTGAAGATTTCCTGAGAGATTTTATCTGAGCTCAGAGAAGTTTCGAGTACCTCAGAAAAAACCTGTTCCTCAGTTTCTTGCTCCTGCACAGTTGTTACCACCTGAGCAAGAACCTGTAGTGGAGATTTCAACCCTTGCTGGCCTTCAGGTTGAGTTTCTTCAGTTTCACTGGCCTCCTGTTCCGCAATTGTTTGAAGCCTTCTGCGCTTCTGAGGAGCCAGTGCTTTCTTCTTCAGTTTCTCTCCTTTCTCCCTTTTAATTTTCATCAGGGCTTTCCCCCTAGCTTGTTTGGCTTCTTCATCAGTTTCCTCAGTGGATTTCTGAGCGGATTGTCTTGTTTCCCTGACCTGCTCCACCACTGTTGTATCTTCCTCCGTTTCCTCTTCGGCAGTCTCCTCCTGAGACTCAGTGTTTTTCTCTTTCTTTCCTCTCAAAGTCTTCTTCGTTGGTTTGAACATGATTTTTTTCTTTGGAAAGGAAGTGGAATCGGCAAAAATGTCCTCTTCTTCTCTGCACGTTTCCAAGATAAATGCAATCTTGGTTGCATGTAGAATTTTTCCTTTGACAACTGCAGAGCCATTCACCTTCTGAATTTGTTTAGCTTGATCACTCACCACCTTGATCAAATAGTGCAACCAATTGAATGAAGTAGTAGGAGAATCTTCAATCGCCGCCATTAGCCTTAACTTAGGCGTGCTTATCTGCTCGAAGCTACCAGATCTACTCATGATGCATTTGCTTACAATATCCAACAATACACGATATTTAGGCTTCAAATGCTTCTTATTCAGAGTAGCTTCAAACTTTACCGGATGCTCAGTAATTTTATCCAAATACTCTTGTTCCCTACCCATCATGTATACCGTAGGGTCTTCACCTCTATCACTTAACTCATATATGGCATTCAGATTCTTAGGAATAATATATAATTCCCTAACAAAATCCACATATTTTGTACTATGTTCCAAATGCAACACTGTAATCTTAGACTCTATGCAATTTTCGTCATCCAATTGCATATTAGAAACAAACTCAATTACCTCCTTGGTATATTCGGCCTCTGGTTGATTCCCGACCAGGCATGTAAGCTTTGCCATACGAATCATATGAAACGCCTCCTCCTCGTGAGGTGCATTGGATGTGCTTTCCAGAGAAACAACATATTCGTACCATGGTTTGTTGGAAATGGCGAGTTTGTCGTATATAGAGAGTGTCATTTTTTTTTGGTGATTTTGAGTGAAGGGTTTTTGAGATAAGAGATTTCTGGGTAATCGAAGGTTTTGAAGCAGAGGATTTGTGAAGACGAAGGCCTTTTTGAATTAGGGCTTGAATGGAGTCTTTGTAATGGATATAGGATTTTGATTTATGGAAAATCGCGTAGATGAAGAAATCGACGGTTGAGATTAAACATCGGCAAAATGGGTATTTGAAAGGACGATTTCGCAAATACTTAGCCACCAATTTATCCCTTTTGGTGATTAATGAATAGTGCATTTAATTACTGTTCCTGCAGACCATTGACTTTCCTCGTGGATTTCAAAGGTCCCGCCCAATTATTTCTTCAGATGTTTTGTCATTTATTGCCAATGATTACTGAGATTCAGATAGACAATAAATGTGTTGCATGAGTCAATAACTTCTTCAGACTAATTTTCTCCATCAGTCTTATTGAGTTTTGACCTTGATAAAATGTCAGTATAATACTGAGTATTGAAATTCAGGATTACTGAGTTTCCCAAGACTCGGTTGTTCAGGACTCTCAATTTTATCCTGAGTTTTTTAGTAAAACCTGAAAAACTTCATGCACCTGAAAACCTTCAATTTTTCAGATTTTCTTTATTCACCTGGATCCAACATACCTAATTCAACTGATAGTTCCTGAAATCTTGATTCAACCAAAGGTTTAGTCAAGATATCAGCTCTCTGTTTATCAGTATGCATTTTCTCCATTCCGATGTCTTTCTTTTCAACATGATCTCTGATGAAGTGATGTCTGATATCAACATGCTTACATCTGGTGTGTAATACTGGATTTTGTGTAATAGCAATTGCACTATTATTATCACAAAATATAGGTACTTCATTGGCTATAATCTTATAATCCCTTAATTGTTGTCTGAGCTAAAGAAACTGTGCACAACAGCTTCCTGCAGCCATGTATTCAAATTCATTAAGACTTGTTGCTACTCGAGGTCCTGCTTTTTTGAAAACCATGATATCGGTTTACTTCCAAGAAATTGACAAGTTCATGTGGTAGACTTCTGTCAATTCTACATCCCCATAATCGAAGATCTCAATAACCAGCTAATTCAAGGTTATCATCAGCTGGATACCATAATCCTCTATTCACAGTGCCTTTAAGATATTTCAGAATCTTTTTGGCACCCTCCATGTGACTAGCTTTAGGATTAGCTTGGTATCTTGCACATATCCCAACAACAAATGTTATATCAGGTCTGCTTGCAGTGAGATATAGCAATGATCCAATGATCCCTCTATAATTAGTGTGATTTACTGATTTGCCTTCAGGATCAGGATCCATTTTGTAGTTAGTATTCATAGGAATTCTAACTGCGTTGCAATTTTGTACACCATACTTTGCAATCAGATCTCTGGTGTATTTTGCTTGATTGATGAATATTCCTTCCTTAGTTTGTTTCACCTGAAGTCCAAGAAAGAAATTCATCTCCCCCATCATTGACATCTCAAACTTTCCTTTCATTAGGGTAGAAAACTTTTCACACAACTGATGATTTGGAGATCCAAATATGATGTCATCCACATAAATCTGAACAAGTAAGATGTCTTTCCCATCTTCTATCCTGAACAGAGTTCTATCAAAAGTTCCTTTGATAAAATCATGGTCAGTAAGAAACTGAGAAAGGGTATCATACCATGCTCTGGGTGCTTGCTTAAGACCATACAAGGCTTTCCTGAGCCTGTAAACTTGGTCATTCTGTCTGAAACCAGGAGGTTGTTCCACATAAACCTCTTCCTTAAGCACACCATTTAGAAATGCACTTTTCACATCCATCTAATAGACTGTGAATTTCATGTGGGCAGCGTATGCAAGAAACAATCTGATGGCTTCTAGTCTTACAACAGGTGCAAAGGTTTCATTATAATCCAAGCCTTCTTCTTGGGAATAACCTTGTGCAACTAGCCTTGCCTTGTTTCTCACAATGTTGTTGTTTTTATCTCTCTTATTCTTGAACACCCACTTAGTTCCAATCACATTGTGCCTTTTAGGTCTGTCCACTAGCTCCCAAACTTCATTTCTTCTGAATTGATTCAGCTCTTCTTGCATAGCAGTAACCCAAAATGAATCTTGTAGAGCTTCTTCAATCTCAGTAGGTTCTTTTTCAGATAGGAAGCAGCAGAACAAAGCATTCTCTCCATGGAACCTTCTTGTTTTGACACCATCTGATAGATCACCCACAATCTGACTTGTAGGATGATTATCCAACCATTTTCTCCTGGATGTTCCCCCTTCAGTAGTGTCCTCAACATCAGAAATGTTAGGTTCGGGCAGTTCATCAAATTCAGGGAACAACAGAAAAGGAGAAAGAGAATCATCTTCCTCAGGGTAAATTCCATTCAGAACATTGTCAGAGACATTTGTTCCCCATTGGTTGATAGATTCAGAGTTTGCCTCAGCTGTGGCCACATCTTCATCGGCATTACATACCTGTGTCTGAACTGGTGTATGTTCAGATTGGTCAGCTTTAGTGTGTTGGCTTTCCTTCAGTGGAGAATTTCCATCCTGAGTCTCACCATCCTGAGTTTTTTCATCCCGAACTTCTTTGTCTGAGTCTGATTCACTCCATTCATGGAAAGTGACTGACTTCTTCTTTTCAGGTTCAGAGGATGTTTTATCATTCTTTTTCAGGCTAAGTCTGGTGATTCTCTTGATCAGTTCTCCTGAGTTATGTTCCTGTTTCTTCTGAACACAAGTAGATTCATCAAAAACAACATGAGGTGTTTCCTCCACAATAAGAGTCCTACAGTTGTAAACTCTGAAAGCTTTATTGACTTCAGAATATCCTAAAAATATCCCTTCATCAGCTTTGTTATCAAAAGTTTTTAACTGATCTTTACCATTGTTGTGTATGAAACACTTGCAACCAAACACACGAAAGAAAGAAATAAGAGGCTTCCTTTCATTCCACAGCTCATATGGAGTTTTTCCTTGATTTTTGGTCAGCATAGATCTGTTCTAAGAGTAGCATGCAGTGTTGATAGCTTCAACCCAAAATCTCTTAGGAATATCAGCTTCAACAATCATTGTCCTTGCAGCTTCTTTCAGAGTCCTATTTCTTCTTTCAGCAACACCATTCTGTTGTGGGGTCCTTGGAACTGATGTTTCATGAGCTATTCCATTTGCTGCACAATAATCAGATATAATTTGGTTGATAAATTAAATTCCTTTATCTGATCTGATCTTGACCACACACATATTTTTTCCAGTACTGAGCTTTTTTAGTAGTTCAGGCAGTTTTGTCTGAGTCTCTATCTTACTGAGTAAGAATATGACCCATGTGTATCTAGAGTAGTCATCAACTACCACAAGTGTGTATTTTCTGCCATTAGTGCTCACAGGTGTTACTGGACCAAAGAGATCCATATGTAACAGTTGTAGTATTCTATCAGTAGAAACATCTACTTTGCTTTTGAAAGATGCTCTGATTTGTTTTCCTTTTTGACAAGCATCACATACATGATCTTTACTGAACACTTCATTGGGTAACCCCCTCACAAGTGCTAATCTTGCAAGTTTGTTTAGGGTTTTTAAGTTTAAGTGATTCAGTCTTTTGTGCCACAACCAACTGGTATCAGTGGAACTTTTTTCAACCAAACATGTATCTTTAGGAGTTGAACTCCAATTAGCAAGATACACATTTCCTTTTCTAGTACCAGTCAGTAAAATTTTATGTGAAGCATTTTCTTTTACATAACATAAGTTCTTTGAGAACTCAACACTGAATCCTTTGTCACAGAATTGGCTGATAGAAAGCAAATTATGCTTTAGACCAGACACATATGAAACACCATGGATATGAACAGAGTAAACTTCAAGAGTTCCATATCCTTCAGTTTGTCCTTTGGAGTTGTCTCCAAATGTGATCTGAGGGCCTTTTTGCTCAACATAGTCAGTGATTAGTTGCTTATATCCTGTCATATGTCTTGAACATCCACTTTCTAGATACCATACAGCAGGAGCCAATTCATTTCCACTCATCAGGGTTATGTTGTCTTCATTCAGCTTAGTGCCCTTTTTATTCACCTGAAAGACAGATCAGTTCTTAGGTACCCATTTGGTGTAGGGTCCTACCAGGTTAGTTGTACCTTTTGGAACCCAAATCTGCCTAACAACTCTAATTACTTTAGAGTGGCTGATTTGTCTCCCATAAACATCTACATACACATTCACCACCCTAGGAGCCTTGGCAGTATCCTGTGCATGAGTGCCAGCCTTAGCATGAACATGAGCCTTAGAGTTCTTCTTGGGTTCAGGCCTTTTGTTCAAGTGTCTTAGCTTTGGTGCAGCTGGTCTCTGTCTCTGCTGACTTGGGTTTAGGAAACCTTTACCCTTAGGCAAGTGGGGTTTAGGTTGCCTGTACTAAAATTGTGGTCTTTCAGTAATCTGAGGACTTGGTCTTTTTAGTTGGGAATATCTCTGCTGAGTGTTTCTCTTCTGAAAATTCCTCTGATGGTTCAGTACAGATCTCTTCAGGCTGGTATTCTTAGCCTAAGGCTTTGAAGTACTGGCCTGAAAATTTCCTACTGAGTGTTCAGGTTTTCTAGCCTTTTCCTGAGGTTTGGGCTTTCTTCCCCGAACCTTCAGTTTTTCTGAAACCATAGGTCCTTTACCCTTGTCTAAAACCTTGGGCTGTTCTTCAGTGAGAAGATTTGATGCCACTGGTTTAACAAAGACAGTCTTGGTGCTACTAGAAGCAGCATTCAGAAGACCTTGTGAGGTTCCCCCTGGAATGTATCCCAATCCAGCTTTTATAGTTGTAGGTCTTTCATAACTCTGAATTTCATCTATTACATTAGATGCAGAATTCAATAGAGCTAACTTTCTCTGCTCACTATCCTCACATTTCTTTAGAGTTTCATGCTTCTCAATGAGGTCATTGAACTCAGTTTTGATAAGTTGAATCTCTTTAGTGGATTTCTCTAATTTTTCATTCAGGATCTCTATCACCGTCTCTTTTTCTGAGAGTTATACTTTCAGAACATCCAGTTCATCAGTAGTTACCATCAATTGAGAAGTGATCTCAGCATTTTTAGAGTCTTTCCACTTCAGATTTTCAGCAGTCAGTTCCTTGTTCTTCTCTTGAGTTTCAGTGAGCAGTTCTTGTAACACAGAATAATCCTTCATAAGATTCTCAAATGAATCCATCAGGTCAAAGTTACTGTTTACAGTTGAACTTGAGAACTCATGTGCTTGTGTAGGAGCAACAACGGAGATAGAAGAATTTACCTCCTCCACAACCATAAGACAGATATCATCACTGTCACTATATCTCATCTGAGGAACTGGAACCTTCTTCAGAATGTTCTTCTTCCTCAGCAATCATAGCTTTCTTGCTGGAGATCTTCTTGTCTCTCTTGGCTTGTCTTTCCTCTCTTTCTTTAGCACTAAGCTCAAGACAGTCATATTGGAAGTGACCTTTCTTTTGACAGTTGTAGCATCTGTTGGCATCATCATCCTGATCACTTTCCTCCTTGGTCTTGGAGTCCTTCTTTTTGGATGAGGATCCTTCAGCTTTGTGGTCCTTCCTTTTCTCAGTGTATCTGTCCCCAGCTTCTGAGTTTCTCTTGTACCTGTGATTCCTGTAATATTTCTTATATTTCCCATATCTGCTATTGAGTCTTTCAAACCTCCTTGCCATCAGTACTAGCTTATCCTCTTGCTCATCCTGATTTTTGGCAAGTGAGTTCTCAGACTCTCTAGACTTACAGGATTTCTCTTTGGCTTTGATAGCCACATTCTTGCTAGATGAAGAATCATATTTGCTGTCAGATTTCTTAGTTTTCTTGTCAATCACAAACTCATAAGCTTTCAGTTCAGAGAAAACTTGTTGGTATGGCATGGAATCAATATTTTTTGTGTTTTCAATCACCACAACATGTATATCCCATTTCTTAGATAATCCTCTAAGAATTTTCCGTGTCACTTCTCTCTGTGGGTATCTTTTCCCAAGAGCATTCAGATCATTCATAATGCTAGTGAATCTGACCTCAAGTTTGTCAATGGATTCACCATTTTCCATTTCAAAGCTATCAAACTTTCCAATAGCAACAGAAAGTTTGTTTTCCTTAATATGATCTGTGCCTTGACACATAACAACAAGTGTGTCCCATATTTCGTTTGCCGTTTCACAGTGAGAAATCATCCCCATAACACCATCATAAATAGTGCTATACAAAGTATCTTTAGCAATGTAGTCCAGATTGACTAACTTTCTCTCATCATGAGTAAGTTGATCATCAGGCTTTGGAAATTCATCTCTGAGATCATTCCTCTCAGTATCAGTGATTCTGGGATTCACAACAGTAAATTTGAATGGTCCTTCAGAAACCACTCTCCACATTCTTTCATGTTTTGAATATAGATGAGCCCGCATTATCAATCTCCATAGGTCATAGCTCTCAACAGAGAACATAAAAAGTTTCTTAGAAGGCATGATGACTGAGCCTTGTAAGATATCAGCAAACAGATCTATTCAGTAGACCACCAAAGTCTTTTAGCAAATAGACTATGACTACCAAAGCAAGTGGTCAAAATGAACCACTGCTCTGATACCACTTGGTCCCGGTGCTAACGAGTCTCACACGTGTATGGGGGGGAATACACGTGTTCAGTGATTTTTGAAACTTTTCTTTCACTGAGGTCAGATGGGTCAGGTTATCCTGATAATTTTGCCCTGAGAAGCACGGATTGCCCTGAGTCAAAGTCTACTGAGACAATGATCCTGAGTTGCTTTCAGAAGCTTCAGATTAGCCCAACTGAACCTGAGTTTATTAGAGATCCTGAGGAGCTTGGATCAGATAATTATCTTACTGAACCCTCAGTAGAGTTAGTTCAGTTTGGTAATTATCTGCTCTAGCTACTCAAGTGTGCGGAATGGTTGGCCCTAAGTTTATACTCGTTTTAGCTTTGCTAAAAATCTTCCCTTCGATAAAACAATGATTAAGGCTGTGATCAATTTGATGCAAATTCAGTGGATTGGTTCCAACTGAATATCAGTGAAATATGCTTTCAGTGAAAAACATGCAACAGATAAGAATGCAGTACAGAAAGCAAACAACACAGGAATTACAGTGGTTCAGAGACTCAAGCTCCTACGTCCACTCTCTCTGATCTTCAGAGAAATTCCTTAACCACTTCCTAAAGCTTTCAGGCTAACTCACTGTAGCTTACTCACTTTTCTACCTTGAGTTTTCTGGCTGACTCACTGCAGCTTACTAACTCAAACACACACAAGTGTTCAGACTACCACAAGTAGCTTACTAACTTCTTCTCTAGAGTTTTCTGGCTAACTCACTGTAGCTTACTAACTCTTTACAACTCTAACTCACCAACAAATCACACACAAACTACCTTAACAAAGGGTTTGGGTTTTGGGTTGGTTTCCAAATAGGGTGAGATATCCTTTACAATAAGAATAGATGCAAAGGCTAGGATATCTCTCTAAGCTTAGGATATATCTATCAATCAAGGCTTAGTATAGTGAGCTCTCTCCAATGTGAACCACTTGGGAAATTCTAGGTTTTTCGAGTGCTTTAATATTCAATAATACGAATGAGCTCTTGAGTTGCTTGAAATTTCCCGTAACCTCTCAATGTAGAAGGTCACTGGTATTTATAGGCAACCTTCACCAAGGTCACTCTTGAAAAACTATCCGTTGGAGGAGATAGTATCAAGGGTTTCCTCTTCTAGTGTTTGATGAACGACTATTTTTAGGGTTTGAACACTTCCTTGCATGTTTTTAGGAAATATGCAGTCATGTAGCCAATCACCAATTTTTGCAGTCTGGAACTTAGTACTACTGACATGATTCAGTGTCCTGCCGCTTTCAATGTCAGTAAAGTACAGTGTTGTCTTCCTCTGATTGGTTCTTGTCTTCAGTGAATGTAGACAAACAAAACGGCTCTTTTTGGTTAATCTCTCTGAATGAGACAACTTTAAACAACACGTAGACTTAGTTCCTTTTGTCTGCACTAGAATGTTTTGGGCAATATCTACTTTTCTGAACATGTGCCTTTTTCTCAGTTTTGTAGTCTTCAGATAGATATTATTCAAATGCTCTGAACATTCAAAGTTATCTTTGAGTATTCAATATCTTCTGAGTCTTCAAGAATTACTGGGTCTTGATGTCTTGAAGAATTCATCGAGTCTTGATGTCTTGATTACCATTTCATCGAGTCTTGATGTCTTCACTACTTCATCGAGTCTTGATGTCTTCAAATACTTTCATCGAGTCTTGATGTCTTCAAAGAATCTCATCGAGTCTTCAAATGTCTTGACAACTTCATCGAGTCTTGAAAGACTTGAGATCTAACCTGATCTATATCTGTTGACTATAGATGGTGCAGATAACTTCCTGAACAATCTATGCTGAAACCTGACTCAGTCTATCAAGATTATCCTGAACATGTCATACTCAGGGGTTTTGTGATCTAATCAAAACTTCTTTATTAAATTCATCTCCCAACACAGTTAATATGAAAGCAAATAAGAGCACACATATTTTTATAGTGGTTCGGACAACTCGTCCTACATCCACTATATCCTTCATGGGGCACCAACTTAACCAACAGATGTTTACCGAGTTCTCACTCAAACGGGACTTATCACCCTCTAAGGGATCGCCTACCCTACCTTTTGGGATTGCTTAGATGTTTACCGAGTTCTCACTCAAATGGGACTTATCACCCTCTAAGGGATCGCCTACCCTCCCTTTCGAGATTGCTTAGATGTTTACCGAGTTCTCACTCAAACGGAACTTATCTCCCTCACGGGATTGCCGATTAACTACCTTACTTAACCACCAATTGTCTCTCAAGAAAGGATATGGGTTTGGTGTTATTTCCAACTACGTGAGATTTTTCCTTACATTGTTTTAGCCTTTAAGCTAAGGTTGGGAAAATCTCTCTAAGCTTAGGATATGGCATTTTTGCTTAGATACAATGAAGAACACTCTTGGGTAAATTTGGATATTTAATGCTCTGTGTTCTTGAATGGAGATGCTTGAATATTTGTCTTTAATCTTTACTTTGCAGATTCTCCATTATCTTCTTATGAAGATAGTGCAATGTATTTATAGTGTGGATTTGAATATTACCGTTGGAGAGTAATATTCAAATACATACTAATAATCTTCCAGCTTTTCTTTGACCTTTTGCACTGTTGTTTGCAGCTTTATGTCACATCCATATATGTGTTGTTATCTTCTTATTGGCCAGCTACTTTTGTGTGTCTAACGGATCTGATCAGCTCGCCAGATTAGTGTTCATCGCTTCTGATTCTGGTCGCCTGATCTGGTATGCTGAAATCATTGTTCATCAGCTGCTGAAATCACTGTTCATCAGCTGCTGAAATCATTGTTCATCAGTTCTGATTTCAGCTCGCCTGATTTCAGATTTCTTCTCGCCTGATTTCTGATTTCTTCACATCATTTTATCAGCTTTTCTTCATCACAAATCAGCATGCTTATTCTTGTTCAGCTCATCAGTTAACTCGAACTCATCCTACTCATCTGATCTCGACCAGCCTCGTCTGTAGCCTCGTCTGATCTTGATCATGTTCGTCTGATTTCATGAGTTCCCCCTTAACTTGTTCTCTCGTTCCTCCTCAACTTGTTATCTGTAGATTAACTTAAATATCACAAGTTGATAATGTTTTGGCATAATTCATCAAAACTAAAATATCCCAACAATGTCTTATTAATTAATAATTCTTGATTGATGGTTAAAGAAGTGTTTAGGAATTTGTAATTTTTATTAAGTTGTACTACCTCCGTCCTACGATAACGTGCACGCTAACTTTATTATCGAGTTTTTGCGAGAGAGTTGTTTATTAGTATTTGAAATGATAAAATGACTTTAAAGATGGGTATGATAGATCTACCTCTCTTCTATTATATGCATCTTTAAAAAATACTTTATCATTTTAAATACTAATAAAAAACTCGCTCGCTAAAACACGTGAAAACAGTAAACGTGCACGTTATTATGGAACGGGAGTAATATTTTTTTTATTAGATCCAAAAATTGTTGGTAAATTTATCCGTTGAAAGTTTTGCATTTCGTAATAAATTATAGGGAAAATTACATCTAGCTACAAGATTTAGGATACACTAACAACTAGATACAAATGCTTTTTCTAATTACAATAAACTACAATATGAATACTTAAAAGACATATTTAACCTTCAAAAGAAATACACTCAAGTTCAGTTTCTCTCTCTTACTCCTATCAGATAAGTCCCATCAATAATTCAATTTATGCTCAAATGTCTATATCTCTCAGCCTCATTTCTCATTTTGAAATACAAAACACAACTCTTTCTCTCTCTCCCCAAATTTATTCTTCTCAAATTATCAGATCCTCACAAAAATTTCGATTCCACCGCCGCATCTCTTCCCCCACCGAACCGCTCCACCGCCCACCGCTCTGCTGCCGTCGCGCTCAATTTCCGCCTTAGGGCTGGAATGTCTGGTGATTTTCGCCTCCCTACCTCACTCGTCGTCGCTCAGCCTCCATGGGCTCCCAGAAAATCTGTCGTTCGCGGAGTCACAGCCGCCTCCCTGGGCTTCCAAAATCACATTTTCATGCGCCATCGGTGGTTTTCACCGATGGTGAACATATATTTCATTCTTGTTTAGGGTTTATTTTGTTGGATCTATTTGATTTTCTTTTGAAAGTTTAGGTTTACCTGGGGTGATTTCGTATTTGTTTGGAGTCGGAATCGCGATGGCGATGCGGGAAGGTGGTCGGAATCGCTTGGCGACGAGGCAACAACGACGATGACGAAGGGGTAGATGTAGATCTATTTTCATTTTTTTGGAACTATTTTTTAGATCTATTTCTATTAACAGAGGGATGACGAAGGGGTAGATGTAGATCTATTTTTTATTGAAATATTGAGGAAGAAAATTGAAATATGTCTCTGTTTAAAATATAGAGGAAGAAAATTGAAAATTGATTATTTGATTATATATGTATGGGTTTTTAAGATTATTTGTTTTTGTTCTTTAGTATTCATCTCAGGAAGGGTACATGGAATCTTTAGAACAAAATGAACAACCAGTAAGGTGAGTTGATGAATCTGAACTTGATTCGTACTTTATTTTTGCCATAAAATGTCAAAATTGGTTAAGAAACAGAAATGGTAATACTGTTCACTTGGATATACTGGTTGTAACATAATTAACCAAAATTGTCCTTGTATTTAATTTTTGTAAATGCAGCTACCAGCTCATTAGAGTTCATTCAAGTAGCCTTGGAGAAATTTGCAAGTGATTGGAGGCTGATAGTGTTGATAAAGCTATTAGATATGGTAAGGAAATCCTGAAATGGGCTGACGAGAGAGTTACGGTGAGTATGGAAGAAATGTCCACTGAGAGCATTGAGCCTAGTATTTTGGTTTTTTTGTGTGGTTAATTTTGAGGAATTTTGATTCTAGATGGATTTTGTGAGTTATTTTGTCAAGACTTGATTTTTTATGTATTTGGGTTTTTGTTAATTTTTTCTGTAGTTTTTCCCTAATTCAAGTGAAGTTAGGATCAACATGCCTTGTGCAAGCATGTGCCACACTGATATCCTATGTTGTAATAAGTAAAAAAAATTGTGTATGTTATGTTCAATTCGGAACTATTTTAATCTATTTTGGGATGTTGTTTGATGGTTTGAATTCGATTGGTACTGCAGGATATCTACTATAGAAAAGCCAAAGAAGAAGGATGGCGTGCCGAAAGTGCCTTCAAGTTGCTTTAGATTGATAAGGAATTCAACATATTTGAAGGTTTTGTGTGGATTGACCTATTAATTTGCTACTTTATGTCTCTTTAATTAGTGGAAGAATTAATCATTTGTCATCTTTGATTGATTGATTAATTTTATAACAGTAATTGATTTTGTGATGTCGTTGATATGCAATGTATCAATTAAGAGATTGTATTAATTATCAGTTTACTTATTGGAATATGCAGAGCGAAATGGATCCGTGTATCCTAATTGGGCGAATTTTTTGGGCTTTAACAATTTGTTATAATTAGCTAATTTAAAAGGGTTGTTTAAGAGCATATTTGTAAATTATATGGGTTGTTTAAGAGCATAATTGTAAAAGTTGTTTAATTTTGAACTATTTTGGTGATTTTTCAAGGTGTGGATTGTTTGGTGATTTTCCAAGCTGTGGATTGTTTGGTGATTGTGTGTTTTTTATTTGAGATGGGGAATTTCTGGTGGTAATCTATTCCTGATTGTCAAGAGATCTGAAGTTGATTATAAGCTGCACTCGGGAGATGGGAATCTGTAGAAGAAGTTAGAGAGCTTATGCCATCAAGAAATCTGGAAAAAGTGCAATACTATTTAACATAGTGAGATTTTTGTATGTATAGTGAAATTTTTATATGTATAGTGAGATTTTTGTATGTATAGCGAAATTTTTATATGTATAGTGAGATTTTTGTATGTATAGTGAAATTTTTATATGTATAGTGAGACTATTAACAGTCAAGATAGTGAGACTTTTGTAAGTAAAGTGATATTTGAATTTGGACCGAAGAAATAATTAAAATTCTGCTAATTTTGAAAAAAGAAGGTAATTTAAAAAAAATAAGGAAGAAGAATTTGAAGAAAATTGGTATTCAAATATTTGTAAGGTTCAAAATTAATCAAAACATAAAAAATAAGTTAAAAGTAAAAAAAAAAAAAAACACTTTAGCCAAAATTTCTGCACTTTAATAACATTGTTCATCGATGGGACATGTTTGCAGATAGCTGTAGGGAGCTAAAAGGGGAATGAGGGGCATTTTGGACAATTAAACACCTACTTTGTATCTACTTGTAATTTGAAAAAGGTAGTGTACTAATAAGCTAGATTTCTCTTGACTTTGTATCTACTTGTTCTTCTCCCTAAATTATATTTGTCAATTGGATATTTAAATATCATTTAAATTAAAAAAGTATAAATGTTAGGATTTGAAACTTTTGAAAATATATTTATATGCAATTTTTAATTTTTTGAGATTAAATTTAAATTATTAATTAGAAATCATTTAAAAATATTAATGTAAAACATTCTTTAAGATTTAAATTTAAAAATTTAATAATAATAAATAATTAAAAATATAATTAAATGCCTATATAAAGAATCTATTTAATTCCCGCATAATACGCGGGTTATACACTAGTTTTATTCTATTTGATATATGTATGGATATCATGAGGGGTTTTTATTATTTTATATATTATAAAATAAAAGATTGTGGGTAAGCCACAAGTTGCTAGTTGCTATTATCTTGTCAAACTAGTGAAGTGACATTAGTAGTTTTTTTGGATCATATATATACAAGTATATGACCTGGTACGATTCTCCTCAAAATTATTTATTTAAAAAGATTGGGAGAATTAATTGTCTTTTTGGATCGCATTTATATTTATCGTATCGATTTTTTTTTAAAGATAAAGATGAAATATATTATAACGAGCACAAGGGGTACTCGCAACCCAGGATCACAATGTTTACAGATTGAATGGTAAGCACTCTAGAGGTTGGAACTCCCAAACATGAAAAGGGACAACAAACGAAAATGGATAATGTGAGCAAATCCACTTCCAAGAACAAAATTTAATACCCTCGATCAGCTCGTCCAACGTATACGAGCTATCCTTAAAAATTAGACTATTACAAACCTTCCAAATCTACCACAACGTAGCCTGCTAAATCAACCCTGTAATCTTCCGCTTGACCTTTCCTCTTTCAGCCTCAACAAAATTAGCAAAGTGATCCCAAGCAATAGAGGAGAACGGGATTGGTTTCTTGAGCCAATGAGCAATAGCTTGCCAAACAAGAAGAGCAACCGGGCACGAGAAGAACAAATGATTAGAGGATTCAAGTGGACCAACACACATGGAGCATTCTCCGGTTCCCAACCCCTCGGACAAACTACGAAGAAGAAGATTGTCTTTCGATGAAATCCTTTCACGAATCACCCTCCACGCAAAAGCTGAAATTTTTAATGGAATCACCTTCCACCAAAGCTTCTGCCAAGGAAAATGAACCATCACTTCTTCGACCGAGGCTTCCACAATGGTGTTGTACATCGTCTTTGTAGAGAAAGCGCCGAAAGTTGAGCCAAGTCGCACAAATGAATCTGCCACGTCCATCTTAGCTTTATACCTGTAAATCAGTTGCCACAAATTCACAAACTCAAGATATTCATTAGAGTTAAAATCTCTGACCCATCGAAGAACCCAAGACTCCCTCCCAAAATCCCACACCCTGCCCACTGACTCGTTCTTTTGTGTAGACAACTCAAACAATAAAGGGAATCGATCCGAAAACTGACCACATCCCTCAACCCAAGGGTCATCCCAGAAACTCGTTCTAATACCATTACCAAGAGAGAAAGACAATCTACCCATAAACAGACACCCCGACTGACTCCACCATAAATCATATAGATATTTCCACCATAACGACCACTTTTTACTCACAACACTCACATCTGACCTCCACCTGAAGGACTCATATCTAGACACCCACCTCCACAGCCACTTGCATAACAAGGCCGTGTTAAAATCCTTAACATCCCTCACCCCCAAACCCCCCCTCGACTTACTACAACATACTACTTCCCATCTCACCCAAGCAGTTTTACGACTCGACCCCTTACCCCCCCACATAAAGTCCTGTTGAATTTTTATTATGGCTTTAATCACACACTCAAGGGCTTTGAAGAAGGAGAGATAGTAAACTAGTACAGCAGATAACACTGAATTCAAAAGAACAAGTCGACCTCCAAAGGATAAACGTCTTTCCAAACTTGAAAGCTTTCGGCGAAACTTGTCCACCAAAGGCTTCCACACTTCCTTTTCTCTAAAGTTTGCACCGATCGGGAGCCCCAAGTAGGAGAAAGGGAGCTTACCCATCTTGCGCTTCAACACAGTCGCTAAGGTCTCCAATTGCTGATTTCCAATATGCACTCCGTGAATTGAACTTTTATGAAAGTTCACCTTCAATCCAGAAGCAATTTCGAACAGCCGAAGGATCCCTCTCAAACACTTGGCATTTTTCACCGACGCTTTCCACAAAAGAACTGTGTCATCCACAAATTGCAGATGACTGATCAATACCTTTTTCTTTCCAATTTCCAATCCATCAAACTCAACTCAACGACTTTCCTCATTAGGCAACTAAGGCCTTCGGCTGCAATCAGGAACAGAAAAGGTGAAAGAGGGTCGCCTTGTCTGATTCCTTTCTGAAGCTAAAATTCGCCCAACGAACTTCTATTGATCAGCACTGACATCGAGGCTGATGACACACAACCTTGTATCATTTCTCCACTTTCAATGGAAGTCCATACCTCTCATCATATCATCCAAAAATTCCCAAAGGATTGAATAATAGGTTTTCTTGAAGTCTACTTTGAAGATGAAACTCTGCTTCTTTTCTTTCTTCACAAAATCCATAGACTCATTTAACACCAGAATATTATCCATGATTTACTTTTTGCCCACAAAGGCAGATTGGTTCTCTGATAACACTGAGTCCACGACTTTGGCCAATCTGTTGGCAAGCACTTTAGCCACAATCTTGTACATGCATCCAATCAAAAAGATTGGCCGATATTCTGTCAACAGGTTAGCATCAGTCTCCTTTGGGATGAGAGTAGCAAAACAAGGATTGCCACCTTTAACTATCCTGCCGTTCTTGTGAAAGTCTTCCATGAACAACATAATATCCTTCTTCAGAGTCGGCCACATTTTCTTGATGAATTTGAAAGTGAAGCCATCCGGGCCGGGGCTCTTATTCCCCCCACAACACCAAACTGCTGACTTGACTTCTTCTTCCCTGAATGGTTCCACCAGAAATTTATTGTCCACCTCGGAAACCCTTTTAGAAATCAGCCCAGATAGAGAGAGGAAGCCACATCGATTCTTTGAAAGTGACTCTTAAAAAATCTGAACACCTCATTCTTTATCCTATCAACCTCTTCGGACCAAATCCCATCAATGACCAGACCGTCAATCCTGTTTGCACGCCTCCGATTGATGCATTTGTGGAAAAATGACAAGTTTGCATCTCCCTCCCGGATCCACTGAATTCCGGATCTTTGGAAACTGTAGCTATTTTTCACCTTCTTTAATTGCCAAACTCTAGCTTTAGCCTCCTTTATCGCCCTGCACTCGGCCTCTGAAAGGTCATGACTTTCCTGGCGACGATCTAAGTCATCAAAAGATTCATTTGCCTCAGTAATCTTCCTTTCAGTATTTCCAAATTTTTCCTGGCTCCACTCCTTAATATTCCTTCTGAGCATCTTCAATTTTTCTTTGAACACATAGTTGCCCCAACCTTGACACTGATAACCAGCCCACTTCTCTTTCACAAAGGGCACCAACTCAGGATGCTTCAACCAGGTATTAAAGAACCTAAATAGTTTTGTCCCCTAGTTCTAATCACAATAGTTCAAGAAGATTGGACAATGGTCCGAGCTCCCTTTAGGGAGGCCCCTCAAAGGGGCACACCATTCAGAGGAAACAAGTGCCCGGTCAATTCGACTGCAACAACGACCATCTAGTCTTGTCCATGTAAATTTTCTTCCCACTAGGCTCACATGGGTCGTGTGGGGTGTTAATTTGGGCCACCAACAAACTGTACCGAATGAGAAGAGATTTCTGGAATTTTAATTTCTTTGTTTGGATCAAGAATATTTTTTGGGCCCAATTGGGCTGGCCCATTAGTTACCAGAAATTCACGTTCATCTTCTCCCCCATTCTCGAGCCGCCCAAAATCAGGGAATAATATTTTTCGGAATTAGGTGCCATAACTACATCCTCCACGAAATTAACGCCATCAGTTGCGCCATTCCCGCAATCCGCATTAACTCTGACCCTTGAATTTGAATTAATTACTACACCCGCCCAAGAGTTGCTTTGGGAACTAAGAAAATCGGCGATGATTCGACAACTCTAGAATCGCCGGATTCCCCCGTGTGATCTTCACTTTCAGGCACGACTCTAAACGACATCTGGTCTGAAGTGCTTAACATCTCTGATTCATTACCTAAAGTCAAACACGACTCAGTGCATTCCAGAACAGAGACTTTGAAATCCCAAGTTCGGAAATGACATCGCATCGATTTATGAATTGGTTTGTGGCTTGTTGTTCTTAGTTTCACTCTTGCAACCTTCAGGCACAATCGGTTTTTTGTTAACGGGTCAATTTCCACGATAGTACCATCATCCACTAGTAGCCATTGCAAAAAAGATTCGTTCCACAAATTGAGTGGGATTCCATATAATTGAACCCAAATCGTTCTCTCTAAAATGCCATCGTCCAACTCCCATGGGCTTCAACTAATAAACTTATCATTTAGCCACCATTCTTCCTCTACCATGAATAATGGTTTATTCAATAAATCTATCCCAAAAATCAGTCAGGCATTCCCGTAGATCAGGCACACGTTGATGTTCTTATATCCAAGTTCACCAAGTTCCTTTCTCGCTTCCTCCCACATACTTGGATCCTTGGCCCTACCGACGATTGCCTTCTCAATCCAATCAAACTCATTTTGAGTACTTTCTTAATGATCCCACCAAACTTACAAGATCATTCCCTGACTCTTTCCTTTGGTAGCTCACCTCATGTTCCATAGGCCTATCTACAGTGGACCCAAGACCCTTCGGTTTCGAAGTCCTTACGGCATCCACAAAGCTAGTGTTTCCTTCGCAGACCTCAACACTCGACCTTCTTTTTGGAGTTTTGCCGCCAATCTGATCACTTGCTCATTGTATTTTGATATATTGGCCCTCAGTTTGTAGCTTCCAATCCAAATACTGTCCAAAGATGCCTCCAAGTCCTTCTTTGACGAACAATCCAAAAATCGAGTAAAAGCATATCGCCAGCCCATTTTGTTTCTTTTATCCGGAATCATAACATCCTTCACTTGTCCATGTCTAGAATTATTGTAACACATAAATGTACTCACCAATAACACATGTTTGCCCTTATAGTGACACATATCTCATAGCGAGTTTTGTTGTTCTGTCATTGAGCAAATTTTTAGGAAATATCAGCTTGACCCAGTTCGATACGCACAGGATCCACAAACTTTTTGCTTTGTGTTATGCGCTTTTCATCCTGACACACAATCATATTTCATATAAAAGTTTATTTATGTTTTAAATAAAATAAATTTTGGAGCAAGTCTCTAATGAAATATGTTCATAATATAAAATTTATAAAAAAAAGATTATAATATTAAATGATATTTATATTAATGTGTAAAAATAGTGATATTAGTTTTTAAGTGTAATAGAATCAATTTTATAGTATAAACAAGTTCATTAGTTTATAAGTGTAATAGTATCAATTTTAAACTACAAACAAGTTCATAGGAAAGTTGTGTAAAATTCGAGATTCAAACACTTGTAACACAGGTTTGAAATTATTATTGTAATTAAGATATCATGTTAATTTTGAGCAATAGTCCCTCTTTCAAACTTTTTTTTTGAGCAGTAGTCAGGTGTGGCAAGGTGGGAAGCTAGGGACTAGGGAGTATTGACAATCTCAGATATTCAAAGAAAACGCTTCTAAATGGTCAAACTCACTCCGAGATGATAGAGGTAGTTCAGTCATTTTATATGATAAAATAATTATTGTACCCTTAATAGAATAAATGATAATTTTTATATCATTTTTTTATTAAAAGTATACAAGTAATTAACAGTATCTACCCCCGTGAATCACCCCAAAAACCATTATGGGAAAAAAATTATAGGGAAAAAAAACAACTAGCTACAAAGTCCTTAAAAGATTTACAATTTAATACATTAATTATTTTTTCTCTTTACAACCAACTAAAAAATCAACCCATTAAAGATTAAAGTGTCATTCCTTCTCCTTTCTTGTTGCTGATTTGATGGGCCTGCACTACCATCAAATCGTGAACAATGCTTAATCGTGAATTGTGTCCCGCTCATGTACACTGTCATTGAAAGTGCATAAATTTTAATCAAAGTGCAAGTTTTTAATTTTGACTCATTTCTTCTAATTTTGACTAATTTTAATTGGACCAAATTCAAAATTGAATCCCAATTTTTCGCAAACCCTTCTTCCTTATATATGACATTTTTATTAGAATGACAATTTTCTTCTTTTCGAAATTTGTAAACTTTTAGTTATTCCAATTTAAATAATAATAAGTAATTTATTAAAAAATTCTTTCAGTTTCTTTAAAAATATTTTCTAGTTTGTTCAATTTTTTAAAAATAAATTCTTTCACTTTTTTTTATGAAAAAGAATGCAGTATACTGAATTTTATAGTAATACAATAATAAAAAATTATATAGATAAAGTGATTTTTTTAAAAGAGTAGTGAATTTTTTTTAGATAAAGTGAATTTTTTTTGTATATAGTTAAAATTATTTAGGTAAATTGAAATCTTTTTTCTGTGTAGTACATAGTGAAATATTTAAAATACAAGTACACATTTTAATAGGTGTAGTGAGAATTTTATAGATAAAATGAAAATAAAATGAAAAAGTACAGGCATAATAACCTGATTACATATTTCTTTTACCAATCCAAATTAAACATGCACTAGGATTAATAATCAGAAGCATCTACATTATTAAACTACTTTATAATTGCTCCAAGAAGTCTTTGGACATAATATCAACATGATCACTAGTCTAAAAACCATTAACAGAGTTCTAAATTAACATCAATAAAGTCCTCAATCCAAAGATATTTAGCTTTACATACACTACAAAATGTAAAATCAAGAACCCATGTCCCCACATACCGCCAATAACGAAATCCCAAATACATAAAAATTCAGGGCCCGCTTGGTTATGAGTAATGGAAGTGGGTAATGGAAATCACTTCTATTGATGTTGCTTGTTAGTTTTGATACACAAGTAATGGGAATAGAAGTAAGCAATTGATTACCCCACTCACTCAACCCACCTCACATGATACCTATTGTTGATGTTCTAACTAAGCAATAATAATGTAATCAATAACTCTTAGTGATTGACCCCTCAATGATACCTATTACAATTATCATTTCCATGTCATACCAAGCGGGCCCTCAAGCCCATGCACGAGCAACCAATATCCCTTTGGTCTCGGAGGGGGTGGCCATTGCTACAGCCCACTCACAGGCTGCCTTCAACATCGATGATGAACCCCTACGTAAAATGCACCTGTTAGAATCTTGGGCTAAAAGTTGTCCTTATTTACTTTTACTTGCTTTTGTTGCTATCATGGTCACTTTTTGCGTCAACCCGAAGGCTTCATTGCAAAAGACCAAGAATATCTTGTATGCAAGCTAAAGAAGTCTATTTACGGGCTTAAGCAAGCATCCCGTGCTTGGAACCAATGTTCTGATCAGGTTATAAAATCTTACGGTTTTGATCAAAACGAGTTCGAGAGTTGTGTGTATAGGAAGTGTGTTGGAACTACCTTGGTATACGTAGACGACATTCTACTCATCAGAAATGATGTAAAGGTGTTTTCAGACGTAAGGGTATGACTTTCAAAACAGTTTGATATGAAGGACTTAGGGGAAGCCGGTCACATCCTTGGGATCAAGATTACTCGAGATCGCAAGAAAATGATGATAGGCTTGTCGCAAGCTTCATACATAGACACTGTTTTGAAGCGATTCAGCATGCGGGATTCCAAGAAAGGTTTTCTACCTTTTAGGCATGGAATCCATCTATCGAAAGAAATGTGTCCTAAGACACATAAAGAGATAGATGACATGAAAGGCATTTTGTACGCTTCGGCAGTAGGAAGTCTTATGTATGCAATGTTGTGCACGAGGCCAGATATTTGCTTTGTCGTGGGCATGGTAGCAAGATATCAAAGTAACCCAAGGAAAGAGCATTAGACTGCAGTTAAAAACATTCTGAAGTATTTGAAGAGACCTCGAAATAGAATGTTGGTTTATCAGTCAGACAGTCTAATCCCTGTGGGATACACAAACTCAGATTTCCAATCAGACATAGATTTCAGAAGATCTACCACAGATAATGTGTTTAGTTTGGGAAGTGTAGCCATGACATGGAGGAGTGTGAAGCATAAATGCATCACTGACTCAACCATGGAAGCCGAGTAAGTAGCTGCTTGTGAAGCAGTGAAGGAAGTTTGTTTCAATAACTTCTAAGTGGACTTGGATGTAGTTCCGAATTTGCCCAACATTATTACTATCTATTATGATAATGTCGAAGCAGTTGCAAATTCAAGGGAACCAAAAGTCCACAAGGCCAACAAACACATTGAAAGGAAATACCATCTTATACGAGAAATCGTTAAGAGAGGAGATGAAGCGGTGACTAAGATCGCATCGGAGAATAACCTAGTTAATCCTTTTCACAAAGTGTCTGCCTCTGAGTATATTTGAGAGATATGTGAAAGGAATGATGTTCAAGTGTGTTGCCAAGCTGCTTTGAGTATAAGTGGGAGAAATATTAGGAACATGTGTAGGACATGTGACGTGTTGTAGTATACTTAAAAGCAGACTTTGAATATAAGTGGGAGATTGTTGGGGTTATACGTGAAAATGTGCTTTTACTTTGTATAACAAACTGAATCTTGAGCTTATTTACTGAGAATAAATCTTTTTTTTCACTGTTGCTTTAAATATGAATGAATGTTAATTATTTATTGCAAACCGTTCAATATTAGTACATATTGCATTGTAGTTGATGTGGTGATACCCGATCACAGAAGATATCATTGACAGTTCCTTGTAAATAAGTACATTTTCACAACCTAGATGGAATTGAACCCTCCATTGGTAAAGGTTGATATGTAAGGCTCAGATTGACTTGTCTTGACCAAGAGAATACACTAGTGCATTATGATGCGCTGAAGCGGACCTACAAAGAGGATAAATTCTTCTGTACTGACTTACAAGATGAAGAATTAGACTTCAGTGGTTGTTGATTTCTTAATCCCTGACCCTTAAATAAGATTGTGTGTAATTAATATTTATTGTTTTGATCTATGTTGGGTTTAGAATTAGATAGTGATTCTATACTTTGTACTTTAGGCAATATTATTAATTATATGACAATTGCTAAAATTTAATACAGAGAAACGTGTGCAAGGAAATTATTTGATTTGTCCCCTTGGTGGGCTCAGAGGTTTTATCATACCAAATCTTGCAAGTGGATTAATTTTTGGTATTTCTTCGACATTACGAGGATGATCTCCGCGCTAATCTGTGTGAAAGTATGCTTTTACTTTGTATAACAGACTGAATCTTGAGCTTTTTTACTAAGAATAGATCTTTTTTTTCACTATTATTTTAAATATGAATGAATGTTAATTATTTATTTCAAACCGTTCAATATTTGTACATATTGCATTGTAGTTAATGTGGTGATATCCGATCACAGAAGATCACATTAACAGTTCTTTGTAAATAAGTACATTTTCACAACCTAGTTGGAATTGAACCCTCCATTGTTAAAGATTTATGTGTAAGGCTCATATTTACTTGTGTTGACCAAGAGATTACACTAGTGCATTATGATGCGCTGAAGAGGACCTACATAGAGGATACATTCTTCAGTACTGACTTACGGGATGAAGAATTAGACCTCAGTGGTTGTTGATTTCTTTATCTCTGCCCCTTAAATAGGATTGTGTGTAATTAATATTTATTATTTTGATCTATGTCGGGTTTAGAATCAAATTGCGATTCTATACTTTGTATTTTGGGCAATATTATTAATTACATGTCAATTGCTAAGATTTAATACAGAGAAACGTGTGCAAGGAAAGTCTTGTTTGATTTGTCCCCTTGGTTGGCTCAAAAATTGTATCATACCAAATCTTGCAAGTGGATTAATTTTCTGTATGGGTAATAATGTTGAGTTGTCCTTACTCTAATGAAAAAGATATTAATTAATTTAAAGCGCTTAGTGGCTTAATTAATTAATGGAAAAAATAATCTTAAACACGGAAAATAATAACCGGAACCATATTATAGTAATATGAATTAAGATGGATAGTGCAATATTAATTTTATAGTGAAATAAATTAATATTAATGGGCTGAATAATATTGTGGCTCAATATTAGAATTCAGAGCCCATTGGGAGGTCCAATTTTAATTCTCCTAAAGGTCCCTCAAGTAGCCCAACATGAATCCATTAATGAAAATGTGATTAAAATAAAAATAATAATTTGTTGTCTAATTTTTCTATTATTTTCGAAAAATTCAAGAAAAGAAAGAAAGAGAATTCCTTGGAAATATTTTTTGCAAGATAAGTATTCTTGAAATACAAGATTATCTCATAAATTCAAGAATCTTTGACTTTGACTTTTCTTGTATATTTGTTTCGAAAATATTGATTAAATAAGGATGGAGATTTTTGTGGAAAATTATTAATGGGAAAGAGAATATATTGGATATATTCAAAATTACTTCTTGCACAAGAATTAAAGATCTTCCCATATCTATTTTGTAGCCCTAAAATTCGGCCCCCTCATGCTTATAAATAGGGGATGAATTTTTTATCCCCAACACAATTCCAGTCTTGGAAAAATTAGAAATCCACAAAGATGATGCAACATATTTTTCTTTATTCCTTTGTTATAATTGTTCGTGAGTATCTTCCACCGAATAAACGAGCAAGGGCTTAGGGAATACTTGAGAAGGCACTTGGGTTGATCCATTCCAACTTCTCAACAGTTGTCTCTACAAGGGTAAGATTCGTGTAAACTCCTAGATTCTGTATGTGTAGGATTTTACGTTAATTTTTTAACGCATGTATGTTTTTTGTTATTTGTTATTTGAATTAATAGGTTAATTCATGTTAGTAGTAAATCGTTTATTTAAATTTGTATTTAAATTACACCTCGAATAGATTCGGGCAAATTATTTCCCAACAATTTGTTCATCAGTACCAATTCTTTTGGGGTCTGTTTCATTTTTTGTGACTGCCTATTTATTTCCTATGAGTGGGGTCGATATTATTATGGGCATTTCGTGGCTCTCTACTCTGAGGGAAGTTCGAGCCAACTGGGTTTCCCTTACTATGGCCTTCGTGTATAAAGGGCAGCAGGTCTGTCTTCATGGTGAACCAGGTTTAGAATGTCGACAGGTTTCTTCTGTAGCTTCTCTTAAGCTCACTGATGTCATTTCGTGTTGGGTTTTATGGGCAATATATGTTTATAATGAGGAGGCTCATGTAGCAGATCCTATCTCTCCGTATATTAAAAAATTATTAGCTGAATTTTCCCAAGTCTTGGAGCCATTACCGCACCTTCCTCTGCCTCGGAATAATGACCACCATATTCCGTTGCAGCCTGGGGCAGGCCCCATCGCAATTAGACCATACCATTACTCAGCAGCACAAAAGATTGAGATCGAGTGCCTTGTTGATGAAATGTTGTCGGTTGGCCATATCCAGCCTAGTACGGGTCCATACTCCAGTTCGGTTTTGCTCGTACACAAGAAGTATGGTAGTTGGAGGTTCTGCGCGGATTATCGTGAGCTGAATAAGTTAACTGTTCCGGACAAGTATCCCATTTCAGTAATTCAAGAGCTTTTGGACGAATTGCATGGGGCAACGTGGTTCACCTGTCTTGATTTACATGCGGGTTACCACCAGATTTGGGTGGCTCCCAAAAAAATTTCCAAGATAGACTTTTGCACCCACTCCGGACATTATAAATGGTTAGTGATACCCTTCGGGTTAAGAAATGCCCCTTCCACCTTCCAGGCAGTGATGAACGATTTATTCAGGCCTTTACTACGTCGTTACATTTTGGGTTTCTTCGATGACATTCTAATCTACAGTGCAGAATTGAATTCAAATCTGGTGCATCTTCGAGAGGTTTTGGGCATTTTAGCTGCTGCGTCATTTGTTGGGAATCCCAAGAAGTGTTCTTGGGCAAAATCTTCAATTGAATATACTTGGGCCACATTGTCTCGGCTGAAGGGGTGCAGATGGATACCTCCAAGGTTATGGCAGTCCTTCAATGGGGGTGTTCGGGGTTTTTTGGGGTTAATCGGGTACTACCGTAGATTTATATGTGATTATGGAAAATTTGCCCTCCCACTCTATTACGGAAAGACTCGGAGAGCAATTTTCGCTGGACACCGGAGGGTCAATCCGCGTTTGAGAGCTTGCAACGAGCGATCACATCGACTCCTGTTTTGGCAATTCCAGATTTTACTATCCCTTTTTACATCAACTGCGATGCATTGGGTCGGGGTTTAGGGGGCGGTGTTAATGCAAAACCGTCACCAAATTGCATTTTTTAGCAAAACTTTATCAGATCACAATGCTCTCAAATCGACACATGAGAAGGAGCTTATGGCGTTGGTTCTCGCAGTTCTCCATTAGTGCCCATATCTTTTGGAATGACATTTTGTGGTTCATACGGACCACCACAGCCTTAAGCACATCTTGCAGCAGTCGATCATTTCACCGGCTCAACAATATTGGATTGCAAAACTAATGTTGGAGAATGAGTTACACAGATCTATTCGGGGTGAATATTTAAATACAAATTTAATTCATTAATTATTACTAGCATGAATTAATCCTATATTAATTCAAATAATAATTGCAAAAACATATCATGCATATAAAAAGCCATGTAAAACCTATGCATGCAGAATCTACGGGTTTACGTGAACGTACCCTTCGGGATGGCAGTGACTTCGGTCGGACGGACTAACCGAAAGGACTTCCCAAGTATTCCCTTAGCCCTTGCTCGACAATCCGGTGGAAGGATACTCGCGAACAATTAACAAAAGGAAAAAATAAACTTTGTTGCACCACTTATGTGGATTTGCTAATATTTCCAGCACATGGAATTGTACTTGGGAATGAACTAATCATCCCCTATTTATAAGAGGGAGATGGTCGAATTTTTCAGTAGAAAATCAATGTGGGAAAAGATTTTTCTTGATCACCAAGAAATCTTGAATATATCTCATATATTCTTTTTCCCATAATTAAAATATTCCACAAAATTCCACCTCCTCTATAATATGGCATTATTTTCGAAAATACAGTGTGCAAGAATCCAAGATTTGGATCTTCTTGAATTTATGAGATATTCTTGTATTTCAAGAAATACATATCTTCCATAATATCTTTTCAAGAAAATCAAGAAAATCTTTCTTGCCCTCTATTTTTAAAAATTTCGAAATATCACTATGAATAACCAAGTGGGAGATTTCTTGAATTTAATGAGATAATCTTGTATTCCAAGAATACATATCTTCATTCCATAACAAAATTCAAAGAAAATCTTTCTCCCTCTTTTATCCATAATTTTCGAAAATTTAGAGGAAATATAATCAACAATATTTATTTTATTTTAATCACCTTTTTCAGTTATTGGACTATATGTTGGGCTACTCAGGGGGCCTTTAGGAGAATTAAGATTGGACCTTCTAATGGATCTTGAATATCTAACATTGAGCCACAATATAATTCAAGCCCATAAATATTAATTAATCCCACTACATAATTAATATTGCACCATCCATCTTAACCCATATTATAGTCAATATGGCTCCCGGTCATTATTTCCCGTGTTTAAGATTATCTAGCCCATTAATTAATTCAAGCCACTTAAATAGCTTTCCGTTAATTAATATCTTTTGTCCTTGGTCTAGGAACGGTTCAACATTATTATCCATACCGGAAACTAATTCCACTTGCAAGATTTGGTATGATAAAACTTATGAACCTCCCAAGGGGGCAAATCAAGCAAGCGTTTGCACACACGATTCTTCAGATAAATCTTAGCAATCACATGTGATCAATAATATTGCCCAAGATAAAAAGTATTGAATCTCTCTGATTCGCTACCCATGATAAGTCAAAGCAATAGTTACCAATCCCACGTGATCCTATTTAAGGGACGAAGGTTAAGAAACAACGAACCACTGAGGTCTAATTCTTCCTTGTTCGATTCAAGAATTTATCCTCCTCAGAGGTCCTATTCAAATAAGATCACCATGCACTAGTGTAATCTCTTGGTCAAGACAAACCAATCTGAGCCTTACACCTCAACCTTTCGGGATGGTTGTTCATTTCCATCTAGGTCGTGAATGGCGTACTTTTTAGTTACAAGGGGACCTTAATTTAATCTTCGTGATCCGGTATCACTAAATTAACTACAAATGTAACACGTCACGAATTATTGAACAGTTATGCAAAGAAATATATATAACATTCAATCATATTTAAAGCATCAGTGATAAACAATTTATTTCAGTAAATTAGTCTAAAAATTCAGTTTCGATTATACAAAGTAAAAAGCATACTTTTCAAAGATAATCCCAACAATCTCCCACTTATACTCAAAGTCTGCTTTTAAGTATACTACAACACGTCTCGAGTAGTCCGTGACATCTAATGTCACCTACACTAACCTAATAATTTCTCCCATTTATACTCAAAGCAGATTGACAACGGTCTTGACACCCATTCCTTCCACATGTCTCTCGAATGTATTCAGAGGCGCACTTTTTTGTGAATGGATCTCGCTAGGTTGTCCTCGACGCTATCTTTGCCACATCTATATCTCCTCTCTTAACGATGACTTTCGTATAAGATGGTATTTCCTTTCAATGTGTTTTTGGCCGGCTTTGTGGGCTCTTGGTTCCCTTGAATTTGCAAATCGCTCCCCAAGATTGTCACAATAAATAGTGATTCTCACGGGCAAATTCGGAACCACATCTAAGTCCACAAGGAAGTGCTTGAGCCAAACCACTTCTTTCGCTGCCTCGCTAGCAGCTACATATTCCGCTTCCATGGTAGAATTTGCGACGCATTTCTGCTTGACGCTTCTCCATGTCACGGCTCCTCCCCCCATGCAAAACACACTACCAGAGGTAGATTTTCTAGAGTCTATGTCTGATTGGAAATCCGAGTCCGTGTAACCAATGGGGATTGGACTTCCTGACTGATAAACCAACATTCTATCCCGAGTTCTTTTCAGATACTTCAGAATATTTTTAACTGCTGTCCAATGCTCTTTCCCGGGGTTACTTTGATATCTTACCACCATGCCTACGACAAAGCAGATATCCGGTCTCGTACACAGCATTGCATACATAAGACTTCCGACAGCCGAAGCATAAGGAATGCATTTCATGTCATCTATCTCCTCTTTCGTCTTAGGAGACATTTTCTTGGCTAGATGGATTCCATGCCTGAAAGGTACGAATCCTTTCTTGGAATCTTGCATACTGAAACGTTTCAAGACAGTGTCCATGTATGAAGCTTGCGATAAGCCTAACATCCTTTTCTTGCGATCTCGAGTGATCTTGATCCCAAGGACGTGCCCGGCTTCCCCTAAGTCCTTCATATCAAACTGTTTTGAAAGCCATGCCTTTACGTCTGATAACACCTTCACATCGTTCCGGATGATCACAATGTCGTCTACGTATAGTACTAAGAATACCAATGCGCTTCCGACACGCTTTTTATACACACAACTTTCAAACCATTTTGATCAAACCCATAAGACTTTATAACATGATCAAAACATTGGTTCCAAGCTCGATGCTGTTTGAGTCCGTAAATGGACTTCTTGAGCTTACAAACAAGATGTTCTTGGCCCGCTTCAATGAAACCTTGGGGTTGTTGCATATAGATCTCTTCGCAAGACTTCCGTTAAGAAAGCCGCCTTGACATCCATTTGCCATTTTCAAAGTCGAAATGCGCAAAGAATCGATAAGAGAATACGGATGGACTTAAGCATGGATACTTTTGCAAAAAAGTTTCCTAATAATCGATCCCTTCTTTCGAAAGTATAACCTTTCGCCACTAGTCTTGCTTTGAAGGTTTCAACCTTCCCGTCCGGGCCTCTTTTTTCCTCTTATATACCCACTTGCATCCAATGGGTTTGACCCCGATTAAGTGGTTCGCTAGCTCCCACACTCTATTATGAAACATAGAACCCATTTCGCTTTCATTGTTGTTTGCCAAGAATCTGCATCCTTATCTTGGAGTGCCTCGTCATATGTCCATGGGTCTCGATTCGCCTTTGTTCGGGAATCAAGTTCGAGGACTCTCCTATTCCCATGAATCTCTCGGGTCGTCTAACAACCCTCCCACTACTCTGACGAGGCTCCGGTTGTGAAAAATAAGTATCGTTTGGTATATCATCTAAATACATTGGCAATGAGGTTTGCCCTCTAAGCTCATTTAAGATAATCTCACTTCTAGGTTTTCTTTGTTCATATAGTCTTCTTCCAAAAATCTAAAGTGGGTGCTAATGACCACCTTTTGATCTTCGTGACCATAGAACATACACCCTTTTTGTTCCTCGGGGTATCCTACAAACAACCTTAATTCGATCGAGGATCCAATTTACCGGCTTCCTTATCCAACACGTGGGCGGACACCCACAAATCTTCATGTGTCTTATACTAGGCTTGCGCCGGGTCACAATTCTTTGGGAGTTTTGGGAACCGATTTGATGGCACCAAGTTCGAGAATGTAAGTCATTGTTTCCAAGGCATGACCCCGCGACTTGGGAAGATCCGCATAACTCATCATTGATCTAACCATTTCCAAAAGAGTTCTGCTTTCTTCGCTCTGCAACCCCGCTTTTGTTGAGGGGTTCCGTTCTGATGAGTCGATACAATCCCTTCATCAGATAAGTAGTTCAAAAACTCATCGCTGAGGTATTCGCCTCCACGATCAGATCGTAGAGACTTGATACGTTTTTCCCTATGATTCTCTGCTTGAGCCTTAAATTCTTTGAATTTCTCAAAGGTCTCAGATTTATGCTTCATAAGGAAAATATAACCGCATTCCTTGAGTAATCATCAATGAAAGTGACGAAATACTCATAACCTCCTCTTGCTTTGGTTGACATTGGACCACATACATCTGTGTGAACGATCTCTAACACTTCTTTGGCCCTATTCCCCTTGGCTCCAAATGCCCTCTTGGTCATTTTACCCTCCAAACATGATTCGCAGGGTTGGAAACGGTTCAACTTGGAGAAGTTCTAGTGAACCGCCTTTCACCAACCTTTGGATCCTCTTTGGATTTATGTGACCCAATCTTAGATGCCAAAGAAGTGTCTCGCTCACGCCCCGATGAACGTTTTCTTTTCTCGGAAATAGTTGATGTGTTATAGGATGCATTTCTTGAGTGGTGTGCACAGTTAATTGTATAAAGATTATTCGCTAACGTTCCATGACAGATAAATTTATCATAAAGAGAAATGGTAACAACTTTATTAAAAGTAACCGAATATCCATCATGAAAAAGTTTAGAAACTGAAATCAAATTCTTTCTAAAACTCGTAACGTCATGTAACATCTCTTAAAATTAAAACTCTGTCTTCAAAAGACAGTCCACTTCTCCCATCGCTTCACCGCCACTCTCGTGAGAAGACGCCCGATGTGATGAGGATCTCACTTCCACTTAGTTGTCGGGTCCTTTTGAACCCCTGTAACGTGAAACAAACATGATCAGTGGATCCCGTATCCACCACCCACAAATGGGAGGCATACGCCGCTAAACAAGTTTTAACAACTAGTGAGTGAGGATTACCTTTCTTTCCTTTCCTTTTGGGATTGGAACAGGCTGACCTCCAATGCCCTTTCTCCCCCAGCTTGAAACATATTCCTTTTGGTTCTTTCTTGACACCCAACCAAATTTAACCGCCTTTTTTCTCACTTTTCTTAATGATGAGCTTGCTTTTGGTTCTCGACCACTTTCCTTTTCTTGAGACTTGCCTTCCAATCGCCTAGATCTCGAGAAAAGGCTTTTGTCACCAATGCTTCGCCTTTTTCTTTCCTAAATGCTTCTCCACTTTCTCCAAGGCTTCTTGAAGATCATCCATGGTAAACATGTGATCACTCATCACAAAACCACAAAGAAAATTCATCAAGCTCCTTGGCGAGTAAGCAAATGAAATTGATTTGGGCCTCATCACAATATTTAGTTCCGAGATAAGCCAGTTTAGAAAATGGTTTTTGACTCGAGAACATGCTCCCTTACGGTGTTCCTCAACCATTTTCAAAATAGCCACCTCGCCGCTTTTTAAACTTATCGATCATGCGGTCTTTTGTTGAAAACATTACTTCAAGACTTTGCATAATTTCCGCAATGGACTCAACACCTTCATGAACGTGTTTCAAATCATCGACACAAAGGAAGTCAAGATTACACGCTTCATGGGTTCATTAACTCGCTCCCAAATATTATACTCATGTCTTGCCGCATCGCTTGATTCATCAAGAAGCTTACGTGGCTTGGGTACATCAAGAATCCAATAATGTTTTTTGTGCGGTAGGATATGCATCATATTTCGTTTCCAAACATTATAGTTTTCTCCAGATAATTGGTGTTCTTTGAGTGTATATAACAGTGGATTAAAAGGTTGCGACATGATGAACTGAAATAAACAATAATATGCATAAGCACAAAATTATCACAAGATTCGATCACATGCATCATATTAAAATCTCAAAAAAATATGAACATGCATCAGCCAACATCTCAAAACAGTTTAAATAAGCCACGTGGGGTGGGTCATTATTTAAACACATTCAAGCAGGTTACAAACAAGAACAAGCATAAACTTTTAATATCCAGATTAATAGTTGGCTCCCACTTGACCAATATAAAATTGACAGGGACTTCGGGGAAGTATATGCATATCAATTTTATACCTAAGTAATAACCATGATTAAATACATAATTACTATTTCACTTTGATCGAGCCTCATGGGGAGGGTCATCGTCGCCACTAGTAATAACCCACAATCATCCGTTCGGAATTCATTCATGTGAAACCTATCTTTTGACCGTCCCGTGGGGGGAATTTCTCCAAAAGAATTCACAAATAAATAAATCATGGAGGTCAAAATTAATTCAATTTTATTATCCGGAATAAAATTGTCAATTAATTATTTAAAACATACTTAGTAATTTTGAAGTTGAGATTTTTCCATTTGGCAACCCTCATGCAAACACATTTAAACAAATTAAATAAAGTATAAGATAACACAAATTAAATCAAGCAAAAGAGAAAAATAAACATATTGGGCACAAATTATCCAATTGTCATGGTTTGATTTTTCTTGGCTTGATCTTGAAGAAACATCGTCTAAATTTCTCCCACTCTGTTAGTCTTTGAAAAAAATACTTAGCCTCGAACCTCCACTCCAAGCAACTTCATGACCTTTGGATGCCTTGCATCCGTGAAACCCTTAACTGGGGCAACTAAGCGACCTAAAGCGCGCTTGGCCGTGCCGCCGATGCCTCGCTTGCACTCGGCAAATGTCGGCGGTCAGCGATTCTCGGCGGCAGCAGCGCATCGTAGCCTTGTATATGTGCCTTTCGCCGCCTCCGCCCTCGCCAGCGTCCTCGCTTGGCCGCTAAGCGTCTCGCGTCTTGCCCGCGTATCATACCCGTCACTTCGACTGGAAACGCTGCTTGCCCCGCCCGTCTGTAGCGTCCTGTAGCCTTTCGGCCGGCTTTCTCGCCACTGCGCCCAAAAGCGTCTTGCCGCGCCGCCCTCGCTGGTGCGGTTGCGTCCTTTAATTGCCCGTCTCTTCGTTCCCGATCACGGTTACAATTTATTTACAAAAATAAATAAACCTAGATCTAGACTAGTCTATTACATTGATCAAATCAAACAAATCCTAGTCTACTCGTGGATTTTCTCACAAGGCAAAACAAATCCGAACTAATCGAATTAAAAAACCACAGTTTATATGCATGCAAAATAAAACATTAAAATCCATGACAATTGGATACCCGCAAAATGCATCTAATGGTTCTACTATCCAATTTCAAATTTAATGTCCAATTAATTAAATTACAATTTAAAAAATTGAGCAGAGTCTTAAACAAAGGGCTCGATACCAGATTGTTGGAGAATGAGTTGCCATTGATCTATTCGGGTGAATATTTAAATACAAATTTAATTCATTAATTATTACTAGCATGAATTGATCCTATATTAATTCAAATAATAATTGCAACAACATATCATGCATATAAAAAGCCACGTAAAACTTACGCATGCGGAATCTACGGGTTTACGTGAATGTACATCTCGGGATGGCAGTGACTTCGGTCGGACGGACTAACCAAAAGGACTTCCCAAGTATTCCCTTAGCCCTTGCTCGACAATCCGGTGGAAGGATACTCGCGAACAATTAACAAAAGGAAAAAATAAACTTTGTTGCACCACTTATGTGGATTTGCTAATATTTCCAGCACATGAAATTATACTTGGGAATGAGCTAATCATCCCCTATTATAAGAGGGCGATGGTCGAATTTTTCAGTAGAAAATCAATGTGGGAAAAGACTTTTCTTGATCACCAAGAAATCTTGAATATATCTCATATATTCTTTTTCCCATAATTAAAATATTCCACAAAATTCCACCTCCTCTATAATATGGCATTATTTCGAAAAATACAGTGTGCAAGAATCCAAGATTTGGATCTTCTTGAATTTATGAGATATTATTGTATTTCAAGAAATACATATCTTCCATAATATCTTTTCAAGAAAATCAAGAAAATCTTTCTTGCCCTCTATTTTCAAAAATTTCGAAATATCACTATGAATAACCAAGTGGGAGATTTCTTGAATTTAATGAGATAATCTTGTATTCCAAGAATACATATCTTCATTCCATAACAAAATTCAAAGAAAATCTTTCTCCCTCTTTTATCCATAATTTTCGAAAATTTAGAGGAAATATAAGCAACAATATTTATTTTATTTTAATCACCTTTTTCAGTTATTTGACTATATGTTGGGCTACTCAGGGGGACCTTTAGGAGAATTAAGATTGGACCTTCTAATGGATCTTGAATATCTAACATTGAGCCACAATATAATTCAAGCCCATAAATATTAATTAATCCCACTACATAATTAATATTGCACCATCCATCTTAACCCATATTACAGTCAATATGGCTCCCGGTCATTATTTCCCGTGTTTAAGATTATCTAGCCCATTAATTAATTCAAGCCACTGAAATAGCTTTCCGTTAATTAATATCTTTTGTCCTTGGTCGAGGAACGGTTCAACATTATTATCCATACCGGAAACTAATTCCACTTGCAAGATTTGGTATGATAAAACTTATGAACCTCCCAAGGGGGCAAATCAAGCAAGCGTACTTGCACATGATTCTTCGTATTAAATCTTAGCAATCACATGTGACCAATAATATTGCCCAAGATAAAAAGTATTGAATCTCTCTGATTCGCTACCCATGATAAGTCAAAGAAATAGTTACCAATCCCACGTGATCCTATTTAAGGGACGAAGGTTAAGAAACAACGAACCACTGAGATCTAATTCTTCCTTGTTCAGTTCTGAAGAATTTATCCTCCTGTAGGTCCTATTCAGCGCATCAGTCATGCACTAGTGTAATCTCTTGGTCAAGACAAACCAATCTGAGCCTTACACCTCAACCTTTCGCGATGGTTGTTCATTTCCATCTTGGTCGTGAATGGCGTACTTTTAGTTACAAGAGACTGTTAATTTAATCTTCTGTGATCTGGTATCACTAAATTAACTACAGTGTAACACGTACGAATTATTGAACAATTATGCAGTAAATATATATAACATTCAATCATATTTAAAGCATCAGTGATAAACAATTTATTTCAGTAAATAAGTCTGAAAATTCAGTTTCGATTATACAAAGTAAAAAGCATACTTTTCAGTATAATCCCAACAACTAATGGGGTTTGAATTCGAGGTGGAGTATAAGTCGGGGCCTCTAATGTCGCAGTTGATGCCTTATTGCGACGTGACTCTGATCTTTAGTGTGCACCCATCTCGGTACCACAATGGGTGGAGTGGGCGCCTTTGCACCAAGCTTTCCGTGCCGATGCCACTTATGGACCAATTGTTGAGACTTTGGAGAGAGGCGAGATGGTTACTCAGCCTTTTGTTCTTGCGAATGGCATCCTTTACATTAAAGGACATTTGGTGATTCTAGTAGGGTCAGACCCCGTTTGTTGGCAAAATTTCATTCGACGCCGACAGGGGGTCATACGGGTGTGTATAGTACATAGCGTCGTGTTGCATCGAATGTGTATTGGCTGGGCATGATGAAGGTGGTTACTCATTTTGTTGTGGAATGCTTTCCTCTTCAGCGTAGTAAGGTTAATATTCCTGCTCCTTCGGGCTTTGGTGCAGCCCATTCCTATCCTGGGCCGAATTTGGGAAGATATCAGTATGGATTTTATCACGGACCTTCCCCGCTCTCAACTTTGGGACGTGATCTTGGTTGTGGTGGACCGTCTGTCCAAAGCGTCGCATTTCATCGGTCTCAGCTACCCCTTTACTGCCAGTGGGTTGGCATCTACCTTCACCCGAGAAATAGTTCGTCTCTACGGACTGCCTCGTTCCATTGTTTCGGATCGGGATCCCGTGTTTCTTTGCGTATTTTGGCAAGAGTTATTTTGCGCTACGTGGATGAAGTTGAGGATGAGTTTGGCCTATCACCAGGAGACATATGGCTAGTCCGAGGTGATGAATAGGTGTTTGGAGACATAGTTGAGGTGCTTTGTTTTGGAGCAACCAAACAGTGGGCTCGTTGGCTTCCTTGTGCTTAATATTGCTTTTAATACGAGCTTTCATTCAGCTACCCGATGTACGCCTTTTGAGGCGGTTTATGGGAGGAAATTGCTTACTCTAACTTAGTGACTTTCGGAGGAGATCAAAGTAAAGGTTGTGGCAGATGAATTGGAAGATCGCGATTGGATTTTGGGGCAACTCGTCTCTTGGGTTGGTCGCTCGGATGATGATGCGGCCTAGGTTGATGAAGAGGTGTTTCGGGAGAAGTTTCCATCATTTCGCCTTGAGGACAAGGCATCTTTTGAGGGGGAGGAAATTGATACGCCCATCATGTATACATGGTGAAAGAAGAAGAGTTCGAAGACTATTGGGCATTAGGCCTAATAGATGCAGTTTTATTATTAATTCTTATTATTAATTCTTATAGTCTTCGAACTCTTCTTCTTGCAAGATCCTTCTACATACAGAAAGATTGTTGGTAAGTTATTATATTTAACTATTACCAGACCAGATTTAGCTTATTCAATACAAACACTAACACAATTCATGAGTAAGCCCACAGAGGCACATTTGGCAGTAGTTCACAGGTTGCTAAGTTATTTGAAGAGCAATCCTGGACAGGGGACTTTCTATCCATCCAAAAATGATTTCAAGCTTCAAGCATTCACTGATTCTGACTGGGGCAGATGTGAAATTACAAGAAGAAGTATCACAGGATATGTAGTCTATCTTGATGAATCATTGATATCATGGAAGTCAAAGAAACAACAAACAATAAGCAGATCTTCAGCAGAAGTTGATTACATGGCAATGGCATCTTCAACATGTGAACTACAATGGATCATCTATGTTCTAAAGGATCTACACATACCTCATCCTCAACCTGCTATCCTATACACTGATAGCAGCTCTGTCTTTTCTATAGCTAACAACCCAGTGTTGCATGAGAGAACTAAACACATCCAGATTGACTTTCATTTCACAAGAGAAAAGATACAAGAAGGGCTCATCAAACTAGTGTAGATTCCAACATCAAAGAATTTATGTGATATCCTCACTAAACCACTTGGACCTAGTGTTTTTCAAGATTTCAAACCATTTTGGGGGTATAAAGGAAAGTCAACATCAAAATAAAGTTATTTGACCAACAGTATTAGTTGGTACATGTAAAGGTATTAGTTGTAAGTTATAACTTAAAGTCTTCCCGCATTGTATATATAGATAGTCTTTTCACTCTCTTTCATTCATTGAAACAATATTCGGTTAGACGATTCATCTCTATGAAATGTATCCTCTCATTTTCATCTTGTAAATTGAAAGTTCAATTCATCAATGGAAAATATATAGTTTGAATTCTGTTTTGTTCATAGAATCATTATATTTATTCATTTACTTCTTTTACAATTCAAATATTTAATCATTTATTCCGTTTAAATTTATTATCAAGTCAACCAGTCATCAACATTCCAAGCTAAACATAGCGATTAAGACTTTTTTTCATAAACTACTATGCATTTGTTATCACTCGTTTTATAGAAAATAAAACCAATTGCAAAATTTCAATTCCCAAGGATGGAATTTTTTATTTTTATAGGCATGCGTAATGGAAATGATTAATGATGATATTTACCCATTTTTAAAACAAAAAAACATGAAAGCTACCCCACTAAGCGAGAGTAGTTCTTTTTACTTCAATTCTAACACTCTACCCCTTTCTCTTGTCTTTTCTTTTGTACCACAGAGAGTCTCTTGCACTGACAAAAGAAAGAAATATCAAAGAAAAAGAAAAGGGCATTGGATTGAAGCCACTTTTATCGAACATAGATACAAACATATGTGGGTTACATTGAAAATTAAAATTAAAATTCCAAAATTTTATTCCTTGCTGAAAGTGTACATGCTATTGTCCAACAAAGCTTGGTCCACATCAACATCCATTGTTTCAAGTTAACACTATGTTTGGATATCCCCAAAACCAAATTTATAGGTAGTGATCATGGATAGTCCATGAGGAGACATAATTTTTCTCCCTAGGCCGGCTATAAATTTGTGATCATTCAAACTTGAATTTGAATTATCAATACTTCTCTCTCCAAAATTATTTTCTTTTTTTTTTTTCAAAAAACTCAATGTTTCTTATTGTATCCACTCATCTCTCCCTTGTATTTTTCTTTTTTGGGTCCTATATTTCAAGTGATATTTATTTGAATTTATGAAAGATTTGGATCTCATGTGCATCCAGTGCACCGTGCACTCATAGTATATTTTAGAACCATGCAATTTACAATGAATTGTGCAATTATTTTTCATATTAATAATTACACAGTTCATAGTAAACAAGTTATATCTTTCAACATATCAAATTATATAGTTCTAAAATATACACTTTAAATGTACGATGAACCTGAACGTTTGCAATATTTAGCCTTTATGAAATGCAAAATAAAAATGAAACATCATATCACGAAAATCTTGAGCATAACGACCCTACTTCCATCAAGGGATATGGAAAGACATACATGACCATTTACGTACAAGATTTACACGTTTTAATCTCTTCTATGCTACAAATTTAGCATGTATGATAGACATAAAACACAAAAGTGCAAAAATAATATTATCTTTTTTTTTTTTTTTTTGATGTCCTTCTGAATTTTTTTCCAGATAAATTAATGATATATGTTTATGTCATAATGAATCTTAGTTAATAATAATTAAATATTGTTAATAATAATTATTATTGACTGAAAAATTATACACACAATATATTTTGTAGGAAATTTGAAATTTTAGATAATTATATTAGGGGTATATATATGAGATAATGGAGGGAAAAAAATGTCAAAACGATATTATACAAGAAATTAGATCAATAATGCATCCATCCAAAAGCAAGCACTATTAACGTAGTAGATATTTAGAATCATGCAACTTGTTTAAACTGAAATGTGCAACTATTTTTTTGTATTAATAATTGCACGGTTTAGAGTAAATAAATTATATCTTTCAATGTAATAAATTGTATAATTTTAAAATGCACTATAAGTACACGATGCACCTGAATTTATATAAAATTCAACCATTATATAAACATTTTAAAAGATTAAAACGTCATTCGAAATGTATTGGAGGGAGTATGACAAAAGAAAGGGTGGGAAATGAGAAATTGATGATAGTTAATGATATAAAGAGAGATGTAAGGCATGAAATAAGAGAGGTGAGGAATGCAAAATGCTTAGAATTCACGCCATCACCATTTCATTTCATTTGTTTTCTTTTTTTCCCACCGCACCCATGTAAGTATTTTGTTAGCTCGTGGCGTGCACCCCCCCAATTGCCCTCATTACCTTTTCGCTTTTCAACGGCCTTCCCACAACTCTCTTACTCCAACTATTTTCAACCTAATTATTTGTTTTAATATACTCTTTTCTTTTTTCAAGAAAAGGATGTCGGTAAATTCACTCATAAACTATATAAACCTTGCAATCCCCGTCTCCTACCTCAATCTCACGTTGCAAAAATTTATGTGAACCCTTAGAGTATCGTAACACAAAAATTTATTGAATCCTGAACTTTCTTTTAAAAAAAAATTATTATCCTAAACTTTTTTTAAATTTGTTATTATTATTATGCATATTTATTATTATTATTGTAAATATTCATTATTGTGTATATAAATCAATGATTTCAAAACCGGGTTGAACAAGAATCGCCGTAAAAATCTGCTAAAAAAAACCCCTATAGAACGGATTTAGGGTTGAACAGGGTTGAACCCCTTAAAAAAACTTGCTTCAACCGGAAAAAAACCGGTTTTTTTTAAAATTAAATTATTAATTTATATTAAATATTTAAAATTTTAAATCTATATTTCTCTCACATTTTTCTCCAACACTTTCGATGTGGGATAAATGTATGAGGTGGGACAAAATTTATAAAATATGATATGAAAAGTTATAAAATATATATTTAAATTTTTGTAAGTATATACTTATTTTGTTTTTTTAACTAAACATAAAAAAAGCAGTTGAATCCATTTGGTTGAACCGATCCGACCGGGTTGAACCACGACCGGCCATTCGTCCGTCTCGATCACCTGGCTCGATTATGAAAACATTGATATAAATGTCACTATTTAAGAATAAAACATTTTTTTTAATATTATTAATATATATATATATATATATATATATATATATATATATATATATAATATTATAAAGGAATTCAAGTGAACATAAATTCACGAAAGTCCTACTCTGTCTTACAAAGACTCAATACAAATTATTTTACTGAAACATTCAATTTATTTTTATTAACTCAAATTGCACATTTTATTGTTAACAAATTACTTTTTTTTATTAACTCAAATTGCACATTTTATTGTTAACAAATTACTTTTCTTAATAATGCACTTGAATTGCTTTAATGAAACATGCAATTTATTTTCACCAACATAAATTACACGTCTTATTGTAAATAAATTACTTTTCTTCTTATTGTAAATAAATTAAAATCCAAATATGATTTTTAGCTTCCATTCACCAATATCAACATCATACGGTCCAAAGAACGTGAAATCCAATGTAAGGTGATAGGATATCATGTGCTAAAAGCAAATTAGATTTCCCTATTTAGTGACTAGAATTTCAAAGGGAGAAGAAATTAAAAAATATGAGGACAGAAGTGGTGAAAATTAAGGATTTTAATTGGAATAACATTAAGCATAAAAGTCTCTCCTAATTAATCAGTTACACTACCTCACCAACCATGTGGGCCCATGAAAAGAATATACACTAATTAGACCGGGGGCCTAATTAACCACACCCGGTTATTCAAATCCTACACTCTTCTCCTTCTTCCACTAATACTCATGATACTTTTCTTTTAATCTTTTCCTACCTTCTACAACTCTTCAAAAACTGTGAACCGCCGCCGGTGCCTCCGTCTCCGACTCCTTCTTCCGCCGCATCTCCATAACTTTCCGGTGGTTGTTCGAGTGCAACTCCGTCAAGAAAGTCGGGCTGCAAGCGGGCCGGTATTCGGGCAAGAGCCGGCCCGATTTGAACCGGACCCCACAAGCGTTACAGAGCGTTTTCGACCCGAGCGGCCCGGCCCGCCACTGTGGGGTCTTCGTGACGCCGCAGTGGCTGCACCGCCGTGGCTGGGCCGCGGCGGCTGCGGAGCTGTGGTCGGCCGGTTTCTTTTTCGGCTTCATGGCCGCCGGTTTTCCGAGAAAAGACTCCCCGGTTTGGCTCTGAACCGGCCAGGCCGAAAACGACGTCGTCGAGGAGGATGAAGAAGAGGAGGAAGTCGTTGATTCGTTGAACGACGGAGATAAAACCGGCCAGACACGAACCCCGGTTCGGGCCCTCTTGGTTCGGGCCTTGGTTTGAACCGGAGTGGCGAAACAGGGCTGTTCCCGGGCCGGTTCGGTCCGTTTCCCGGTCGGTTTCGGCGGCAATTTTCCGGTCAGGGAATAATCCGGAAAAGAATCCTCCACAAAATGTGACAGCCACTCCAAACTCTCCAAACCCTCCACCTGAAAAATTAAAATCCGTCTCTAAAACCAAAAACACGACTTTCACTTTCAAAAGAAACGAAAAAACGCAACTTACTGGAACGCTTAATTCACTCTCGGGGAGAGAACCAAAATCGTCTCTTAACAAGAGCCCACTGCTCTCCTTCGCCGTCGAGTTCCCGTCCTGTTCCTTCTCCTCCGGTTCCTGCAGTTGCTGCTGCGGCTGCTCCTCCTCCTCGTATCCGTTCGAAAAGTCGAGGAGTTCGTCGACGAATAAGTCGTCGCCGGCGCCGGAAACCACCACGAAGTCTTCGGAAAACGCCGCAGGTTTCAAAGCACACTCCATTGCCTACAAATTACCAAAAACCCACATGCAGATAAGCAAATTTAATTCACGAAACGTAGAAATTAGAATTTTTAATTGAGAATGAGAGGGACCTGAAGAGAATATTGGGAGGAAAATGGGAGAAATGGAGGAGATAAGGAGTGGTGGTGAGTTGGGTAAAGCATTGAATGAGAGAGAAGAGGGAGGGATTGGGTAGATTAAAGCGTCTCAAATGTGACCTAATAAATATACACGATAATAAAATTTAAAACAACTGTAGCTAAAATGAAAATCATGCAAATAAAATTTAAAAATCTTTTCCTTTTATCTTTTTGGTGTGTTTTAATTATAACAAAAAATCAATATGAGAAGGTTGCGTTCTTTAACAAATCAACATGCACTGTGATAAAATGTTAAAACGTCAATACTCAAATTATGTTTCGTCTCTTAATAAGACAGTCATACGCATATGTGTTTCTTTATTTACACTACAAGAAAATAGTGTATTGTCTATGAATTTTTTTAATATTTTCCAACATGCCTATAAAATTTTCAACAAAAATAATATCGTTCTTAAATAATAAAGTTTGCCTACGACTTGGCTATACAATTTTCTAATTATATAGGCTATTTTTAAACTACAAATATAATTGTTTAAGAAATTATTTGTGTAGGTAAATTTGTCTACGAAAATTACAAATGTGTAGGTAGATTGCTCGTAGGTAATTTGTTTGTGTAGGTATTTTTTTCAAAGATTATTCTAAAAATTGGTAGACAAATCGTAGGCAATTATCACTTTTTAAGGACCAAATAATTTTTATAAAAAAATTTCGTAGCCATTTAAAAATTTTCGCAGGCAATTCTTTATTATTATTTTTTAATGTTATTCATCTCGTGTATTTGTTTCTAATCTTTTTTGTATGTATTTTGAAATTCGCACTATTTCACAATTTTGTCTCAAATTTTTTGTAATTCATATTTCAGATTATCAAGATTTATAAGTTTAAGGGTATAGGATAAAATTATTGTATTTTATTCAAGAGTCCGAATTCGTAAAGAGGTGAGTAATCAATTCACTTACTATAAAATATTCATTTTACCTACAAAATTGTAGAGAAAATCATATTTATAAATAGATGTGGGATTAATTTATTTATATTAATTTTCTATGTACTTTCACAGCTAGTGTTGACAAATAATGTGGAATTTTTTTTCTTCTTTTTAGTACCTAGAAATTGAATTTTATTACAGTATTTGAAAATGTCAATTCATCTTAGACAAAAGGAGAAAATCTTAATAATTTTTCTATCTATTTATATAATTTATGGGGTGGTTTACACGATGCATATTATACCATTTGGGGGAGAGCCAAACGCATAGATTTTTTTTTTCTTATCTCGTGTTCACGGGTTAAAGATTGAAATAAAATTATTATTGTTTTTGCCCAATAAAAAAGGGAGGGAAAAAAGCATTACTGACTTGAAATTTAGTAGGAATACTGTATATGATATGTCGATATCCTCTAAATTTATTGCAAATAGAGTTTAGAATTATATGTTTGATATTTTTCGTAAAATATTTTACAAAATTGTCGTGATGTTTTTCTTTTTGGAACGAATGTCTTGATTATTATTTTATTTTATTTTTTGGAAGAAATGTTGTGAATTTTTTGCACAAGTATTGTTTAGCTTTTGGTAAGTTTTCTGTATAAAAGATGTATAGTATAATTCGAGTATATATATTTTTTTAAATGCAATTTATTATATTAAAGTGTGCAATTGTGTTAGTGAAAAATAAATTGCATGTTTTTAATATAAAAAAATACATATTTTAATATATAATAAAACAGTAAATCTTATGTGCACAAGGTGCATCTTGCGATTCAAATGCATTTTTAACATATGAAACTTGTTGTATTAAAATATTCAATTTTTTTGGGGAAAATAAAATAAATTTTTCAATGAAAATAAATTAAAATTTTCGATATAAACAAGTTGTTGGTGTTAATAAAATAAATTGTATATTAAATTTCATAGTGCATCTCTTATAATAAAAAACAAACTCTTTTGTGAAACTTGTTCATACTATGAAATTGATATCATTAAAAGTTTTAAACTAATATCATTGCTCTTATAAATTAATGACAAAAATTCATATGAGACGGGGTATAAATTAGTAAAAATCAACTTTCATACATTTCAAAGTGTTAAAGCGTCATGCCCAAGTTATATCTCGTCTCATCGTGAGACCGTCTCACGCAAGTATGTCTCTAAATTAATACCGATAACATTTAATGTTATAATATTAATTTATAAGTGTAATATTATTAGTTGATAAGTGATATAGTATTAATTTATTAATATAATGATATAAATTTCATACTATAAATAATTTTTACCAAAGATCTACTCATGATAATAAAAAAAAAAACCATGCAAGAATGGATCTCCAATGCACCAAATACATTGTACACTCCATAATTATATAATTGCACGTTTCAGTACAATAGATTATAAGTTTTATTACAATATATTGCAAATTTTAAAAATACATGAACCGTGCACCTAATGCATATAACGTCTAGCCAAAAAGCAATACGGCCAGGACATCATTAATAATACTGATATCCAAAACCTGAAACAAAAGAAAAAGTGTTCCAAATAGAGAAATCCTACCGAAAATTTGAAGGGAAGAATTGGGGCACTTAATTGGACTAATTTACAAGTGGAAACCTAGCGCATTAAAGGTTGTTCAACTTCATCATAATCCTGCTTTACTACTCCTTTTCCAGCTCTTGTTTCTCTAACTTCGCCTAAAAATCTTCTCAATTTTTTTTTTCCCAAATTAAAGGAAAGACACTTTTCAAAAAAAAAAAAAAAAAAATAATAAAGAATAGACAACTGTTATGCAAAATTTTAGGTAAATCCATCTCACATATATTCTACTATTCCTGAGAAAGTCTTGTGTGAAATATTGCACACTAATGTTATGTGCAATACGATATAAATAAGGTAAAAATACTTCAAAATTCGCGGGTTTGGGCGGGCGGGTGGGTCGGGCAGGGGCGCAGGTGGGGCGGACAGTAGACTTTAGGTTGGCGCAGTCGAATATGTATTTATAGAAGAATATGTTTATCAAATATGTGATATAGCCTAGTGGTTCAGGTTTGTTGTTAATGTATTTGGTCGCAGCTTCGATTTCTATTGAACACATAATTTTTTTAATTTTTTTTTGGGGTCAAATTTTTGTGTGTTACTACATCTATGTATAAGTGTTACTACATTGTTATATTGAAAAACTTCATATTTTACGTAACACATAATTAAACATATCGTAACACATAAATATTCATAACGTAATATGGGTCACATGGTAACACATTATTGTTCATATGGTAACACATGAGTATTCACATAGTATTATGACGATATGTGAACAATGTTACATATTACTAAAAAAACATGTGTTACTACATGAACAAAAAGTGTTACCATATGAAGAAAAACGTGTTACCACATAAATAAAATCAGTACAAGCATGAAAAGAAATCCCCAGTCCAAAATTACAGATTTAAAGAATAATTTAATGTGTTACTACATGAACAAAAAGAGTGTTACCATATGAGCAAAAGAGTGGTACCACATAAATAAAACCAGTACAAGCGTGAAAAGAAATTGTAGGTCCCGAACGTGTTTTGAGAGGGTGGAAGTCTAGAGGGGAGGGGTGAATAGATTCCAAAACTTTTTGTGCGGATCAGGTGTGAACTGCAGATTACCCGATCAGAGTGCTAGTGTATCAGTTTAGACTGATGTTCAATCTTACTGAGTGCCTAAGGGCAGATCAGCTTGATATCTGTCAGTTTAACTGAATGGTGCGGAAGCTTGTTTTAACCTGTGTGAAAAACCAGTTTTATCAATTCAGATTCTCAAGTCAGTTTTCAACCAGTTGACTAAGTTGTCAAACTGATCAGATCAGTTGCTTGGTGCAGACTGAGCTTAACTTAGAATATGTATGCTGTTTTAAACTCAGTTGTGTGAATAGTGTAAAGCAATAAGAAAGCAAGTAAATGCACACAAGACTTTTTATAGTGATTCAGATGAAACCCGTCCTACGTCCACTCTTCCCTTAACACAGGGGAACCTTAACCGAACTTAACCTGGGGGACTTATACCCCTCACGGGATGGCCGAGATGTTTACCGAGTTCTCACTCTACAAACTTAACATGCGGGACTTATATCCTTCAAAGGATGGCCGAGATGTTTATTGAGTTCACACTCTACAGATGTTTATCGAGTTCACACTCAACCGAACTAGAAATCAGAAAACTAGAATCCCTAGTCTGAAATCTTCCGGGAACAAACTTAACCTAACTTGCGTTTGGGTAAAGAATGTTTGAGGGTTCTAACTGGAAATCTATCCTGGTGTTTTAGGTAGCCAAAATGCTAGTGGATAGGATTTCTTGCTAAGAACTAATGGGATGAACACTCTAAGAATAATCTTCAAATATAGTGTTCTTTGAGCGGAGATTTTGCTGTAGCTTTAGCTTCTTTTGCGGTGTCTCCGTGTTCGTTCTTTGCTAGTTGTCTCTCTTTTCTTCAATTGACAAGCAATCTCATTTTATAGACCTCGAAATCAAAGAGCCGTTGGAGAGCAATTTGAATTTCGGGCTATACTAGGTAGGTTCTAGGATATGATTGTGACGTGCTCCGATTATCGGCGTGGCCGTAGGCATCATTAGCGCCGTTTTTGTCCGCAGCATCGTATCCCGCATTGTTAGCTCTTTTTGTGCACGTGTCACTTTCTCCTTGGCCAGCGAGGCAAAGACTTCGTAAATTTGTCCGTTAGGCGATTGATATTCCTTTTGTAGAAGATTCGTCTTGTCTGGTGTATCTTTTAGATTGTTACCAGGTGTGAGCTGACTTGATCAGGTAACTGATCAGTCTACCTTGTTGAGTCTTCAGATGCACATTGTTTTAGCTCAATATGCAGACTCTGCTGATATAGGTCTTCAGGTCTTTAGGTGTCTCTGAGCCTCAGTGTATTCAAACCATCTTGAGTCTTCAAATTTTGTTCTTGAGTCTTGAGTTTATCTATGTCTTCGAGTTCATCCGAAGTCTTGATGTCTATCCGAGTCTTCGATGTCTATCTGAGTCTTCAGGTTCATCTGAGTCTTCAGTGTCTTCTTGTCTTCACCTGATCTTTTGACTTCTTGTCTTCTGATTTGTGCTTAGTCTTCTGATCATCTGACCTTATCTGGGTCATCTGATACTTCGACCTGACCTATACATATTGAGTTCCCCTCAATATATGACCCATCTTTACATCAACTATCTATACATTTCAAATTGGTCATCTTAATCGATTCTAAGTCATCGATCACCTAACAGTCCGACCGGTCCTATTACAACCCTGTTTTGAAACTTCCATCAAAACTAAATTACAGATTTCCCAACAATTTTCCCCGTTTTGATGGAACCAAAACACTTAATCACACTTAATCAGAAAAACAGATACCATGAATGGAAATGTAGATAATGTAAACAGTACATACATCAGAAGACAATGAGATGTTGTCTTAGAATCAGTGAGATGGAATATTTCATTCAGATAGGTGTGTGTACCTTTGTAGAATACATGAAAAGCGTATCTATCATCCGATTCCAAGTTGTCTTCTTCGTGTGTACTTGAACATTTGTAGTTCTTTGGGGATGCCAAACATCCTGTATATCCTTTGCATTAGTTTGTCCAAATTTCTTCTCTTCTATGGATTCCTCCTTTTTTGAAAGAAGTCCATAGTAGATATTCTTGAATTTAACAGATCTAGCTTGTTGTCTGGACGCAAAGGTGGAAGGAGTATTTCAAAGGGTGGAGTTTCTGGTATTAGTGACATGATCTTACCTTCTTTCATCACTATCTGGTAGAAGTCTGGATACTTTGTTTCTAACCAGTTCTAAAATTCATCATCATTCTCAGTCTGATCTTGATGAATTGGAATCTTCTCCGTGATGTAGACGCCACATAACCATTCTCTTCTCGATCCGATCTCATTCTCGAAGCAGATCTTTGCCGCAGGCACGAGGATGCCTTTAACAGTCTTTTAAGGGCATTCTTCTCCCAAGCAATCTCCTCAACTAACGCAACTTCGTTCTTCCTCTTCCTTCCGGATGTAGCGATGTTCATCCCTTAGCCTCTGCTAACCTCGCTTCTTGATTGCGGCCTCTCTTTCTCTCTGTCTTGTCGCTCTTGAACTTGTTCAGAATCATCCGCTTTTGGTGGAGAATAGGTGGCCTTGTCTCTCGATCTTCCGCAGCTTGCTTTCATTATCTTGCCTTTGCCTTTCTTTCTTCTCGATTATGCGCTTTCGAGTTCATCTTGTTCGTCTTCTTCAAATAATTTCTTAAGCGAGTTCAAGGCTCTTAGCTTTGATCATCGATTTCCATTCTTTTTACGAATCGAACGAAGAAAAATCTTCAATTTTGTCGACTTTGGCGGTAACCTCTGAAAGAGCACTTTTTTACCTTTCGGCGATCTCTTTGCTATCTTTGCTCCACAGTTTTTTCATTTCCGCGAGATCGGTAGGTGGAGTGGCTGGCAAGTCGAATCTGATGGTTTTTGTAGAGATGAAAAAGTTACCAACCGTATCTCGAAGTCTGTTTTTTTTTTCTTCTCTTTATTCTCTTTTCCTTCCCCCTTTTTTGGTTTCATCAAAGAGGTTGGACATCTTCTGTTCGAAAGCGCTTAATTCTTTGTGAGATCTCCTCTCTCCGAGTTCCTCGACAACAAGAGGAGTGATCTCGAATCGGTGACGTATGGTCTTGAGAGTGTAGAAGCGTCTCGAGAGCGGTTTTCGATTTCTGTCTTGCTCGCTCTCAGAGAAGCTAGAAAATGTTTCCAACCCATATCCAAGTGGTTGTTGGTTTTGTCCAAGGATGCCTGCACACTTTCCAAAAAGTACTGTGGTTCCGATTGAGCATCTCTGGTGCGAACCGAGAGTTTGTCGACCGAGTTTGAGCTTCTCGGCAAGAGGATATACTAGTTGCATTACTTGAGCAAGGATGGCATTGTGCATCCCAACCGTGTGACTTTGTTCCTTGTCAACTAGTTTTGCTTGCTCATCTTCAAAACACTTCATCGATTCTGCTGAGCGCCATAATTTGTCTTCAAATGCAGCTCCCGATCCCATTCGAGAATCTTCGAGTATGATGATCTAGGTATCGAGCTCATCGTAGCGATCTATTCAGATGTTGAAGCCTTGCCAAGTCGGGTCTCATCCGCAAAGACCCATTCTTGGTTCATCGGCAGCTCCTCATGATCTCAGAGGAGGTTGAACGGTTTCTTCCTGCTTATCGGCAATACCGAACCTTTCGTGAATTAACCATCCGATATCATCGCCGATGCCAATTCAACAAAGACTTTCAATCCCAAAGATTGTTTAGACATTTCAACTCCAAGTCTACAAAGAAATCTGATCCCAGAGTTGTCATTAGAATCAGAAATTCTTCAATGCTTTTCAGTCTGATATCTCTCCAGAACACTATTTCTTCTATCTGTTGCTGGATGCCAGGATGTTGATCCAATTCAAGGCATAGATCCAACAGATACTCCTTGATTTGTTGCTTCATTATCCTTATGATGGGGCTTTCTGTAGCAGGTGAAGCAAGCATGGTCTGGTATTGAAGGGATTATGAGAGATGGACACTCGCTTGTCGGATCTCTCAGGTTCTTGAGACTTGATTGGGGATTGGGATGTTTGTAGTTCAGGTTCGTTTTCAGCGTGTTGAGGGTGTTCAGTTTCTGAAACGGGTTCATTGATTGGTGGTGTGGGAGATGTTGGTGATCCGATAGGGCGGTGAGGGGTGAGAAGGTTTTGTGGGGAGAGGATGGTGGTGATGACTTTTGAGGAGAGGGTGATGGCGATTTGGAAGTGGGCGTTGGCTATCTTTCTCTTTGGAAGATCTTGGCGAGAGGCAGAGAATCAGATGGTGATTCTTCCTTAGATTGCTCCACTTCTGTCCCTCTGACAGATTTTTCTCCTTCTGCTGCGATCATCTGCTCTTCCCTTTCTTCTCTGATAGTTGGCTCGTGAGCGGATCGCTATCTTTTCTTCCGATCTTACTTGATCGATCCTTCGCTCTGCCGACTTGTCATGCGAACATGGAGCGCTTTTCGAGGAGATGAGACTCTCTTTCCGATGTTTCCGCAGAGCATCCGGTTTCTTGGCCGATCCTTCCTCTTCATCCTCTTCTCTCGAACGGCCTTTTCCTACACTTCGCGATCACGCAACCTTTTATCTTTTCCCTTCTTTTCTCCATTGGGTTTGGGCACATATGAGTTGGATCCTCATCGATTGTCCGTAGGGACTCATCTTTGCCCAATATGGCCTTGTGCTTTGCTTGGTATATCTTTGCTCCATTCTCGATCCATTTATAATTCTCGCGGCGGCTTATCCGATGTAATGATAGAGATTTTGTGTATGAATGAGCACTTGGAAGATAAGCACACTTCATTGCTCGGGTCACCTCGAACTTCCCGAGTCTTTTCTCGATCTTGCTTTGACCATACCCAACCAATCGATATCGAAGACTTCTTGATTAGTGCAAATGACACTTATCTTGTACGAAGTGACTTCATCAAGATCAGAGGTTGAGCACATGATCACCTTCTTCCTAACAATTTCAAGAAGAAGGCGATATTTTCTCTTCAGATAGGAGGCTTTGACGTTCGTCGTGTCCTCCTTATTTGCTGGTCTCAACAGCTCGACTTCAAGAAATTCCTTTTCTCCTACATCAGTCGTGTAGGTCTCTGGACTGATGCTTTCTTGAGTTAGGCCGAATATCCTCTGGAGATCGTCATTCGACACTCGCACTTCCAGTCCTCCAACGGAAGAAATCAGGTCAGCATCAATGTCTTCATCCCTCTGTAGATTGTAGAGAAACTCCAGAGCTTCATGTGCGTGGATGATGTTCTGATGTGTAGAGCAATAGCGTTCAAGTCCACACGCTTGCAAGCACTCCAGAATTTCCAGCGATTCAAGGTCTGAGGTGATGGTGAAGACTACGTACTTTTCATCAATGATGTCTTTCTTCATCGATGAAAAATTGCAGAACTTTTTCCCTTGGCCCGGTCTTGGAATAAGATATGCCATTTCTGTACGATATGCAAATTGATGTTTAGTTTGAGTTAGACATTTCAATAGATTCAGTCAAACTAGTAATTTTAGCATCAATTTAGCAAATAAGTGTTTAGATCTAATAAAGATTACATAAATATATCATCACGATTTGTAAACCTAGGTACCAGAGAGAAATTGAGATCATGCAATTAATTAAAACAAGAAATTACCAGAAATTGATTCGAAAGATTTTAGAAATCGGAAGAGTAGAATCAATTGATCTCGAAAATAATTCTCTGAAGATTTTGAAAAAAAGAGTTTGATCTTTTAAGAACTTTGAGAAGACGAAGTAGTGGAAAGTGGTTTTCTGAGATGAAGTAGTTGGATTTTATAGAATACGAGGGAAAACCTTTTTGCACAACTTTCCAAAGTACTCAAGTATCCGTGTTTTGAAATCAGTGGCTGAGATTAGTCGGCCAAAAAGTATTTTGATCACACGGTTGAGAAAAGTAGTCTTCTCGTTTTCCGGACACGAAAAATCACAATAAAACGTTTTGAAAATATTTTCCCAAGTCCGCATTAAAAGCTTTGCAGAGCATGCGTCATGAACAGAGTAAAATAAATCAATTATTTAAATAACTCATGTAAGGTATTCAGAAAGAGATAAATAAGAGAGTGTATCTGACTGATTGATATTGTAATCAATCAGTTACCACAGTGATCTGATCTGGTACTTTGTTGACTTATCTGATGGTTGCCTCATGCATTTCCCAACAATATCTCACTTATCTGATCAGATTCTTGCTTGAAACACTTCGCTACTTATTTGATCCACTTATCTGATACACTTCATCCTTCAGTCTTCTTCTAATCAGCCCGTATTTACTGAAGTCAATTCCTGCCAAAACTTTTACTTCGGGGAGTCCAAAAGTCTCCTCGATTCCCAAATCGGTGCGATTTGACATTCCGTAATAATGGCATAGATACGCTGTGATTTAATCACACCGTTAACTCATCCAACCATTAGCCGCGTGTTCCTGACGCATTGTCGATGCAAATTTCTCTTAAGATCTTTTGAGAAGATAAAATTTGCATTTATACCCCTAATTTCCTTCTATAAATTAGCCTGGGGTGTTAGGAAAACAACACAACATAAACCATTTCATCTTCTTTAGCATATCCTTCATGCTTTTTCGATGAGTTCCTTATTTCCGGTGAAACTTTCGGTGAAAACCTTTACCCCTTTTCCAATGAATTCAGCTTCTCAAATCAACCCTGTGTGTTCCTTCACACTGCTTTCATCGTCATCTAAGATTTCACATACGATCAATGCTAAGCTTCTTTACCACCATGGAGGCGGATCTGCTAAGGCAAATGAGAAGGCACTTCTCCTAACCGTAGAAGCACCTTGTGCGCTATCGAGATGACTTTAATTAGCATCAACAGACTTAGTCTCGAAACAAAACATGGGTTTGATATACAAAATATTGTATCAAACTCAATATTTGCATGAGACACTTTCATGGCCATATGGTCTTTGTGACCAAACACCATAACCTTGGTCCCATTTAATGTTGGAAAGCCCATTGATTTTAGGTCTAAGGGCTCTAGCTTAAAGATCCTTCAAGGCTCGCTCTCGCTCCTCACTCCAAGATTCTAAGAGCGGCTTCGATTCTAGAAGCTTCTCTCTTTGCCCCTTGGGTTGAGAGTCCGAGAGCATCAGCTCTTAAAATCTCTCTCTCTCCTTCCCTGCCTAGGGTTGGCTTAGGGCTTATGGTTTATGTATCGACCTCCGGGTCTTATTGTACTTGTAATACCACTTGAAGATAGCTTGTAGCATTTGTAGCTTGTGATATCACTTGTAACTTGTAAACCTGACCTCCGGGTCCTTATCAATGAAAAACTCATTATTCCATTCTTTGTGTTGTTTCTTCTGACTTATGCAATCTGTAGCTTTACTCTTGACTAGCTTGTTGACTTTAGCTTTAATCGACTTATAAAGTAATCTTCCAACTGACGGTTCCCCTTAACTGATGTCTTGAATCGATCCGCTCCTTTGTCCGAACTTCGGATCGGCTACTTATCCGACTTTTCGATCGCTTCCTTATCCGAACTTCGATCGGCTCCTCGTCTGGTCGATGATCGGTTGAGATTCCTAACTCAACCGATTCCACTTAACTTGGTTAGTCTTTTTAACCAACCGGTTCGAGATCGATCCTTCAACCATATCCGGTGTATTTTCTCCAAGATCCGTAGCCCTAGCTCGTTGCATAACTCTCTCGAATCTGATCTCAAATTAAGCGGCTTAGTTAAGATATCAGATTTCTGCTTGTCAGTATGGATCTTTTCCATCCTGATATTCTTCTTTTCAACGTGATCTCTGATAAAATGGTGTCTGACATCCACGTGCTTGCATCTTGTATGTAGAAACAGATTCTAAAGTGATTGCAATAAAGACTATTATCGCCACAAAATATAGGTACGTTCTTAGCTACAATGTTGTAATCCTCACCACGACTTAGCGAGCGGTTGGGAACAACAGCTTCCTGCAGTCATATATTCTACTTCAGTAGTAGATGTAGCAACTGATGTTTGCTTCTTCGAAAACCAAGAGATCAGTTTATTTCCCAGAAACTGACATGAACCTGAGGTTGACTTCCTCATCAATTTCGCAACCTCCGTGAATCAATCGAATACCCACTAAGCTCTAGATTGTCATCGATGGGGTAAAATAAACCAAGGTTTACAAATCCCTTCAGATACTTGAGAATCCGCTTAGTCGCTTTCTAGGTGGCTTTGCATTGATTTGCTTGAAATCGCTCATACACCCATTGCGCAAAAGTGATGTCCGGTCTGGCGGGCGATCGGGTATAGTAGTGATCCAATCGAGCTCTATATTCTTTCTGATTAACTTTCTGACCATCTTCATCTGGATCCATCTTGAACCCGGTCATCATTGGAATTCTGGTTTCCTTGCAATGTTGAACTTCAAACTTTGCCAGTAGATTCCTTGTGTACTTCGCCCGCGATGAATATCCCTTATGTACTACCTTGACTTGTAAACCCGTAAAAGTAATTCATCCGACCCATCATGGACATCTCGAACTTCCCTTGCATCAATTTGTCAACTTCTCACATAGCTTCTTGTTGGGAGATCCAAGATGATGTCGCCCACGAAATCTCAACCATCGTAATATCTTCTCCATCTTCTATTCTCAATAAGGTTCTCGTCCACTATTTCTTTAGTGAACCCGCTGTCTATCAAGAACTGAGAGAGTGTATCATACCAAGCTCGAGGAGCTTGTTTCAGGCCGTAAAGAGCTTTCCTTAAATGGTACACTTGGTTGCCTTTTTCAAAGCTTGGAGGTTGTTCGACATAAACTTCCTCTCGCTAGTACCCCTTTAAGAATGCACTTTTTACATCCATCCGATACACAAAGTGAACCCTCTCAGGGCAAAGATATGCCGTAAACAAATTAATGGCTTTCTAAAGCGAGCGATCGATGCAAAGGTCTCATCATAATCAATTCCTTATGATTGTGAATACCCCTTAGCAACAAGTCTTGCCTTATTCCCCGTTATGACATTTTTCTCATCTCTCTTGTTCTTGAATACCCACTTCGTGCCAATTACGCCCCGATGAGTTGGTCTCCGTCCACCCGTTTCCAAACTTGATTCCTCTCAAACTGCTCCAGCTCCTCCTGCATGGCTAGAATCCGGCTTGGCCTTGTAGAGCTTCCTCTCATTGTAGTAGGTTCCTTCAAAGACAGATAACAACAAAGATATGGCACTTTCACCAACTGATGTCTAGTTTTGACTCTATCGATGGGTCTCCGATAATCGATCGGTTGGATGACCGGCAATCCAGTCCTTCGCTCGATGTCGCTCGTTGGAGAACATCATCCATATCGATAGTAGTTCATTACTAGTGATTGGGAGTGGTCTTGAATTATGATCCACTTGATAAGAACATGTCTCGGTGATGTTGGACTCATCATGTGTCGATGTCCATTCATAGGAACTTCTGGTGTTCCCCCTGAACCGGATGGTTCGGTTGATACCGCCTCACCGTAATGAAATTTCTTCAATCGACAAAGCGTACCTTTGGGTCGATTGACTGTTGAATCGCCAAGATCAAGTTCGGGATGTACACCGCATTACGTGTTCGTGTTCTTTCTCCTTGACGCTTAAATCGATCCATTTTCTGCGTGTCGTAAATGGTTGATCCGGGTACGGCTTGTTCTGAGGCAACTTTCTCTTGTTCAGAAGATGTCTCATCAAAGACCACATGGGGTGTTTCTTCCACAACTAGGGGTCGTTTGTTGTAAACTCTGAAAGCCTTCCTGGATGAGGAACATCCTAAGAATATGCCCTCATCTGACTTGGCCTCAAAAGTCTTCAACCGAAGTTTTCCCATTGTTGTGTATGAAACACTTGCACCCAAAAACATGGAAGTATGAAACACGAGGTTTTCTCGCCCTTCCACAGCTTCATAAGGTGTTTTTGAAGTGAGTCTTAGTCGAGAAACATCTGTTTTGAGTATGGCATGCAAAGGTTGATTGCTTCGCCTGTAAAACGGTTTGGTGTGGCATGTTCACTAACATAGTCTTGGAAAGCAACTTCCTTGAGAGTTCTGTTTCTCCATTCTCGCTACCCCCATTTTGTTGTGGTGTTCTTCAAATGACGCCTCATGTCAGATACCAAACTCAAAGGCAAAAAATCAAGAATAAAGGAATTTAGGAACTCAGACCTTTATCCGATCCGATTTTTACTATCTTGACACCCTTCTCGTTTTGTAGCTTCTTGAAAGCAAATCGGGTATCTTTTGTCGTTGTCTCGTTCTTCTTGTATAAGAATACAACCCAAGTAAACTTGAAATAATCATCCACGATTACTTAGAGTATATTTATAGCCCACCGAGATCGACCGTGTAATCGGGTCCGAATAGATCCATATGGAGCGATTCGCGAAGATTTCATCGATGCCGATCCGTATTCCCTTGAATGAGGCTTTAACTTGTTTTCCTTTCTGACATGCGGCACATGTCTGATCTTTGGAGAATATCTCATTCGGAAGTCCCTCAACCAAAGACATCCTAGCTATCTTGTTAAGAGTCTTGAAGTTCAGATGACTCAATCTTTTGTGCCAGAGCCAACTGCTACTTTTGGAGCTCTTAACAATTAGGCATGTATTCTTTGGGCAATTGTTCCAATCTGCTGTGTAGATTGTGCCTTTCCTTGAACCAGTTAGCAAGTTTTGTTGAGTGGCTCGATTCCTAATCGTACACTTGTCGCTCAAGAACTCAACGTTGAATCCGTTGTCGCAGAATTGTGATACTGATAGTAGATTGTGCTTTAATCCTTCGACATACGAGACTCCAGTTACTTGTACATCATCATTCTCTAAGGTTCCGAATCCTTTGGTAAAACCAAAGTTATCATCACCGAAGAGTACACGTGGGCCTTCTTGTTCTTTGTAAGAGCTAAGGAGATGTTTGCTTCCAGTCATGTGCCTTGAGCATCCACTATCGATGTACCAGATAGTTGCTTGTACACCTCCTTTGTTGGCCAGTCCCACGCGAACCTGCAATCAAATTAAGCTTTAGGTACCCCTTTGGAATTGGGTCCTGGGGGGTTAGTGGTGGATTTAGGGATCCACACAAACAGAGCATTTCTATGAAAATCAGATAGATTAGAAGGTCTGATTTGTCTCCCATACATATCAACATAATCATACGTCTCTTTATATGCTTTCTGATTAGTATGATTATTCGTGTGAGCCTTGGATGACTTAGAAGACTTGGGATTTTTCTTTATATTTTGTCTTCTTTTAATCCAGTGTGGCTCAGGTGTAGTAACCATAGATCTCTGGTTATAAGGGTAGGTACGACTGCTACCATCAAAAGATTCATATCTTTTGGGCATAGGTGGTCTTTGCAGTTTACCCATAGTTTGCTTATTAGGAAGCTGACCTTGATTGGGTCTCAGATTAGATTTCCTTCTTACAGGTTGTCTCTTCTGATACCTAATCTGTTTGATCGAGTTGAGGTTTTCTTCGTAAGAACCGGGTTCTTCTTCGTTGATTCCTTTGGTCGATGCTTTATCGATTGGGGTCCATTTATGTTCCCTTTCGACAGTACCTGCCTTTACTTGCTTCAATGGTGTCTTTTTCCCTTATTAGATACAAGTTTAACTTTTAGTGTATCTTTGTCAGAGACTCATTTGATTACACCATTCTGAAGTGAATCAAACGGGGCTTTTGAGGATGTAGAAGGGTTCTCATACCCAATTCCCTTCTTGTTAGTCGGCGTTCGAAAATAGGTGTTATCTTGAACGGTTTTTGATGACTTCGTGAAAACCTCTATTTTCTTGCGCAGACTATCCTCAGTAGATTTTAGACTCTCATGTAGTCGGAATAACTCATCAAATTTAGCTTGAAGAATTTTTAAATCATCAGCTTGCTGTTTGTTGATTGCTAGCTGATCGTTGATCTGCTTCTCCCGATCAGAAGATTTATCTTTCAGAACGTTAAGTTCCTCGCCACCTTCCTCGAAAGCGGTTTCAATGGTTTCGATTCAAGAGCTTTTATTGTGGCGTTCTCTTTAACAAGCTGATTATATCTGATCCTTAGCTTGTCATTTTCAGCTTCCACTATTGTATAAGTGTCTACTGCATCAGAGAGATCATCAAGCAATTGCTCAGAGTAGAGCCGCAAGTCAATCTCTCCGGAAAAGTCTTAATGATAGCAAGTGTGGAAATTGAAAAAGGTAGGTTTGGAGGTTACCTCGATTGGTCCTCCTTGGCCATCGAGAAGACTTCATCGTCATCCAAGAGAATATCGGATCTTCATGCTCGTGGAAGTCAACAACACCGCTTATCGAACGAAGTCTTCTACGGATGAGTAGCCGAGAGTCCTCGAAGCGAGATAGAATCATCAATTCCGGATGTGTCGTGACCGGGGCTTTTCTATCTCTCGAGGCGTTGTTCTCTTACATTCGTTTTCTCTTCTCTTTCTCACGGGAGTCGGTCGAGGCGTTCGGTCTTTGTAGTGACCTGGTTTCTCGCAGTTCAAGCACGATCCTCGATCTACGGAACTTCCTCTGCCAGGTGAGTCACTCCGTCTTTAGGATCTGTCAGGTGACTTCCCTTCCTGATGGTAATCTGAACTCCTTCCGTCAGATCAGTTATCTCTTCTCTCATCTGTCAGATCATCTCTTTTCTTTTCTTCTCTGTGAGATCTTCGATCATCAGATCTGGTTCTTTCTAGTGATCTGTCAGTTGGCCTCCTGTTTCTTCTGTTGTCTTGATAGTCACTATAGAATCTCCGATACTTACCAAGCTGAGTATTTGTTCTTTCAAGTTTCTGCAGCGAAGCGATCTGCTACATTTGACTCATTATGTTTCCAACGAGGTTCGATAGCCTTTGATCTGCTTCTTTGGTTGCTTTAAATGCAACCGATGATTTAGGCGTTGAGGCTTCAAAGAAAGTCTCGTCTTCATCTAACTTGTCCTCTTTCGATTAAATCAAACTCGTGAGCTTTAAGGCTTAGGAACAAGCTACTCGGCTTCATCTTTGAAATGTCTTGGCAATCCTTGATTACCGTGACTTTCATGTCCCATTTCTTAGTGAGAGATCTTAAGATCTTTTAGTTGATATCTTTGTCTGACATCTCTCTTCCAAGATCTCGTAGTTTATTCACTGACATGGTGATTCTCCCATTGAGCCCGTTGATGGTCTCATTGGGCAACATCTTTAGCTTTTCGAACTTCACCAGTTCAGCTTGTAGTCGGCTGTCTTTGATCTGATCATTTCCTTCGCATATCTCAGCAAGAGTATCCCACATTGCTTTGGCGGTTTTGAGATACTTTATCTTCTCCTTTGTGACTTTATCCATCGTCTTCATGATTATATGCCCGACGATTGTATCTAGAGTATACAATTTTCTTTCTTCTGCATCCATCAGGGCTGGACTTTTTCGTACAAGACTTCCCGGTGCAAAGTCTGGATCTCCTCCAACTGCTGGGTTGTCGTAATATATAATGATGGGTCCTCGTTCAATGACTTCCATCATTCTGCCGCTTATCGATCCTAGATGGTTGCACATATATATGGCCCAATCTGCATACTCATCAATTGAAAACTTAGGCAAATCATGGTACATGCCAGAGGTATTATCCATGCTGAGTGATTTTGAAAACGAATGAGTTTTGAAAAATGGCTTTTCAAGATCTGTTCAAATGACCACAAAGATTCTTCCTCAAGAATCGATGATACTCAAAGCCAGTGGTCTGTAGAACCACTGATCTGATACCACTTGTAGGTCCCGAACAGGTTTTGAGAGGCTGGAAGTCTAGAGGGAGGGGTGAATAGACTTCCAAAACTTTTTGTCGGATCGGTGTGAACCGCAGACACCCGATCAGAGTGCTAGTGTATCAGTTTAGACTGATGTTCAATCTTACTGAGTGCCTAAGGGCAGATCAGCTTGATATCTGTCAGTTTAACTGAATGGTGCGGAAGCTTGTTTTAACCCGTGTGAAAAACCAGTTTTATCAATTCAGATTCTCAAGTCGGGCCAACCAATGACTAAGGTGTCAAACCGATCGAGATCGATTGCTTGGTGCAGACATCGAGCTTAACTTAGAATATGTATGCTGTTTTAAACTCAGTTGTGTGAATAGTGTAAAGTAATAAGAAAGCAAGTAAATGCACACAAGACTTTTTATAGTGGTTCGATTTAAACCCGCCCCACGTCCATTCTTCCCTTAACACACGGGGAACCTTAACCAACTTAACTCAAGGGGACTTATACCCCTCACGGGATGGCCGAGATGTTTACCGAGTTCTCACTCTACAAACTTAACCTACGGGACTTATATCCTTCAAAGGATGGCCGAGATGTTTATTGAGTTCACACTCTCTACGATGTTTATCGAGTTCACACTCAACCAAACTAGAAATCGAAAAACTAGAATCCCTAGTCCGAAATCTTCCTAACAAACTTAACCTAACTTGCGTTTGGGTAAAGAATGTTTGAGGGTTCCAACTGGAAATCTATCCTGGTGTTTTAGGTAGCCAAAATGCTAGTGGATAGGATTTCTTGCTATGAACTAATGGGATGAACACTCTAAGAATAATCTTCAAATATAGTGTTCTTTGAGCGGAGATTTTGCTGTAGCTTTAGCTACTTTTGAGGTGTCTCCGTGTTCGTTCTTTGCTAGTTGTCTCTCTTTTCTTCAATTGACAAGCAATCCCATTTTATAGACCTCGAAATCAAAGAGCCGTTGGAGAGCAATTTGAATTTCGGGCTATACTAGGTTGGTTGTAGGATATGATTGTGACGTGCTCCGATTATCGGCGTGGCCGTAGACATCATTAGCGTCATTTTTGTCCGCAGCATCGTATCCCGCATTGTCAGCTCTTTTTGTGCACGTGTCGCTTTCTCCTTGAGGGCGGACTTCGTAAATTTGTCCGTTAGACGATTGATATTCATTTTGTAGAAGATTCGTCTTATCTGGTGTATCTTTTAGATTGTTACCAGGTGTGAGCTGACTTGATCAGGTAACTGATCAGTCTACCTTGTTGAGTCTTCAGATGCACATTGTCTTAGCTCAATATGCAGACTCTGCTGATATAGGTCTTCAGGTCTTTTGATCTTTAGGTGTCTCTGAGCCTCAGTGTATTGACCATACCGAGTCTTGAGTTTGTTCTTGAATCTTCAGTTTTTATCCGAGTCTTGAGTTCATCCGAGTCTTCGATGTCTATCCGAGTCTTCGTGTTCATCTGAGTCTTCAGTGTCTTCTTGTCTTCACCTGATCTTCTGACTTCTTGTCTTCTGATTTGTGCTTAGTCTTCTGATCATCTGACCTTATCTGGGTCATCTGATACTTCGACCTGACCTATACATATTGAGTTCCCCCTCAATATGTGACCTATCTTTTACATCAGCTATCTATACATTTCAACTGGTCATCTTAATCTGATTCTATGTCATCAGTCAGCTAACGGGTCTGACTGGTCCTATTACAACCTGTTTTGGAACTTCCATCAAAACTAAATTACAGATTTCCCAACAGAAATTCTCAGTCCAAAATTACAGATTTAAAAAACAATTTGATGTGTTACTACATGAACAAAAAGAGTGTTACCATATGAGCAAGAGTGTTACCACATAAATAAAACCAGTACAAGCACGAAAAGAAATCCCCATTCCAAAATTACAGATTTAAAGAACAATTTGATGTGTTACTACATGAACAAAAAGAGTGTTACCATATGAGCAAAAGAGAGTTACTACATGAACAAAAACCAGTACAAACGCGAAAAAAATCTTCAGTCCAGAATTACAGATTTACAGGACAACGTGAAAAAGAGTGCAGAAGGATCTGAATTTCATCACACAGTTTGTGTTGAGGGGTAATCCAAACACCACACACATATTCTCTCTTATTCTCGTAGAATCCACATCGAAATCCAAATTGAATGACCTGGTTTCATCCAATGATCAAACTAATCGAAGAAAAATAAATTGGACAAGAGATTAGGACACGAGCGATGGAAGGAAGAAGAAGAAATCTGGTTTGTTGCGGCGATGGAAGAAGAATTTGGAAGCTGTTGGGATATTTTAGTTTTGATGAATTATGTCAAAACATTATCAACTTGTGTTATTCAAGCTAACTTACAGATAACAAGTTGAGGGGGAACTCACGAAATCAGAAGTAGATGATCGAGATCAGACGAGGCTGCAGATGAGACTAATCGAGATCAGATGAGTTATATGAGTTTCGGAGTTAACTGATGAGCTGTGCAAAATCAGAAGAGAAGAAAAGCTAAGCCAAATGACGTAAAATCGATGACCAGAATTGACTGATCGGAAGAATGCATTTGTTGATCTTGTGATCGGAAGAATGCATGTCGATCGAATCTAAACCAACCGTAAGATCGTAAGAGGAGGTAGCCGATCGGAAGAGGAGAGATGAGACCGATCGAGATCGGGACGTGATTGAGATCGATGTGCTAACCTCGATGCGGATGACTGATGCTATCCTCGATATGTTGACTGAAGATGTCTTGATCCGATCGATCGAAATGATCGGATCGAAAAAGAAGAAATAAGATAGCCCGAGTAAAGTGACCTGAGGGTTAGTGAGTAAAAGTGACTTGAGGATCAGGATGTATGAAGTCAAGAATCGAACTCGATAAGCTTTGAAAAGTCGTTATGCCCGATCGCATTACAAGGTTATTTGAAGAGAAGTCTGCTGAATCAAGAAACCTGAAACTCAGAAGAAACCTGAGACTCAGAAGAATCTTGAGACTCAGAAGAATCCTGAAAACTCAGAAGATCCTGAAGACTCGGAAGAATCCTGAAGACTCAAAAAGAATCTCAAGACTCGAAGAACCACTCAAGACTCGAGAAGATCCTCAAGAATATAGCCAAGTATATTCAACCGACGTGGACCAATGAGAGGAAGACAACCAAAAAAAAAAGTCGCAGAACTTCTGAGAATAGTATGGATTTGAATGTGATTCTCTCCAACGATAACATTCAAATCCACACTATAAATACAAGGTCTTTCATCATTATTCAGTGTGGAGAATGTGGGAAAAGATGCTACAGAGCCAAGAGCCATATACTCAAAGCATTCCCTCCATAGAACACAAGTTTGTAGATATACAAATATATTCAAGAGTGTTCTTAAACCCAATCTAAGCAACCCACGATATATCCTAAGCTTAGAGAGATTTTCCCAACCTTAGCACCGAGGCTAAACAAATGTAAGGGAAAATCTCAACCTAGTTGGAGACACCAACCAAACCCAAACCCTATTGTTTGGTAGTTTGTGTTGTAAAGAGTGAGTAAGCTGCAGAGTAGTCAGCCAGAAAACTTTAGAGAAGAAGTGAGTAAACTATCTTGGATAGTCAGAAAGCTTGTGTGTGTTTGAGTAAGTAAGCTGCAGAGTAGTCAGCCAGAAAACTTAATGTGGAAGAAGTGAGTAAACTATCTTGGATAGTCAAAAAGCTTATAGGCAATCCCGTGGAGGGTGATAAGTCCCGTTTGAAGGAATTTCCCTAGGAACAGGGAGAGTGGATGTAGGAGCTTGAGTCTCCGAACCACTATACTTTGTTGTGTTCTTTATTGCTTTATGTTCTTACTTGTCATATGCATTCGATTATAAGCAAAACACAACACATAGATTTAAAAGCAAGAATTTGGAATCACCATTCCTTCTCCCCTGTTTTATATGAATTACATGATTTTTCCGCATTTCATGGGTTTTTCACCGGGACCAACAAGTGATATCAGACCAGGAGTTCAAAAGATCACTTTTTATGTGATCGCCTGAACTGATCTATTTTAAAACCTATTTTTGTACTGATACCAACAAGTGGTATCAAAGCAGGAGTTCAAAAGATCACTTTTAATGTGATCACCTGAACTGATCTTTTTAAACAAAAACCCGTTTCTTTAAAAATGCATATATTTTAATATTTTGGCGTCATTATCAAAAAGGGGGAAATTGTTGGGATATTTTAGTTTTGATGAATTATGCCAAAACATTATCAACTTGTGTTATTCAAGCTAACTTACAGATAACAAGTTGAGGGGGAACGAGAGAACAAGTTGAGGGGGAACTCACGGAATCAGAAGTAGATGATCGAGATCAGACGAGGCTGCAGACGAGCTTGATCGAGATCAAATGAGTTAGATGAGTTTTGGAGTTAACTGATGAGCTGTGCAAAATCAGAAGAGAAGAAAAGCTAAGCCAGCTGACCAGAAAACTAGATGACCAGAACAGACCTGATCAGAAGAACAAACGAGCTGATCTGGTGATAAGAAGAACAGACAAGCTGATCAGAACGAAACTAACAAGAAGATTAGAAGAGGAGGTAGCTAATTAGAAGAGGAGCAGATGAGACTGATCGAGATCAGACGTGATTGAGATCAGATGTGCTAACCTGATGCAGATGACCTAATGCTATCCTGATATGTTGACCTGAAGATGTGCTGATCTGATCAGTCGAGCTGATCAGATCAGGCAAGAAGAAATCAGATAGCCCGAGTAAAGTGACCTGAGGGTCAGTGAGTAAAAGTGACCTGAGGGTCAGGATATCTGAAGTCAGAAGAACTAAACTCAGTAAGCCTGAGTGTCAGTATGCCTGATCAGACAAGGTTCGCTGAAGAGAAGTCTGCTGAATCAAGAAACCTGAAACTCAGAAGAAACCTGAGACTCAGAAGAATCTTGAAAACTCAGAAGATCCTGAAGACTCAGAAGAATCCTGAAGACTCAGAAGAATCCTGAAGACTCAGAGAACCCTGAAGACTCAGAAGATCCTGAAGAATATAGCCGTTATATTCAACTGACGTGGACCAATGAGAGGAAGACAACCAGCCTGAAAAAGCTGCAGAACTTACAGAATAGTATGGATTTGAATGTGATTCTCTCCAACGATAACATTCAAATCCACACTATAAATACAAGGTCTTTCATCATTATTCAGTGTGGAGAATGTGGGAAAAGATGCTACAGAGCCAAGAGCCATATACTCAAAGCATTCCCTCCATAGAACACAAGTTTGTAGATATACAAATATATTCAAGAGTGTTCTTAAACCCAATCTAAGCAACCCACGATATATCCTAAGCTTAGAGAGATTTTCCCAACCTTAGCACTGAGGCTAAACAAATGTAAGGGAAAATCTCAACCTAGTTGGAGACACCAACCAAACCCAAACCCTATTGTTTGGTAGTTTGTGTTGTAAAGAGTGAGTAAGCTGCAGAGTAGTCAGCCAGAAAACTTTAGAGAAGAAGTGAGTAAACTATCTTGGATAGTCAGAAAGCTTGTGTGTGTTTGAGTAAGTAAGCTGCAGAGTAGTCAGCCAGAAAAGTCAATGTAGAAGAAGTGAGTAAACTATCTTGGATAGTCAGAAAGCTTATAGGCAATCCCG